>OY821517.1:282514882-282921987 GCA_963682025.1 Cordilura impudica | reverse complement strand
TTTCTATTGGAAAGTTTAAGTTTGACATCTTAAAGATTAGTCCGTTATGCCACACTGAATCAAAAGCAGCCATAATATCGAGTACCAAAAGCATGAAAAAAATAAATAGAAATATTAGTAAACAAAATAAAGATATTAAACATAAACATAAAATCATCTTGACAAACACGAAGTAATTTGTTTTTTTCTGTTCTTTGTGTTTTTCGCCTATTTTCACAGAGATGCCACTCGTTTATAATTTAAATAAATAGAAAAATAGATTTGTCGACTGTCGTTAAGATGTATGAACTTAGTAAATCACTTAATCCTTAGTGCAAACAACAATAGTTGTCGATATATTTTGCCATTGTCGGATCGTTGAAATTTACAGAATCGGACTACAGAAAACATTAATTTAAATTCAATGAATTTTAGAAAACCTCAAATGATTTTTAAGAATTGCGAACATAAAAATTGTTACATAAATAAACGCAATTTGATGAGAATGTTATTTATATATAAATTTTCACCATTTTTTTGAATGAAAATTTGAAGTTTTTCAGAAAATAAAGATAACAAATTATTTTATTTAAAATGTTTGGGACTTTTGATTTTTTGCGTTTGGCATCCCTAATTTGAATATTTATTATTATAAATTTATTCTCTATGTTTTCCAATTATGGCAATATTTTAATAAAAAGAGTTGAGAGATTTTTTTTTGGTTATTGTTTTGTTATTCCATCCGAACTATATGGCCGCAATGAAGAAATATTTCTCCAATTAGCACGATTTAATGCATATAGCCACCCTACAGAACCATTACCTTTGCAATGGAGGTTAGGGCGAGCTATTTAATTAGCTAAAACTAAATTATACGAGAAGTTATGTCATATAACCGGAAACGCATGCATATTGGTATATAAACTAAATGCATGGCGATCAGTAACCACGGTGACCAAAAAGCAAACACCGAAATAAATCCGAAATAATAGAAAAAACGAAAACCAACCCAAAGAATTTTCTGAAATAATTTGGTATTAAGTTTAACAAATTGTTTGCTTTTTCCAATATTTTGTTTATATTTATTATCAGTACTCAAACCGATTTTCGAGTGCTGGGGTCTGCTAGATTTAATAAACATGCTTTTTACCAAATTAAATTCATTTAATTTGAATAAATAATTTTTCCTCATATTTAGTTCTCAAAAACGCCTACTAGATTTGGAAAAATATGAAACGATATACAGAGTTAAAATAGCAGTATATTGCTTTATATTAAGGGTTACCAAGCTTAGTAATATATTTTTGTAAACCCTACCGGAAATAGGTTGGAATATTAGATTTCATTCGGATTTCTATAGCTTTGTCAAATTTTCAGTAATTTTATAAGAACGATTAGAATCTAACACAATAGAAACAATTTTTAAAATTATTACTCTTTCTAATCTGAGAGTTTTTCTGCGAAACTAATATCTTAAATTCATCAAAACATGATGAGTTGTATATAAGGAACTTCAAATCAAGAAAATTTTGGATTCATTCAAGTAAAAAAATTGCAATATGGAAATCTTACTACAAAAATAAATTATACAGTCCTTCTTACATCGATGCCGAAAAGGTTACCAAAATTAAATTCATTTTTATTAAAATCTTGAAATATTTAATTCACTAATTATTAATATTTCGTTAGATGTAAAGCGCCCAATGTTATTATTGAAAAGGTTGCTTTTTAAGAAAAGATAATTTTTTAAAACAAGGTTCTATTTAAAAAAAAATAATATTTTTTTAAAGTACATTATTAAATATTATGTTTTTTTTTTAATGTAAATAAAAAGTAATACCTTTCTAAGAAGAGGTAATTTTTTACGAAAATTTGCTTTTTGGAAAAAGGTACTTTTTTGAAAATATGTACTTATTTAGGGAAAGGCAATTTTTAAGAAAATCAAATTTTTAACATAAGTCCTTTTTTAAATAACACTTTTTAAGAAATATCACTTTTTAGAAAATGTAATTTTTTTGAATAAAAATTACTTTAAAAAAATATTTTTTTTTTTTTAATAATTTAGATTTTTGTTGAAGTTGAAGGGTGAATATTGTTCGGCTTAAGGTCATCGGTCGTTTTTATTTATTTTTAACAAAATGTTCTTATAACAAAAAGAATCTCTTAACAACCGATGACCTTAAGCCGAACTATATTCATCCTTCAAAAATACTTTTTTTTTTAAAAAGCACCATTTTTAAAGAAGTATTTTATAAAAAAGATAATTTTTTTAAAAAATTGTACGTTTTTAAGGAGGATATATTTTGCAAAATGGTACTTTTTACAAAAAGGGTACTTTAAAAAAGGGTATTTTTAAAAAAAAAAGGATACTTGTTAAAAAAGGGAAGTTTTTTAAAAAAGGCACTTTTTTATAGATAAAAAATGTGTGGCAATACTTGCTCAAGCTAATGAGACATGTACGACGACTGCAATAATGAGAAAAATTACAAACCATCAAGATCCCAATAGCCCGAATCAGATGATTTTAGATATCAACTCAATCAAGATATTAATAAACGATATTTTATAAAACCGATGATCCTAGTATTGGCACTATGGATGTGATCGTGATTTCCATAGACACACTGACTGGCGGCCATCGCTAAATAACGTTTTCTTGTTATAAGGCTCATAAAAATTTATGATTTATTGGCTCTCGCCTTACAAACGGAATGACAAACTGAAAATTTTTTATTAAAGTAGTATTATGAATACTTTGTGACGTGTAAACATCTATACCCGCAGGGGGGTAAATTTCAAAAACAGCGTAACATGTGAGCGTAACATGTGAGTCGTAAAACAAAATGTGATTGTATTGATGAAAAAATTATGATATTATGATAACCTGTTTGAAAATTAAAAATTAAAAATAAAAAATGAAAAAAAAAATGAAAAATAAAAAAAATGAAAAATGAAAAACGAAAAATTAAAAATGAAAAATAAAAAATTAAAAATTAAAAATTAAAAATAAAAAATTAAAAATTAAAAATGAAAAATTAAAAATTAAAAATTAAAAATTAAAAATTAAAATTTAAAAATTAAAAATTAAAAATTAAAAATTAAAAATTAAAAATTAAAATTTAAAAATTAAAAATTAAAAATTAAAAATTAAAAATTAAAAATTAAAAATTAAAAATTAAAAATTAAAAATTAAAAATTAAAAATTAAAAATTAAAAATTAAAAATTAAAAAATAAAAATTAAAAATTAAAAATTAAAAATTAAAAATTAAAAATTAAAAATTAAAAATTAAAAATTAAAAATTAAAAATTAAAAATTAAAAATTAAAAATTAAAAATTAAAAATTAAAAATTAAAAATTAAAAATTAAAAATTAAAAATTAAAAATTAAAAATTAAAAATTAAAAATTAAAAATTAAAAATTAAAAATTAAAAATTAAAAATTAAAAATTAAAAATTAAAAATTAAAAATTAAAAGTTAAAAGTTAAAAATTAAAAATTAAAAATTAAAAATTAAAAATTAAAAATTAAAAATTAAAAATTAAAAATTAAAAATTAAAAATTAAAAATTAAAAATTAAAAATTAAAAATTAAAAATTAAAAATTAAAAATTAAAAATTAAAAATTAAAAATTAAAAATTAAAAATTAAAAATTAAAAATTAAAAATTAAAAATTAAGAATTAAAAATTAAAAATTAAAAATTAAAAATTAAAAATTAAAAATTTTAAATTAAAAATTAAAAATTAAAAATTAAAAATTAAAAATTAAAAATTAAAAATTAAAAATTAAAAATTAAAAATTAAAAATTAAAAATTAAAAATTAAAAATTAAAAATTAAAAATTAAAAATTAAAAATTAAAAATTAAAAATTAAAAATTAAAAATTAAAAATTAAAAATTAAAAATTAAAAATTAAAAATTAAAAATTAAAAATTAAAAATTAAAAATTAAAAATTAAAAATTAAAAATTAAAAATTAAAAATTAAAAATTAAAAATTAAAAATTAAAAATTAAAAATTAAAAATTAAAAATTAAAAATTAAAAATTAAAAATTAAAAATTAAAAATTAAAAATTAAAAATTAAAAATTAAAAATTAAAAATTAAAAATTAAAAATTAAAAATTAAAAATTAAAAATTAAAAATTAAAAATTAAAAATTAAAAATTAAAAATTAAAAATTACAAATTAAAAATTAAAAATTAAAAATTAAGAATTAAAAATTAAAAATTAAAAATTAAAAATTAAAAATTTAAAATTAAAAATTAAAAATTAAAAATTAAAAATTAAAAATTAAAAATTAAAAATTAAAAAATAAAAATTAAAAATTAAAAATTAAAAATTAAAAATTAAAAATTAAAAATTAAAAATTAAAAATTAAAAATTAAAAATTAAAAATTAAAAATTAAAAATTAAAAATTAAAAATTAAAAATTAAAAATTAAAAATTAAAAATAAAAAATTAAAAATTAAAAATTAAAAATTAAAAATTAAAAATTAAAAATTAAAAATTAAAAATTAAAAATTAAAAATTAAAAATTAAAAATTAAAAATTAAAAATTAAAAATTAAAAATTAAAAATTAAAAATTAAAAATTAAAAATTAAAAATTAAAAATTAAAAATTAAAAATTAAAAATTAAAAATTAAAAATTAAAAATTAAAAATTAAAAATTAAAAATTAAAAATTAAAAATTAAAAATTAAAAATTAAAAATTAAAAATTAAAAATTAAAAATTAAAAATTAAAAATTAAAAATTAAAAATTAAAAATTAAAAATTAAAAATTAAAAATTAAAAATTAAAAATTAAAAATTAAAAATTAAGAATTAAAAATTAAAAATTAAAAATTAAAAATTAAAAATTAAAAATTAAAAATTAAAAATTAAAAATTAAAAATTAAAAATTAAAAATTAAAAATTAAAAATTAAAAATTAAAAATTAAAAATTAAAAATTAAAAATTAAAAATTAAAAATTAAAAATTAAAAATTAAAAATTAAAAATTAAAAATTAAAAATTAAAAATTAAAAATTAAAAATTAAATATTAAAAATTAAAAATTAAAAATTAAAAATTAAAAATTAAAAAATAAAAATTAAAAATTAAAAATTAAAAATTAAAAATTAAAAATTAAAAATTAAAAATTAAAAATTAAAAATTAAAAATTAAAAATTAAAAATTAAAAATTAAAAATTAAAAATTAAAAATTAAAAATTAAAAATTAAAAATTAAAAATTAAAAATAAAAAATTAAAAATTAAAAATTAAAAATTAAAAATTAAAAATTAAAAATTAAAAATTAAAAATTAAAATTAAAAATTAAAAATTAAAAATTAAAAATTAAAAATTAAAAATTAAAAATTAAATATTAAAAATTAAAAATTAAAAATTAAAAATTAAAAATTAAAAATTAAAAATTAAAAATTAAAAATTAAAAATTAAAAATTAAAAATTAAAAATTAAAAATTAAAAATTAAAAATTAAAAATTAAAAATCAAAAATTAAAAATTAAAAATTAAAAATTAAAAATTAAAAATTAAAAATTAAAAATTAAAAATTAAAAATTAAAAATTAAAAATTAAAAATTAAAAATTAAAAATTAAAAATTAAAAATTAAAAATTAAAAATTAAAAATTAAAAATTAAAAATTAAAAATTAAAAATTAAAAATTAAAAATTAAAAAAGAAACATGAAAAATAAGAAAAGAAAAATGATAAACTAAAATTAAAAATTTTTTTTTTTTTAATGAATTCTTTATTTAAAATCTATCCAAGTATAATAAGCAAATTTGTTAAATTTAGGATATATCACAGAGGCTATGTAACTCCAATGAGATACATAACATTAAAAAATAATAAATGAATTACATATATAAAAATTTAATTTAAATTTGGTGTTATAATAATAATTATTTACAAAGTTTATTTAAATATAATTTAAATTTTAAAAGGTTAACTATTTACAGATGCACATTGCGGAATGGGAGATCTAAGACATGGTTCCGCTTTAGTCTTCTTATTTCATTGGTGCTGTCGAGTAACGATATCGCTAAAGGATTAGTATGGTCGCTTAGCTTTTGCAGGTACCTTTCACTTGCGGTTCTAATTTCATTTCGAACTGTTGATATATTAAGATCATTTCTGATGGATTTGTTTGTAACATACCATGGCGCGTTAGTAATTTGCCTTAGCGTTTTTGATTGGTATCTTTCAAGTATATCAATGTTTGAGTTACTAGATGTACCCCATAACTGGATACCATAAGTCCACACTGGTTTGAGTATGGCCTTATATATTCTCAGATTGTTGTTTAGATTTAGCTGAGATTTTGTACCTAAAAGCCAGTAAAGTTTTTTAGTTTTGATTTTGAGTTGTTATCGCTTATTTTTGATGTGGTTTTTCCAGGTAAGTCGCCTGTCGATAGCCATACCCAAGTGTTTTACAGTATCAGTCTTCGGAATTGTATAACCATTTAAAGTAATTGGAGGATAATGTTTTCTTCTGAGTGGAAAAGTTGTATGTTGAGATTTTTCACAGTTAACTTTAACATTCCATTTTTTTAAATATTGGTCAAGTTCATTGATTTCATTTTGTACAAAAGAAGATGCTTCATCTGGGGAATCACTTGTTGCCATAACATCTGTGTCATCAGCATATGTAGCCACCATGACATTGTCGAGTACAGGCATATCTGCTGTATATATAGTATACAGTATAGGACCCAACACACTACCTTGTGGTATTCCAGCATTTATTTTATATAGTTCCGAAGTTTCTTCGTTGATTTTTACGTAAAAATGCATTTCGCATAAATAGCTTTTGAAAAACAGATAAAAAGGTGCAGGCATAAATTTTTTGATTTTGTATAATAACCCCATATGCCAAACTCTGTCGAAAGCTTGCTGAATATCTAGAAATACAGCAGAACAGTATCTGTTCTTTTCTAAAACAACAGTTATGTTGTTGACAATTCTATGAATCTGTTCGGGGGTACCATGTTTATGTCTAAAACCAAATGGATGTTCAGGGATGATATTTTTGATTTCCAAAACTGGAGATAGTCTTTGTAGAAAAATTTTTTCAAACAACTTGGAGAAAATTGAAAGTAGACTTATTGGTCTAATTGATGTTGGGTTTTTGTATCATTATGATCTCTTCGCATTTCCATTGTGAAGGGAAATGATTAAGCCTTATTATTGAGTTAAATATTAAAGTTAGAAATACAACACATTTATGATAACTTTTCCATCAATTAAATCATATCCTGGACTTTTCTTTTTATTCAGCATTCTGATCTCATTTTTTACTTCTTGTAAAGGACAGTTCAAAAAATCTGTTATATCGTCTTGTTGAGTTGTTGTATTAAAAGAAAATGGTACAAAAGTATTTTTTAAATGAGTAGCAAATGTCTCAGCAGTATCTTTGTCAGTTCTACACCAAGAGCCATCTGTATTTTTTAAGACAATAGCCCTTTTTGTTGGTCTTTTAAGGAATTTAGTAGCTTTCCATAGTAGGTGCTCATCATATCTTGAATTATTTATTTCCTCAAGGAATTGTGATGTTTTAGCGTTTTTGTGCTTATTAAGCAATATTTTAAGATCCTTGCTAGATTTATTTAATAATCGCTTATCGAGTGAGTTTCTACTTATTTGCCACCTTTTTCGCAATCTTCTTTTTTCTCTTAGAAGTTGCCGAAATTAAAAATGAGTAATGAAAAGTAAAAAATTAAAAATAAACAATTAAATATAAAAAATGAAAAATAAAAAATTGGAAAATGACAACAAAAAATAAAAATTGGAAATTGAAAAATGAAGAAAAAAATTAAAAATGAAAATTGAAAAATAAAAAATTAAAATTAAAAAAATGAAAAATTAAAAAAAAAAATTAAAATGAAAAACGAAAAATTAAAAATAAAAATAAAAAACAAAAAATTAAAAATTGACCGGTTAAAGTTATGAATAATAATAATAAATATTTTTATAGAGCTCCTGCAGTTGATTGCTATAAGTGATACGCTTTTTGTTTGATTTTAAGAAAGTGCTATAAAAAAATTTTTAGTTACTAGATGTTTACACATCTCCCCTGCAATCGGACTCACATGATTTTTTTTATGACATTATTTGTTTTAATAAATTACATCCGGCTTATATCTATTACAGAAACTACAAGTTTTCTTCTACAAATATTAGCACTTAATTAAATTTTAATATTATATTGTATAATAATATTATTAATATTATCTATATATATAAAATTAATTTTCTGTTTGTTTGTTTGTTTGTTTATTTGTTTGTTTGTTTGACCGCTATACAAATTTTTATTTTTCAACGGATTTTCCTGAAATTTTGTACACACTATCTCTATACCCAAGGAAAGGTCGCCATATACTTTTCACCGACCACGCCTACTTTTACGCCCATTTCTTATGTAAAATTCATTTTCTGTGTTATTCATATTTGTTCACTATACAAATTTTTATTTGTTAACGGATTGCTCTGAAATTCGGTACACACGATCCCTGTACTCAAGCTAAGGTCACCATGTGCTTCTTATCGACCACGCCTACTCTTACGCCCGCTTTTTGTATACAATTCATTTTCTGCTTTTTGGTATATTTGTTCGCTATACAAATTTTTATTTGATGACTGTTTTCTCCGAAATTTGGTACACACGGTCTCTATACTCCAGGTAAGGTCTACATATGCTTCTTACCGGCTACGCCTACTCTTCCGCCCACTTTTTATAAAAAATTCATTTTCTGTTTTTTTCGCTATAGAAATTTTTATTTGTTAACGGATTTCTTTGAGATTTGGTACACATGATCCCTGTGCTCCAGCTAAGGTCACCATATGCTTCTTATCGACCACGCCTACTTTTCCGCCGGCTTTTTATAAAAAAATTCATTTTCTGTTTTTTGCTATATTTGTTCGCTATACGAATTTTTATTTGCCAACGGTTTTCTCTGAAATTTGTTACACATGATCTCTGTACCACAGGGAAGGTCACCATATGCTTCTTATCGGCCACGCCTACTTTTGCGACCACTTTTTTAATTTTTTATGGGTTTCGCTTGAATTTACTGCACATTATCCTCAAATCCCAGGTAAGGTCGTCATATACTTTTATCGGCCACGCCCACTTCTTTTAATTTTCTATATACGCTTTTAGTGTTTGTTAACATATTTTAATTTTTCAATGGACTTCCCAAAAATTTTGTGCATAAATCTTATTACTTACTACTCTTAAGTTTACACCATTATATTTCATAAAGATTTTAAATCAACTTATTACAAATTTTTCCGTCTTATCTCTTTTACTATATGAGTTGCAGCTCCCCAAAATTAGTGCAGATTTATTTCATGGGTGAACAGATACAGGTTGACAACGGCTGCAGGATTACTCAGATTATAAATACTTACATATCGCCTTTTTAACTACAATGGAAAACAAAACATTACATTTATTTCCATCTTGCCTTTTGGCTACATTGGAAAGCAACCTATTACAAATATTTCCAATTCATCTTTTTCACTATATAAATGAGTTGTAAAGGTGGAAATATAATTATTTGTAATTGTGCGTTGCACATGAAAACATAGCATATAGGCCGTACTATCTCAAATGCAAAAAGGCTTAAACAAAACAGAACTCTAGAGAACCTGATCAGACCTAAATTCGTATCGAGTCTCAACGAGTTAGACAATCTGAGTCGAGAAACGCTGAAACACTTGAGCAAACCCAATAACGTCTTGAAGCCCAAAGATAAAGACAAGCTTTGTAAGAGAAGCGGAAATGCCTAAATCTACTCCAATGCGTCTAGAAATCCAGCAGATAAGACAAGCTTAGTCGAGGGAATGTGAAACTCCGGAAACGACTCAACAATGCCTTCAGCCCCAACGGATAAGACAAGCTAACGACTGTAATATCCCTACCAGAAGACTTTTGTAAGTTGGTTTTTCATTGCAAGAGATGGTACAAAAAGTTGTTCCTAACATAACGTACATAAGAGGAAAATCTCTTACGGTAGCAGGTATCAACTTAGAATCTCCCTGTTTTTCTCATAGACAATTATTTGTCGCCTGCTCCAGAGTTGGGAGCCAGCACAAACTTTTCGTATATGCACCAGAAGGAAAAACCAGAATTGCTGTATATCCCCAAGCCCTAGAATAACTAAAATTCGTAACTTTTAGACATAACACTCAAAATAATCCATGCTAAGTTGTAGTGATAAGCAGGTGCTCAGCACTTAGCCCCCAATGAACAAATTCCCCAAAACAATAAGAAATTCCCCAAATTTTTAAAAAAATTTTGCCAAAAGAAATGAACAAATTCTCCATACTGCTCTCAATAAACGTATTTAAAATCTGTATTCTTTTCAATAGCATAATTTCAGTGCGCGAAAGCGGTGCGCGGACGCGGAACACAGCTGCGCTCAAATATCGGATGATCTGAAAAATATAATTTGGCAATTAAAATAGGTTGACAACGCGCGGAAGCGGCGCGCGGACGCGGACGCGACGCGCTCGCGAACTCAGCTCAGCTAAAATATCGCAATGACCTGAAAAATATATTTTGGCGATTAAAATAAGTTGACGACAACTGCGTGGCAGCACGGGTGTAGCTGCCAAACGCGCGGAAGGGGCGCGCGGATGCGGAAAGGGCGCGCGGACGCTGACACGACGCTCTCTCGGAACACAGCTCAGCTAAAGTATAGGAATGTTCTGAAAAATATATTTTGGGATTAAAATAAGTTGACGACAACTGTAGCTGCCAAACGCGCGGACGGGGACGCGACTCGCCCGCGGAACACAGCTCAGTGAAAAGTCTTATGATAAATGTTATCTACGTATGTACAATAAATAATTAATATAAATATACTATAATCAGTTGCTTAAAGCAACCTTTTGACACAATTTTAAACGTGGCATTCCTGTTCCGTTTTTCTTTGACGTCTCTGTTTAATGATGATCGCTTATTAAATAAAGTAATTCAATTATTAAAAGTTCTGATTCCACTAAAGTGCAAACGATTCCGTTATATTTGATGTTTGCAAAATAAATGAAATTCAAAAAAAAAAAAAAACTTGAGGCGGTTTCGCAGCTTATTTTTGAAGTATTTTTGCTGTAGCATTTTTAAAAAAACTTCTAATTTTAAAAATCAAAAAATTTTAAATTGAAATAAAAAATGAATTTACTGCCCATACAAATGTTTGGGGAGAAAGTTCATTTTATTGGGGAATTTGTTAATTGGGGACTAAGTACTCAGCGCCTGGTAAGCATAGTGAACCATTTTTCAAGTCAAAGGCCTTTGGATCCCGGGCAAGACCGGGTAAAAACAGCTAGTTGTATAATAATATTATATACAATATCTTTATTGTAATCTGAAAACTAGTGCATTCCTAGGCCTTATATGTATGTTCTATCAAATAATCCGGTGCGTCTCCATTCTTCACTATACCCTATACCACTATGTGGTTTGGGTATAATGACTTTGTGCTGCTGTTTGTAACTACCAAAAATATTTGACCTAGACCCAACTTTTAATATACTGAACGAATCAGAATCACTAACTGATTCGATTTAACGATGTCCGTCCGTCCGCCCGTCTGTGTGTTCATGTAAACCTTTTAATCAAACTGCAGGTCGCAAATATGAAAATATTTTGATGAAATTTGGTACGTAAGCTTTTATCGGCCATAGACTGAACGCTATAGAAAGTGGTGAGAATCGGTCCATGTTCAGACCTAGCCCTCATACAAATGACCCCTATGAAATCGACATAAATTGCCATAAGATTCAAATTGTCATATAGATCTTACTCAAATTGGGTTTGTATGCATTCATTACATCCACTAATGAGTAGTCCAAAAATAATCCCTATGGGACAACTCTTAGTCATAGCCCCATATAGAGCTGCTTTCCGATCTTCACTTAAATCTATCAAAAAACAAATATATTGCATTGATTCTTCTCAAATTTTGTTCTTATAGTCAGGATCGGTCCATTTTTGGGCCTAGTCCCCATATAGATATAGCATCCGATATGAACTTTTTAATATCTGCAGCCAAAAAAATTAATAAAAATTCCACTCTGCATTTGATTTATTACATATATTTTATATTTTATTGTTGCTTTGTATTATGATTGGGAATGCAGAATCTTGTTTTGATAGCTGTCGTTTTAAACCTAAATGTATATGTACATATACTTGTAGATAAAAAAATACTTGACAATCATGATCTTACACGATTTTTTCGAACATTAATAATCATAATTCATTTACATATATCACCGAGAATCGGTCACCAATTTAATAAATTATAAACAGGATTAAAAAGCAAGCAGAACAATTAATAAAATTCAAATATTATAAAATGCTTTCAAAATAAAAGACAATTAAATTTATAAAATAAATTAAATTAAACAAAGTGTTGCTTCATTTATGAAAAAGTAGCTTTAATTCCAGACCGACTATAATTTTCTTACTCGTTTTTAAGATGAAATACATATATTGTGTTAAGCTCTACTTCAGACTATCGAACATATTGCTGCTCTGAACAATAAGTACATACTTATATAAGAGAGTTGATCGATATCTAAAAAGTGGTTTAATAATTATATTCTCAGCTCTGTTCTTGAAACGTTGTTATTTGAATAAAAATGAATTTAAAATAACATGAAATTGAAATTTTGGGTTTCTTGAAAACACGAATTTTATATTTTTGAAGTATTTTCGAAATAATTTTTTTATAGTCAAATGACTGAAACATATCGCACCTTAAATACAAAAGTGACACAACTAAAAATTTTCAAATATTCAGGAGAGACAAAAACTGTATATGTAAAAATTATTGTGTAATTTAAAAAAAATTAGTTTTACTATGAAAAATGTCCATTTTGAGAAAAGTTTAGCTATACTTTTTTTTAAATATATACTCTGTTTGTGGAAATAAAATATAATTTTGAGTTATGACTCTCTGGCTGGAATTTTTTCATTTGACTAATGATATTATCTCAAATTGTGCCCCAGATATAACCGCATTTTTCCTGTTAAAGCATATAGTTATGAGAAATAAATTTTTGCAGTAGTTGGAAATGTGTACTGTGAATTAATTTATGGAAAATGTCAATTTTGGAAAATTTTGAGTTGTGTCACTTTTGTACTTAAGGTGCGATATGGTTTAGCTTCAGAACCAAATGTTATCTAGAAACCGAGGTGTCATATGGTTCTTTAGTCAGTTTCACAAAAAAAAAAACCTTAAGTCATTTTTGTATGCTTTTCCTTTAGTTTATAAAATAAAGTAAGGAAAAAACTATTTTTTATTTTAAAATAATATTTTACTTGTTCATTTAATTGTTCCTGTTCTTCAATTTCATTAAATTAAGAATGACTGCTCTTCTTGAAATAAGTTAGGCATCACCAAAGAAAATTGGAATTTAAATAAATTGAATTTTACAGGCATCGCTACTGTTTCGAACATAAACGAAGTTGTGGCAGTCATATGCAAAAAAAAACAAGTAAGAAAATTATAGTCGGTCTAGACCGACTATACGATACCCTATACCATGCGTTTAGAGACCCTATCTCTTAGGCCCAACTAACTGGACATAGAAAATAAGCAAAAACCAAATTTGAGTGGGATTTTTATTAATTTTTTTGGCTGCAGATATGAAAAAGTTCATATCGGATGCTATATCTATATAGGGACTTGGTCCAAAAATGGACCGATCCTGATCATGTTTGGTAAAGTCTCTTGTATTTTGCAAAAATATATACAAACAAAATTTGAGAAGAATCAGTGCAATATTTTTGTTTTTAATAGATTTAAGTGAAGATCGGGAAGCAGCTCTATATGGGGCCAAAGGATCATTTTTGGACTACTCATTAATGGATGTAATGAACGCATACAAACCCAATTTGAGTAAGATCTATATGACAATTTGGATCTTATGGCAATTTATGTCGATTTCATATGGGTAATTTGTATGGGGGCTAGGTCTGAACATGGACCGATTCTCATCAATTTCAATAGCGTTCATCCCATGGCAGACAAAAGCATATGTACCAAATTTCATCAAAATACATTCATATTTGCGACCTGCAGTTTGATTACAAACTTTACATGGACACACAGACGGACGGACGGACGGACGGACGGACATTGTTAAATCAACTCAGAAAGTCATTCTGATTCGATCGGTATAATTAAAGATGGGTCTAGGTCAAATATTTCTGGTTGTTACAAACAGCAGCACAAAGTCATTATACCCAAACCACATAGTGGTATTGGGTATAAATATATTTGCGTGCATATTTATTTCAATTAATTTCGTTTAACTTTCGTTTCTTTTGATTTGGTTTTAGACCAGGTGTTTGCGTGAGCGCTAAAGAGGTCCTACTGTATCTCAATGAGGTCTAATTTGAATGGATGGTCACATACAGAGTGCGCTGTTACTATTTAAGCTTTTCTTTTTATATGACATTTTCCTTTAAATTTGTTGTAAAGATATAAATTTCCAACCGCGAAGTTGTACTCGTTTTTTTTAATCGTCTTTAGAAGTTTGGAGGATAAATACGCAGTTCTCTGTGCCGCTCAATTTTTTGTAAACATTTATTGTAAACCACCGCCATATTGAGAAACAATAAAAGATAAGTTAATGAATTTATCCTGCATTTTCTTTTTGTAGAAAAACCTTAAAGACCCTTGGCATTCTATTTTATATTTTTGGTAGCCGTTTAGCTTGATCCTTTTTTTTTTGGTTCCACCCTCTTTGGATCTCACCACTATTTCAAAAGGACATTTTTACCAGGTTATGATGTTTATTTTGTACACTTACTTGGCTATACTGGTTTCTTTTATTTTATTTAATTATTTATTTGCACAAAAGTTCTTTTACATCTGAATATGACCTCAGCGCCTAATAGGCATTATTGAGGCAAGTTGGCTCATTAATTAAACAGTTTAAGGTACAAGTAAATATTTCACTTAATTTTAGTATATTTAATTTTCAGACATTTTTTGGCGTTGCATATAAAAGAATCTTGGCTTTATCTGGAACCTTTCCATTTCATTAATGTATATAATAAATAAAAAAAAAGCTCCCAAAATTGAGTCTTGGGGCGTTCCAAAATTATTCTCTTTTGGATTTGATTCAATACTATTAACTTTTGCAATATGTTTTCTGTTAATTAAACAAGATTTAAACCATTCTAATTTCTTATCATGAATTCAACAATTATACAGTTTCTGCAACACGTTATTTCTATTATTTCGAATGCTTTCTTGAAGTACAAAAAAAAACCAAAACTTTATTATTTCTCGTCATTCATTTTCATTCATTAATAATATAGTTGACCGCTATTTCACACTAATATCTCCTTCCTAAAAACAATATTAAATTATTATTATGTAAATTTCTATAACATATTCCATTAGATATGATCAAAATGTAACACAATATTACAAAATGCCCCTTTCTAAATAAAAGCTATTTTTTATTGACTTATTTTTATTATATTTACTAGCTGTTTTTACCCGGTCCTGCCCGGGATCCAAAGGACTTTGACCAAGGACCATATATAATAGAGAATGTGCAAACCTCAATTTGGTCACACGAAAACTGAAAATGCAAGAGGGGACAAGATGGCTACAAACATGTTGCTGAAAATAAGATCCAAGATCCGTATTGATGGGGCCAAATATCTCTCTTTTATTTATTTTCACTGTTTCGCAGACAAAATCTCTCTCTTTGATATTTAATTTATAAAAGAAACGTATAAATTATGTTAATTAATGATATATAAAAAATTTGTATAATTACAGATGGAACGAAGTAATGTGTGTGGCAAAAAAAATTTAAATAATTAGTAAATCATCATATTAAATTTTGACAGAATTTATGGAAATAAATAAAATGAAATTAAATTAGATCTACCGGCACAGTAATATATTCTGTTAGATCAGGCTCATTGGGATCACTTAAATTAGATCTACCGGCACACAAAGATATTCTGTTAGATCAACCGGCGCATTGGGATCAGTTAAATTAGATCTACCGGCACACTAAGATATTCTGTTAGATCAATCGGATCAGTTACTTCTACTGGCAAGTCTTTCTTATATTGCACTGAGATATAATGGATATTTTCAATCGATCTTTGCTTTTTTTTGCTGTAGTATTTGAGAAAAAAGTGTGAATTATTAAAAATTTTTAAAATGAACAAGTAAGAAAATTATAGTCGGTCTAGACCGACTATACGATACCCTATACCATGCGTTTAGAAACCCTATCTCTTAGGCCCAACTAACTGGACATAGAAAATAAGCAAAAACCAAATTTGAGTGGGATTTTTATTAATTTTTTTTTTCTTCAGATATGAAAAAGTTCATATCCGATGCTATATCTATATGGGGACTAGGTCCAAAAATGGACCGATCCTGATCATGTTTGGTAAAGTCTCTTGTATTTTGCAAAAATATATACAAACAAAATTTGAGAAGAATCAGTGCAATATTTTTGTTTTTTAATAGATTTAAGTGAAGATCGGGAAGCAGCTCTATATGGGGCCAAAGGGATCATTTTTGGACTACTCATTAATAGATGTAATGAATGCATACAAACCCAATTTGAGTAAGATCTATATGACAATTTGGCTCTTATGGCAATTTATGTCGATTTCATAGGGGTAATTTGTATGGGGGCTAGGTCTGAACATGGACCGATTCTCACCAATTTCAATAGCGTTCATCCCATGGCCGATACAAGCTTATATACCAAATTTCGTCAAAATATATTCATATTTGCGACCTGCAGTTTGATTAAAAAGTTTGCATGGACACACAGACGGACGGACGGACGGACGGACATTGTTAAATCAACACAAAAAGTGATTCTGATTCCATCGGTATAATTAAAGATGGGTCTAGGTCAAATATTTTTGGTTGTTACAAACAGCAGCACAAAGTCATTATACCCAAACCACATAGTGGTATAGGGTATAAAAATGAATACACACTCATACTCTTTGTTAACATCATTTTTGAAACGTTTTACATTTGTATATCAGTTAAGTACTTACAACATTGCAACTAACAATAAGTGGACTGTAGCCCAGTGGGTACTGTTGTAGCTTTCAAATCATGTGTTTTGCTGTTCGAATACTGCCTAATGCATGATAAAATTTTTATATTACTACATAATCCAAATATAATAAAAATAAAAATCTGAAATTCTAAAATATGAAGAAAAAGAACCAAAATTAAACTTGTTTTCTGTTATTCCACAAGTTTATCCCGTTATTGCAACTTGTAGAAAAAACCTTAAAAAAAATGTTTGCAACAATACAGTGTTTTCTCAATTTAAGAAATTCAATCTTAAAGAACAGTATTACATTCAACTGTATGTTAAAACTATATTCCACTGTACTAAGTCTGTATTAAAAGAACCTAACATAATATTTGAAATTAAAAATACATAAAATAAATACAAATTATTTGTTTTATTTGTAAAAATGAATAAACAAATTTCATTTGTTAAATTAAATTATTATCCATTTGTTTATTTACGATACATTTCGCAAATCACGTCTACTATGCGCATTTGAGCTTCGTGTTGGAGCTCAATTGGGAGGCTGTCCACTTTGCTCCCAATATATGCGCCGAAAGCTTTGTTTTCGTAGGATATATTTCCACTTTTCAAATTGCAAAAGAACAAATATATATAAAATTTACCGCCAAGTATTTCTTTTGCGAAAAATATATATACCAACAAATATATTTAAACCTGCAAAAAATACATATACACATATTTGTAATAATATTTTCTGTAAGTTATTAAACTCTCTTCAACGGAACTCTCTGCATATTTTTTTTTTAAGAAACACTCTTCAAAATTATGTTCTCTCATTATTACAGGGTGGATCCATGGATCTTGGTTTATAAACATTTTATTTGTTGCTGGGTCTATTAAATTATGTTTGTTCCCATCTTGTCACCTCTTGATAATTGGGTCCATTGCGGTTTGCACATCCTCTATTATATATGGTCCTTGCTTTGACTTGAAAAATGGTTCACCATGCTGAACAGGCGCTGACTATTTAGTGCCAATGAACAAATTCCTTAAAAAATTAACTTTCTCCCAAAAATTTTTATGATTATGTTTTTTGAGGAGTAAATTCATTCTTTATCTCAATTTAAAATTTTTTGATTTTTTAATTTAGAATTTTTTTTTAAAGACGCTACTACAAAAATACTTCAAAAAAAGCTGCGAAACCGCTTGAAGTTTTTTTTTTTAAGTTTATTTTGTAAATATCAAATATAGTGGAATCGTTTGCAAATTAAAGGAATCCGAAGTTTTAAAAATTGAAAATTGAAAATTGAGCAGAGACGTCAAATTTAAAGATGATTCAAAAATGGAAAATGAATGCGCTGCTTATGGTTGGCCTATTTTGATCAACAGGTTATTATTGCACATACGTAGATAAAATTTGTCATAAGATTTTTCACTTAGCTGCGTTCCGCGAGCGAGTCGCGACCGCGAACGCTGTGTTCTGCGAGCGCGTCGCGTCGTGTCCGCGCGCCGAAATGATGCTATTAACAAGAATACAGATATTAAATAAATTTGTTGTAGGACAGATATTGAGAGCAGTATCGGAAATTACTTCATTTCTTTCGGGGAAATTTTTTTTTAAATTTGGGGAATTTATTCATTCCAAAAATCTTGGGGAATAACTTCATTTTTTTGGGAATTTATTCATTGGGGACTAAGTGCTCTGCGCCTGCTTACCATTACAACTAACTATGTTTATGCATGGAGTATTTTGAGTGCATAATGTCTAAAAGATACGAATTTTAGATATTCTAGAGCTATGTGATATACAACATTTCTGGTTTTTCATTCTGCTGCATATAAAGGGTCCGCCAAATAACTTTTTTTTTTTGAAAATGCTATAAAAAAAAACTGCTGTATATTATCTCAAATTTCTTTTTTTATTTGAAAGTACAACCCTTCCGGTTAATAATGGAAAATAATTTCATTCAAATGGCTACTTCGGCTGGCCATGCAGTAGCCCACACGATCGGTCCAATTTTTAAGCACATTACCGATTGTGTGCAGCTGTATTTCACCAATGGCTTCACGAATATTGTCCTTTAAAGCGTCAATTGTCTCTGGCTTGTTGGCGTAACAGTTATCTTTGAGGGCACCCCACAAATAACAGTCCAACGGTGTCAAATCGCAGCTCCGAGGTGGCCAAACGACATCAGCTCTGCGGCTGATAATGCGATCTTTAAAAACAGGGCGCAAAACATCGAGTGTAGCTTCGGCTGTGTGGCATGTAGCGCCGTCCTGTTGAAACCAAATGTTGCCAATATCCTCCTCTTCAATTTTTGTGAACAAAAATTCGTTCAACATGGCCCGATAATGATCGCCATTGACTGTGTCGGCCACTCCTTGCTAATTTTCGAAGAAAAATGGCCCAATTATGCCTCTAGACCAAAATCCGCACCAAACAGTGACTCGTTTTGGGTGTATCGGCTTTTCAATGTATGCGTGCGGGTTTTCTGTACCCCAAATGCGACAATTTTTGCTTGTTACCCGCCAAGATCAAAATGAGCTTCATCTGAAAAGATGATTTTTTTTTTTGGCAAAATCGGCATCTTCTGTAAGTCGATCGCAGGCCCACTTAGCGAAGCGAAAACGCATTGGATGGTCAGTTGGCTTCAACTCCTGACAGAATTGGACTTCGTATGGCGTCATACCAAGGTCTTTATGCAAAATTCGTTTCAATGATGCCTCCGAAATGTTCAATTCTTGAGAACGACGGTGAATTGATGTTGATGGCGCTTCACGCACACTTTCTGCCACAGCAGGAATATTCTCGAGTGTACGCACTGATTTGGCTTTTCACGCTTTGGTTTATTGATGAGGATGCCAGTTTCTTCCACTTTTTTCACAAGATAACGAACATACGTAGCTGACGGTGCTTCTCTTCTTCCAAAATCCGTACGCAATTTTCGCACACATTCTGTCACATTACCATGATTTTCAAAGTAATGTCGCAATATTTCCCAGCGGTGTTCAAGCGTACACACAACCATATTCGTTCAGCGGAAGGATAAAGCTAATTGTCTGTCAAATCAGACATGAGCTAAGTGTTACCATTCACGAAATAAGCACTAGTTGAAAAAAAAAAACGTTAGATATCGGACCCTTTACGAAAATATTATGCTCTGGAGCAGGCGACATAAAATTGTTTATGAGAAAAACAGTCGTTTAAGGTGTTTCAGGTTCCCAGGCTTCAGCTTGTCTTAGCCGCTGGATTTCTAGATGCACTTGAGTAGATTCAGGCATTTCCGCTTCTCTTAACAAAGCTAGCTGAGCTGCGTTCGACGAGAGCGAGCTATTGAAAAGAATATAGATTTTAAATGCGTATATTGCAGGACAGATATTGAGATCAGTATGCAAATTTTCACTTAAATAAATATTTGACAAAATTCATTTAATAAAAATTTGTAAACATTTTAGAACAAATTTGTATTTCGTTTAAAAAAAAATGGGGAATTTGTTCATTTCTTTTGGGTACCAAATTTGTATAGCGAACAAATGTACCAAAAAATAGAAAATGGGTTTTATAAAAAAGTGGGCGTTAAGGTAGGCGTGGCCAGAAAGATATATAATCTGACCTTCGTTGGAGTACAGAGATTGCGCTTACCATATTTTAGAGAAATCCGTTGAAAAATAAAAATTTTTATATCAAACAAATATACCAAAAAACAGAAAATGAATTTTGTATAAAAAGTGGGCGGTAAAGTAGGAGTGGCCGGTAGCATTCATATGGCGCTCTTTCCTGGAGAACAGAAATTTCAAACAAGTCCGTTGAAAAATAAAAATTTGTATAGCGGTCAAACAAACAAACAAACAGAAAATGAATTTTATATATAGATAAACAAAGAGTTCACCCCTTTGATTTATAGTTTTTTCAAGCCTTTTTTTAACGAAACATTATTCCTCGTACAGAAGAATATATTACCCCTTTGACGACAGTAATTTTATCTGAAAAAAATAAAATAAAAGTAAAAACAAAGAATATAGTACATAACCCATAAAATGTTATAATTTTTTCAAGAAAAGAAATGTTTCTTTCATTTTCAGCTTATAACTATAAATTTTGTAGGGTATTTCGTATATGATGTATACGAGTTGATGTATATTTAAGTTGCCAAAAACAAAAAAAAAAAAGGTTATTCTGTCCCATCGTTATATAATGATACTTTTGTTAAGTTTAAAATGATTTTTTTTTTATAACTTTTGTACTACGGCTTTAGTTGTTTTTCTTTTGTCTTTTATAAATGGTTAGCCATGATTTGTTCTCCTTACTATTTTTCATAGGCTGTTATCATCAATAATGAAATTTAGTTATTTGTTTTCACTACAGAAAATTCAATAGGACAGTTTGAGTAAAAATAAATACTTTTTTGTTTTTGTGTAATATGTTTGGGTGATTTAAAGTTTAATAGCATAATTTAACTTTTACCATTATTTTAATCAAAGGAAAATAATAAGTAGAAATATGAAAATGTCTTTAAAAAATTACTGAAGCATAGCACAAGGGTAAAATCTCTAATAATGGCTTTAGCAATTTAAAATAATTTTTGATATTTGTCATGTATTAATAGTTATTCTCATGTGCATTAACACGTCTTTAGTATTATTAAATGAAAATTTCTTTAATATTTAAACATATTTATTTAATTGACGTCGCGGAACCTGTTTATTCATTTAAATTATACTTATACTTATATTTTATTCAGATAATTGTTGAGTAAGACTATAGAAATTAGTTACTGCGTACGAAAATGTAGATTATATATTGTGTTTCCTAATTATAATGTCAATTGCTTTTCTGGATTACTTGCTCTTTTTTTGGTTTATTAAATCAATGATTATTCTCTTCATACTTAGTACTGAACTTTTGATTATATGATCCTATATTTCCATACTAACAACCTTTTGAGAAGTAACGTCTAATGCGATAAGATCCTATTCTGCAAAAATTATTCATTGATTCGGTTACTAATAACACTAGCCAATAAGGTTTTGGACTGGAGCAATCAAATATCTCTCCTTGGGTAATTTGGTGGGTTCAATTCGAATCTGTAATTGGTTTTTGTCTATTAGGTCAGGTTTTTGAGACACAAAAAAAAAATGTTTTTATTCGTTTTTACATGAAAAGTCATCAGTTTATTTAAAAATCAATGAATTTTCAGAAGTGAATGGCGTTATTTGAACGTCGTTTGTATTTTGTTGGTTCGGTTTCACATATTAGAGTCCAGCAATAGTGTCCCAGCATGCTTTGGTCCCAAAATCCTTGTGATTTCTTTAAATTTTCATTAAAGCTTGGTGAGCATGCTCCCCTTGTTAACCGCTCACCGCACCTAAGTTTTGTGGAAAGAACTCTATATGTGAATGAAGGAAATGCATTTTGAGTGACATTTGTGCACCTAATTCGTGATAATTCAATAATTCAGCAACAATTTGTCTGTTGTTTTCACTCTTATTGTTTCCAAGAAAACTATCCACGATGCTCTTGAAAGATTTCCAGGCTGCATATTCTTTCTCCAATAAACATTGTAAAAAATTGTCATCATTCAATAGCTTCCTGATCTGAGAGCATTCTTTGATTTTAGCATATGAAATTTTAGGAAAAATCACTAAAAATTATTTAAATGCTGCACCAGATCCTTGACAAAGTTCTTAAAAAGGCCCAATTTTATGTGCAGCGGCGGAAGAAGAACGTCATTTGGATCAATAATTGGTTTATTTTAAGTTTTATGTTTTATTTTAATAGCCTAGGGT
This sequence comes from Cordilura impudica, assembly GCA_963682025.1. Lineage (NCBI taxonomy): Eukaryota > Metazoa > Arthropoda > Insecta > Diptera > Scathophagidae > Cordilura > Cordilura impudica. The sequence goes on along the minus strand of OY821517.1, from coordinate 282,899,163 downwards.
TTCGGAAATAATATTATGACCCCATTAACCCTTTCGGAATTGGGGTCACATATGACCCCAAGCTAATAAAAAACAATTTATTCAAAAAATTCAAATATTTTGTAAGTGCTATTAAATTTTTAGATGCGACACTTAGAATATAATAACAAAATGTGTAGAACTTTCGTTCCTAAAATTTGAGATAAATCCGAGAACGTTAACACATTATTCGCCAAGGCCAGCTTTTGATGTTTGGATATTTTTAAATAAAAATTACCGAAAACTAGTTTTTCTATTAAACTTGATGAAACCACTATTTAGAATTTAAAAAAAGAATTTAAAATAATAATTTTATTTATTTAACCCTTCAGGCCTCCTGGGATCAAAATAATCCATTGTGATATATCTTTGGAGCAATTATCTGCTTATTGCTCGCGAATATAAATTAAAACAACTTTTAACCAATTTTGTTATAAAATTATTTTTATTCATACCTGTATTTTTTTAAATAAAATAAGAAGACCCACAAATGACCCAAAGCTAATAAAAGACAATTTATTCAAAAGAATATGATATATAAAATTAATTCTTTTTTTTTTGTGTATTTAAGGATGATTTAGTGTGCGATTCAAATTGTTTTCTGTAATCACTTACGACTTGCAATAATTATTCCTTTTCTTGTTCGTTCTTTGTTAATATGTTATTATACCCTTCAATCAATTTAACACCGTGTTCTGCTGTATCATTTACCACTTTTATTTTTGAAACAATATCACTACCGTTTTTATAAGTTTCAATATCAGAAAAATATAGATAGTTTTTATACTTAAAATAATTTTATAACAAAATTGGTTAAAAGTTCTTTTAATTTATATTCGCGAGCAATGAGCAGATAATTGCACCAAAGATATATCACAATGGATTATTCGAAATAGTGGTTTCATCAGGTTTGACAGAAAAACTCGTTTTCGGTAATTTTTATTAAAAATATCTTAAAATCCAAAGCTGGCATTGGCAAATAATGGGTTCACATAAGTTATTTTTGGCCACTCTGTTTTGACGTAATGATGGCATGTAGCGCGACTATCCCATAGACAAAAGAAACAACAATATTTTGTGAAACCTCCTTGCATACCAGGTAACAAACCAATGACCTGAAACAGATTAATTTGCAGTTACGATGATCTATACTATATATATACAAAGAATTTTAAATCACACACCTTAAGGTCACCACAGATCTTCCATTTATGATCGTTGTATTTGAGTAATGTCAAAATTTCAGTCACTGATTCATAATTATACCCTAAACCACTATGTTTGTAACTACCAAAAATATTTGACCTAGACCCATCTTTTATTATACCGATCGGCTCAGAATCACTTTCTGAGTCGTTTTAGCGATGTCCGTCCGACCGTCCGTCCGTCTGTGTGTCCATGTAAACCTTGTAATCAAACTACAGGTCGCAAATATGAATAAATTTTGATGAAATTTGGTATGTAAGCCTTTATCGGCCATAGAATGAACGCTGTCGAAACTGGTGAAAATCGGTCCATGTTCAGACCAAGTCCCCATACAAATCACCCCTATGAAATCAACATAAATTGCCATAAGATCCAAATTATCATATAGCTCTTAGTAAAATTGGGTTGGTATACGTTTATTGTATCCATTAATCAGTAGTCCAAAAATAATCCCTGTTAGACAATTTTTATTCATAGGCCCCATATAGAGCTGCTTTCCGATCTTCACTTAAATCTATCAAAAAAAAAAAAAAACAAAAATATTCTCAGATTTTTCTCAAATTTGGTTTGTGAATATTTTTTTGAAAATATAAGTGACTTTACCAAATATGGTCAGGATCAGTCCATTTCTTGACCTAGTCCACATATAAATATAGCACCCGATATGAACTTTTTCATATCTGCACCCAAAAAAATTAATATCAATGCCACTCAAATTTGGTTTTTATACCCTATACCACTATGTGGTTTGGGATAATGACTTTGTGCTGCTGTTTGTAACTACCATAAATATTTGACCTAGACCCATCTTTTATTATACCGATCGAATCAGAATCACTAGTCGAATCAGAATCACTATCTGATTCGATTTAAGGATGTCCGTTCGTCCGTCCGTCCGTCCGTCCGTCCGTCCGACCGTCCGACTGTGTGTCCATGTAAACCTTTATTTTGATGAAATTTGGTATGTAAGCCTTTATCGGCCATGGGCTGAATGCTGTTGAAATTGGTGAGAATCGGTCCATGTTCAGACCTAGCCCCCATACAAATGACCCCTATGAAATCAACATAAATTGCCATAAGATCTAAATTATCATACAAATCTTAGTCAAATTGGGTTTGTATGTGTTTGTTACATCCGTTAATCAGTAGTCCAAAAATGAGCCCTATGGGACAACTCTTAGTCATAGGCCCCGTATAGTGCTGCATCCCGATCTTCACTTAAATCTATCAAAAAACAAAAATATTGCACTGATTCTTCTCATATTTTGTTTGTATATATTTTTGCAAAGTACAAGAGACTTTAACAAACATGGCCAGGATCGGTCCATTTTTGGGCCTAGTCCCCATATAGATATAGCATCCGATATGAACTTTTTCATATCTGCAGCCAAAAAAATTAATAAAAATCCCACTCAAATTTGGTTTATGATTATTTTCTATATCCAGTTAGTTGGGTCTAAGAGATAGGGTCTCTAAACGTATGGTATAGGGTATCGTATAGTCGGTCTAGACCGACTATAATTTTCTTACTTGTTGCTTATATTTTATATCCAGTTAGTTGGACCGAAGAGATAGGGTTTCTTAACCATGGTATAGGGTATCATATGGTCGGTCGAGACCATAGTTGGTATGGATAGTTTTTCATTCCCATTATGCAAAACAAGAGTCTTTAGACTGTACTTAGAGCCATCAATAAATAATCTCCGTTCAGTTTTGTCATATGGCTGGTTCGGTATAGAATAGAGTGTTTCTTTTCAGAATATGCAGCCAATTCCAAGCTTCTATTTCTATAGATTGTTACTTTTGTCCCAACTGCAAGATGTTTCCACTGCTGCTTGCGTGAATCTAGTAATTCTGCGTGAATCTTCATTCAGCTCAGCTTGAGTTACTAAATGGAGTTCATCATCAGCTTCATACAAACTACCACTGCTGCTGAAAGATGATTCGGACTCACTACTCGTAGCACTGGAAATGACTAGTAATGGATCATTTGGTCGAAGTTGAACTGGTTTGGAAACCGATGGGACATGCGCGTAAGAAATATTTTTTTGATTTTTCATATTGAATCCAGAAACTTTTGTTAAACAGAAATAATAGTCGGTTTGGTGGTTACTTGACTCTCTCTAAAGGACTGGTTCTGATATTGTATATCCTTTTTTTCCAACCACATATTCACCACACACAAAGCAAAAATAGCTTAAATGAGTAACACAGGATCTCCCTGACATGCTTAAATGCTCTTATGAAGATTAAGAATGAATTTGGGCTTCTGTCAAATTAATAATTGTGAAATTGTAGTGTCAGTATTGACTGCTTTACAGTACTGCCATCATGCGATACAAAACAACAATTTTTATGCCAGATTCGAATTCAAATGCTACGTTTCTGCAGTCATTTTTTTTTTTTTTTTGATTTGTAGACCAGTGTAATAGTATGTGGGTTTATTTTGTCAGTTAATTTTATTATTATATTTAAATCATCAGAGTTAGCACAAAAGTTAATAGTTTTATGTATAGATATGTTATCGCATTGACTTTTGTAAGCTGCAATGAAAAATAATGTTGCACGATGTTGGTCTTTGTGGGATTCAATTATTTGAAAATAACTATATAATCTATGATGAAATACTATTACATTAGTTGGACTGTTTCTGTATGGATTTCTGTGTTGTCATGTCCTTTCTCAAGTCAAGTGATACTCTCATGAGATGATTTTTTCAGTAAAAAGTAGAGTGTCTACTGTAGAGTTTCCTTTTGTGAAACCCATCGGATTGACGGTAATGAGTTCATTGGAAGTGATGAACCACAAAATTCTATTAGCAGTTTTCTATCTAAGATTTTTTTTTCAATACACGAATTGAGATAATTGGTCTATAAGATTTTGTTTTAGTCTTGTCTCGGTTTGGTTTTAAGGCGGGGATTACTAGTCTGGTTCCAAATTGGTCAGATATATGTGTTTTTAGCATATTGTTGAAAAGGCACAAGATAAGGTGGGCTTTTTTTATCATATTATATGATATTCTATCTAACTCAGATGATTTACTTTTAAGTTTATGCAAAGTAGAAAGTAATTCATTGCTGTTATTACGCTGTTCTTTATGGTTTGCCTTATTGTTGGGAAGCGTTCTTAAAAATATGTTTTACCCGGTCTTGCCCGGAATCCAAAGGCCTTTGACTTGAAAAATGGTTCACTATGCTTACCATGCGCTCAGTATTTAGTCCCCAGTGAACAAATTCCCCAAAATAATGAATTTTCTCCCCAAAAAATTTTACGGGATTGGGAAATTTGTTTATGATGAAAAAATTCCCCAATATTTACGTTTTTTGGGGAGTAAATTCATTGTTTATTTCAATTCGAAATTTTTTTCGGGTTTTAATTTCGAAGTTTTTTTATAAGCTGCGAAACCGCTTTAAGCTTTTTTTCTTTTAAGTTTATTTATTTGTAAACATCAAGTCTAACGGAATCGTTGGCAAATTAAGGAAATCAGAACTTTTAAAAATTAAGTTATAAATTTATAGAAGTTTAAAAAATGGGAAATCGATTCGACGTTTCAAATTGTGCCGCATGGTTGCTTTAAGCAACTGCTAATAGTATATGTGTGGCCTATTTGGATCAACAGGTAATTATTGCACATACGTAGATAAAATTTATCATAAGACTTTTCACTGTGTTCTGCGAGCGTATCGCGTCCACGTCCGCTCGTTTGGCAGCCACAGTCGTGCTACCGCGCAGTTGTCGTCAACATATTTTAATCGGCAAAATATATTTTTCAGATCATTGCGATATTTTAGCTGAGCTGTGTTCCGCGAGCTCGTCGCGTCCGCGCACCGCTTCCGCTCCGAAATGACGCTATTGAAAAGAATACCGATTTTAAATACGTGTATTGCAAGACAGATATTGAGAGCAATATAGGGAATTTGTTTGTTTCTTTTGGGGCCCTTATTTTTAAAAAATTTGGAGAATTTGTTCATCGTGAAGTTATTCCCCAATTTTTCGGTTAACAAGTTAATTTTTTTGGGGAATTTGTTCATTGAGGACTAGGTTCTCAGTGCCTGCTTACCACTACAACTAACTATTTTTAAGCATGGATTATTTTGAGTGTAAGATGTACAAAAATTACGAATTGTAGTTATTGTATAGCTTTGGGATATACAACATCTCTGGGTTTTTCTTCTGGTGCATACACAAAAATATTGTGCTGACTCCCAACTCTGGACCAGGCGACTGTCTGTGAGAAAAACAGGGAGAATTTAAGGTGATACTTGCTACCGTAAGAGATTGCCCTCTTATGTATGTTATATTAGGAAAAACCTTTTGTACCATCTCTTGAAATGAAGGAACCAACTTACAGAAGTTTTCTGGCAGGGATATTACAGTCGTTTCACGTTCCCTCGACTCAGCTTGTCTCAGCCGTTGGGGCTCAAGATATTGTTGAGTCATTTCAGCAGTTTCAGATTCCCTGGAGTCATCTTGTCTTATCCGTTGGGCCGGAAGACGTGGTTGAGTTGTTTCAGGAGTTTCAAATTCCCTCGCGCCAGCTTGTCTTGATCTTTGGGCTTCCAGACGTTATTGGGTTTGCGTACTTGTTTCAGCATTTCTCGACTCAGATTCTCTAACTCTTTGAGACTCGATACGAATTAGGGTTTGATCGGGTTCTCTAGAGTTCTGTTTAGTCTAAGCCTTTTTATACCCTATACCACTATGTGGTTTGGGTATAATGACTTTGTGCTGCTGTTTGTAACAACCAAAAATATTTGACCTAGACCCATCTTTAATTATACCGATCGAATCAGAATCACTTTCTGTGTTGATTTAACAATGTCCGTCCGTCCGTCCGTCCGTCCGTCCGTCTGTGTGTCCATGTAAAGCTTGTAATCAAACTGCAGGTCGCAAATATGAATATATTTTGACGAAATTTGGTATATAAGCTTTTGTCGGCCATGGGATGAAAGCTATTGAAATTGGTGAGAATCGGACCATATTCAGACCTAGCCCCCATACAAATTACCCCTATGAAATCGACTTAAATTGCCATAAGATCCAAATTGTCATATAGATCTGACTCAAATTGGGTTTGTATGCGTTCATTACATCCATTAATGAGTAGTCCAAAAATGATCCGTTTGGCCCTATATAGAGCTGCTTCCCGATCTTCACTTAATTCTATTAAAAAATAAAAATATTGCACTGATTCTTCTCAAATTTTGTTTGTATATATTTTCGCAAAATACAAGAGACTTTACCAACCATGGTCAGGATCGGTCCATTTTTGGACCTAGTCCCCATATAGATATATCATCCGATATGAACTTTTTCATATCTGCAGCCAAAAAAATTAATAAAAATCCCACTCAAATTTGGTTTTTGCTTATTTTCTATGTCCAGTTAGTTGGGCCTAGTAGATACGGCTTCTAAACGCATGGTATAGGGTATCGTATAGTCAGTCTAGACCGACTATTATTTTCTTACTTGTTGCATTTGAGGCAGTACGGCCTAAATGCTATGCTAGTTTTTTCTCCACCTTTACAACTCATTTATATAGTGAAAAAGATGAAATGGAAATATTTGAAATAGGTTGCTTTCCAATGTAGCCAAAAGGTGAGATGGAAATAAATGTAATATTTTGCTTTCGAATGTAGTTAAAAAGGCGAGATGGAAATATTTGTATGAATTAACTTCATGGGAGTAATCCTACAGTGGTAGACAACCGTATCTCTTCACCCATGAAATAAATCTGCACTAATTTTGGGGTATTACGACACATATAGTAAACGACTAAGAATATTATAGTCGGTCTAGGCCGACCATACGATACCCTATACCATGGTTTAGAAACCCTATCTCTTCGGTCCAACTAACTGGATATAGAAAATAAGCAAAAACCAAATTTGAGTGTATGTGGACAAGGTCAAAAAATGGACCGATCCTGACCATATTTGGTAAATTCAATTATATTTTTAAACAAGTAAGAAAATTATAGTCGGTCGAGACCGACTATATGATGCCCTATACCATGCGTTTAGAAACCCTATCTCTTAGGCCCAACTAAGTGGATATAGAAAATAAGCATAAACCAAATTTGAGTGGGATTTTTATTAATTTTTTCGGCTGCAGATATGAAAAAGTTCATATCTGATGCTATACCTATATGGGGACTAGGCCCAAAAATGGACCGATCCTGACCATGTTTGGTAATGTCTCTTGTATTTTGGAAAAATATATACAAACAAAATTTGAGAAGAATCAGTGCAATATTTTTGTTTTTTGATAGATTTAAGTGAAGATCGGGAAGCAGCTCTATGTGGGGCCTATGACTAACAGTTGTCCCAGGGATCATTTTTAGACTTCTCATTAATGGATGTAATAAACGCATACAAACCCAATTTGAGTAAGATCTATATGACAATTTGGATCTTATGGCAATTTATGTCGATTTCATAGGGGTCATTTGTATGGGGGCTAGGTCTGAACATGGACCGATTCTCACCAATTTCAATAGCTTTCATCCCATGGCCGATAAAAGATCAAATACGAAATTTTATCAAAATATATTCATATTTGCGACCTGCAGTTTGATTACAAGCTTTACATGGACACACAGACGGACGGACGGACGGACGGACGGACGGACGGACGGACGGACGGACATCGTTTAATCGAATCAGATAGTGATTCTGATTCGATCGGTATAATTAAAGATGGGTGTAGGTCAAATATTATTGGTTGTTACAAACAGCAGCACAAAGTCATTATACCCAAACCACATATTGGTATAGGGTTTAAAAATATACACAAGCCAAATCTGAGAAAAATTTTTAAGTGTAGATCGGGAAGCAGCTCTATATTGGGCCTATGACTAAGAATTGTGCAATAGGGATTATTTTTGGACTACTGATTAATGGATACAATAAACATATACAAACCCAATTTTACTAAGATCTATATGATAATTTGTATCTTATGGCAATTTATGTCGATTTCATAGGAGTCATTTGTATGGGGACTAGGTCCGAACATGGACCGATTTTCACTAATTTCAATAGCGTTCATCCTATGGCAGATAGAAGCTTATATACCAAATTTGATCAAAAAAGATCCATATTTGCGACCTGTAGTTTGATTACAAGGTTTACATGGACACACAGATGGACGGACGGACGGACAACTCAGAAAGTGATTCTGAACCGATCGGTATAATAAAAGATGGGTCTAGGTCAAATATGTTTAGTAGTTACAAACAGCAGCACAAAGTCAATATACCCAAACCACATAGTGGTAATGGGTATAAAAAGGCAAGACGGCAATATGTGTAATAGGCTGATTTACAATATTTATTTCATAATGGTGTGAATTCAAAAGTCCTAAGCAAACAGATTTAAGCACAAAGTTTTATAGAAAATTAAAAGCGTATATAGAAAATTAAAAAATATGGGCGTGTCCGATAAAAATATGAAATGTGCAGTAGATTCGAGCGAAATCCGTAAAAAATTTAAAAAAAGTGGGCGTAAAAGTAGGCGTGGCCGGCAAAAAGCATATGGCGACCTTCTATAGGGTACAGAGATCGTGTGTACCAAATTTCAGAGAAATCCGTTGAAAAGTTATAATTTGTATAGCGAACAAATATACCAAAAAACAGAAAATGAATTGTATATAAAAAATGGGCGTAGAAGTAGGCGAGGCCGATAGGTAGCATACGGTTACCTTGATTGGTGTATAGAGATCGTGTATATGTAATAAATTGTATAGCGGTCAAACAAACAAACATAAAACAAGTAAGAAAATTATAGTCGGTCTAGACCGACTATACGATACCCTATACCATGCGTTTAGAAACCCTAACTCTTAGGCCCAACTAACTGGACATTGAAAATAAGCAAAAACCAAATTTGAGTGGGATTTTTATTAATTTTTTTGGCTGCAGATATGAAAAAGTTCATATCGGATGCTATATCTATAAAGGGACTAGGTCCGAAAATGGACCGATCCTGATCATGTTTGGTAAAGTCTCTTGTATTTTGCAAAAATATATACAAACAAAATTTGAGAAGAATCAGTGCAATATTTTTGTTTTTTAATAGATTTAAGTGAAGATCGGGAAGCAGCTCTATATGGGGCCAAAGGGATCATTTTTGGACTACTCATTAATGGATGTAATGAACGCATATAAACCCAATTTGAGTAGGATCTATATGAAAATTTGGATCTTATGACCATTTATTCGATTTCATAGGGGTAATTTGTATGGGGGCTAGGTCTGAACATGGACCGATTCTCACCAATTTCAATAGCGTTCATCCCATGGCCGATAAAAGCTTAAATACCAAATTTCGTCAAAATATATTCATATTTGCGACCTGCAGTTTGATTACAAGGTTTACATGAACACACAGACGGACGGACGGACGGACGGACATTGTCAAATCAACTCAGAAAGTGATTCTGATTCGATCGGTATAATTAAAGATGGGTCTAGGTCAAATATTTTTGGTTGTTACAAACAGCAGCACAAAGTCATTATACCCAAACCACATAGTGGTATAGGGTATAATGAATTTTATATATATAAATAGATGTATATACATATAAACACGTTATATACGTACTTCGGAGAGCGACGTAGCCTCCTATCATACTAATTATCATTAACGTGTTTGGAAACTGGTCTTGGCACTAGCCATATTCGGTGATGATATTAATAGACATAAACAAGTAAGAGTTTTAAATTCGGCTGTACCGAATCTCTGATTCCTTCCACCCGTATTTTAACAGAATATTTTAACCGAGGTTGTCAACACTAAGAGACAAAAATTGTAGATTTCAAATTTTAATGGTTAGATTTTTTTTTTCTTAAAAAAAGATCTTTTACTAAATAAATACCTGTTATTAGAAAAGATAATTTGTTTAAAAAAGTACCTATTTTTAAAAAAGTACCTCGAATAAGAAATTACCTTCTATAAAAAAAAACCTTTTTGGTTAAAGGCTCAAATTTAACACCAAAGTATTTCGACCTACTAGTTATATTCCGGACCTGACAATGTTTTCAACGGACGGGCCGACAGATAGACAGACAGACACACATCGCCAGATTAACTTCTCCTTTTATAAAGATCAAGAATTTATATAGCTTATGGGGTCTCCGGAATTTATTTCGATGAGTTACAAATGTATTAACAAACTGATATATAGAAACCGAAATATTATTATAACCTATACTAATATGTGTTTAGGGTATAATGAGTTCGTGCTGATGAGTGTTTTTGATAAAATTTGCTATACATATAATTTTCGATCAGCCATAGAACTAATGCTGCTGGCATTTATGAAAATTGATAAGACCTAGTCCCGATAAAAATTATCCCTACCAGATCGACTTAAATTGCCATAAAATCCAAATTATCACTTAGATCTCGGTCAAATTAATTTGTATGTATTTATTACACTTGATAAGATAAGGAAGGCTATACGCACTGCGACCAATTTGATCTTTTGTGCAGTTGATACACTGGATATAGAAAATAAGCATTAACGAATTTGGAGTCATGTTGTTATGAATTTGTTGCCCGTGACAATATGAAGTTCATATCGGATGCTATTTATACCCTATACCACTATGTGGTTTGGGTATAATGACTTTGTGCTGCTGTTTGTAACTACCAAAAATATTTGACCTAGACCCATCTTTAATTATACCGATCGAATCAGAATCACTATCTGATTCGATTTAACGATATCCGTCCGTCCGTCCGTCCGTCTGTGTGTCCATGTAAAGCTTGTAATCAAACTGCAGGTCGCAAATATGAATATATTTTGATGAAATTTGGTATATAAGCTTTTATCAGCTATAGGATGAACGCTGTTCAAATTGGTGAGAATCGGTCCATGTTCAGACCTAGCCCCCATGCAAATGACCCCTATGAAATCGACTTAAATAAGATCCAAATTATCATATAAATATTAGTCAAATTGGGTTTGTATGTGTTTATTACATCCATAATCAGTAGTCCAAAAATGATCCCTATGGGACAACTCTTAGTCATAGGCCCCATAAAGCGCTGCTTCCCGATCTTCACTTAAATCTATCAAAAAACAAAAATATTGCACTGATTCTTCTCAAATTTTGTTTGTATATATTTTTGCAAAATACAAGAGACCTTACCAAACATGGCCAGGATCGGTCCATTTTTGGGCCTAGTCCCATATAGATATAGCATCCGATATGAACTTTTTCATATCTGCAGCCAAAAAAATTAATAAAAATCCCACTCAAATTTGATTTATGCTTATTTTCTATATCCAGTTAGTTGGGCCTGAGAGATAGGGTCTCTAAACGCATGGTATAGGGTATCCTATTACTTGTTATACCCTATACCACTATGTGGTTTGGGTATAATGACTTTGTGCTGCTGTTTGTAACAACCAAAAATATTTGAACTAGACCCATCTTTAATTATACCGATCGAATCAGAATCACTTTCTGAGTTGATTAAACAATGTCCGTCCGTCCGTCCGTCCGTCCGTCCGTCTGTGTGTCCATGTAAAGCTTGTAATCAAACTGCAGTTCGCAAATATGAATATATTTTGATGAAATTTGGTATTTAAGCTGTTATCGGCCATGGGATGAACGCTGTTGAAATTGGTGAGAATCGGTCCATGTTCAGACCTAGCCCCCATACAAATTACCCATATGAAATCGACATAAATTGCCATTAGATCCAAATTGTCATATAGATCTTACTCAAATTGGGTTTGTATGCGTTCATTACGTCCATTAATGAGTAGTCCAAAAATGATCCCTTTGACCCCATATAGAGCTGCTTCCCGATCTTCACTTAAATCTATTAAAAAACAAAAATATTGCACTGATTCTTCTCAAATTTTGTTTGTATTTATTTTTGCAAAATACAAGAGACTTTACCAAACATGATCAGTATCGGTCCATTTTTGGACCTAGTCCCTTTATAGATATAGCATCCGATATGAACTTTTTCATATCTGCAGCCAAAAAAATTAATAAAAATCCCACTCAAATTTGGTTTTTGCTTATTTTCAATGTCCAGTTAGTTGGGCCTAAGAGATAGGGTTTCTAAACGCATGGTATAGGGTATCGTATAGTCGGTCTAGACCGACTATAATTTTCTTACTTGTTTTATATTGCGAATATGTCGATATACTGTATATGTATAATAACTTAATCCCCATTCAATTGGCAGCAAATTCTATACTCACACCGGTTTTCTGCGTATAATAGTTATTAATAATTTAAACTAACCATATGTAACAGACAATGTTGAGAAACGGAACAAATCACTAAACTTAATTTCAAATATTTATGTCAACGGTTATCTTTTATTCCTGCAATTTCTTCACGGGTAACTCTGTTATATCAAAAGCTTTATTGAACAAATTCGAATGTTTAAATATCGTAAATTTTCAACAAATGTTAAACATTTTAAATAACATATTTGACGTTAAATAAGTAACAAAATATCTAAAAAGAATATTTAATTTTAGTACAAATATAAAAGCTTTATCAGTTAAGAGCTTACGACCCACAAATATTATGATAGCTGGTTACTATAAAAAGCTTTTTTGCTTTTATTATAGCATATAACTTTTTGAAAGCAAATCATCAAAGCTTTTAATAAAAGTTTTTTTGCGTATTCTTGACAAAACCTATTATTTTCACACATAAAATAAATTTCTGTTATAAAAATTTACATAAAAGTAATAGTTTGAAATAGAAAGGAAAGTGTGCGGAATTTTATATTTTTTTTTATAGAAATCCAAAAGATTTAATTCGCGATATATGTAGCTTATAATTTTTTTTTTTTTTTATTTTTATTTATTTATTTATAAATTCAATAGCTATCACAATAAGAAAAAAATCTTATAAGTTACAGTGATAGCGAGGAAAAGCTTTCAAGTGAATATTAATTATGTGATAAAAAATTCATATGTATATAAAACTTAAAAATGACGATAGTAAAAAATTTTTAGTGTCCAAACAAAGTGTGCGAAGTTAGCCCCCCCCATTTTTGGAAATAAATTTTTTTGAAGATTGTTCTGAATTGTTCTAGGATTGTTCTACAATGTTCCAAAACGATGAGTTTCTAAAATGTAATTTGTACCGGTAAATCGTACCCCCACTTTTGTAAAAAAATTTTTTGGCGGTTGTTCTAGTTGTTCTAAAAACATTGTTCCGAAATAGATATGTCGCAAACCGTAACGTACGCAAATGAGAACGAAAAACATTTTGTTATTTTATTATTATTATTTTACGCAGATGATACAGTAATTCTGACAGATGATGATTTAGAGATTGGAAAATTATTGCCTTGAGTGGAATTTAGAAGTGAACATGGATAAATCTAAAATAATGGGAGATGAAAAATGGCCCCTTAATGGTAATGCCATCGATACTGTATCTAGCTTTTGTTACTTAGGGATGATTTTGACACCAAAAATGATCTTTAAACAACACATGTATATGTCATTCTCTTTTCTGACACAAAAATGTCGCAATTTATTTGCACTTTTTTCGAAAAGTGCTTTTTTTTACATTCTGAATTAAGAGTAACCTTATCTTGTAAAGCAATCGAAAGGTCTCAAAGTGCTGTGTTCATAAAATCGACGTTGTTGTATGGGTGCGAAAGTTTGAAGTTACTACCAAAAATGAGCTGTGGTTTAGAACAAACCAACCACTTATAATAGAGGACAATAAGGTGCGTAAATATAGCGTAAATATGGCTCGGACACACACTAAGAAAACCTGCAGATGATGTCACAAGTAAAGTCCTTGATTTCAACCCTCAAAGGAGTAGAAAACCGGGACGCCCGAGCAATACCTGAAAGAGGCCAGTCGAAATGTAAGTCCGAAACGCCGGAAAAAATTGGAGTGAAATAAAATAGCGTTAGAGAGAGCTAGGTTGAGATTATATATCACGGCCCTATGCTCCTCTTAGGAATTAAAGGACTAAGTATATGTGCCCAGTTTCTGATTAGAAGGATTACCGAAAATATATCAAACTACGAGTAGAGCAACAAATGTAATCAATTGTTAGAAAAGCTAAAAGTATCAAACAGGTAAAATATCACCCAGAGAGCACTAGAACCAACCAGATTCTACAAAATCCTAAATTTTACCAAACGACAGAATTATATGATAGACGAATACAATCAGAACCAGATTATGTGGATCTTTAAAGCTCGGTGTGATTTAATTGAGTTAAATGCTACAAGATTTTCAAGCAGTTCAAGAATATGTTCATAATGCAACTAAACCCTACTTCTACCTTGAAAAAAACTTCATAATCCTACGTTTGTGTAGTTTTCTACTTCTTGTATATGTGATATGGAATAGGTTTAGGGATGGGGAAGAGCAAGTCCAGATCACGCAAAAACAAATGATGTTTTTGTTTTTCTGGCTAATTAGGGTTAATTCTAAAGGTATATGAAAGTATTGTATTAGGTCCAATAAATAGTTGCATTCAAGGCTGATATATCAATCATGTTACTAAATACAACCATTGGCTGGCCACCTGTTGGTTTTTCGTTTATAGCTATATCCAGAAATCAGTCTGTCAACTGTGTCAACTTCACCCTAAGTTCGGTTGTAATACGATATTATTTCTGGTAGCTTCTTTCCAATAGTCTCAACTTCTGGCGGATTGTGAAGAGTACTCTGCAGCACTGTGCATTTAATTTTTTTTTCCAATCTAATAAACAAATGTAGATCTTTGGTAAATGCCCTTTTGCATTGGTGGAATCGAGCGCTTGTTCTTATGCGTTGCTCCAACCATGATCAATTTGTTTTGTAGTAATTTTTGGCCCAACTCATAAGACGTGAAGAAATTGTACATTATAACGTTAAGACCCTTTAAGCCCCCGACCAGATGAAACAAAATTCGTTGGCTTTGATTTTTTCTGGAGCGGCTTCAGCAGCTTTCCCAAGGTGTGGTAGCATTTTCCACACATAGAAGGATTTTGCACACACGAGTACCCAAAATTTCAAACCACATCTCTCTGGTTTGCGTTGCCTAAGTCCACAACCTCCATGGAAACCAGATAGCTGTTCGCGTGCAGTGATATAAGGGTTGAAAAGCATTGGTAACATTTCAGACCTCATATCCCACAGCTGACGAATTGGACATATTTATCCGCAGATCTGTTTTGTCGATGACTTATTGTATCACTGAAGTGAATAATTTTGGTAAAGTACTCAAACTGTTTTTCGACATAATTTTTTTTAAATTAGGCGGACTAAAAGTGACATTGAGCAGATCGTTATTCATATATATTCAATAACATTCAACTTACTTTGAATGACAGCCAATATCAAAACTGGTAAGTACGCATGATATACTTTGATTTAAACATCATATATAATTATACATATATACTAAGCATGAAGCTTCGATTTCTTCATGCTTTTCAGTCTTTAGCCCGCCAAATGCATGCATTTTTGAAAATAATTTTCTTAATATACGTTGGAAAAAATATCAAGAAAGCAGCCTCGGTACTATTCACGCGCGATGAAGTAGTTTTGGTGATAGCTGGCCGTAGTCTCAACACATAGCGATTCCATTACGTTCCGCTGTTTGCATAGCTGTTGCCTTTTGTTATTTGAAACAAACAAATGCTCAATATCAAAACAATCAGCATCAACTTCAGCATCAAAACTCCATAGCCTACTTTTTACAAAATACGCATACTTGTTTGGGTTCTTGCTTTCTTTTTGCACTTGGCGTGCAAGGTACTATTTTCATACAACTTTCCTATACCAAGTAGAAAACAACACCAAGCATACCAACTTGAAGTTGTCGAGCAACAACGACCCATGTATGATTTGAAACTTAAAAGTAATCCATTTTGGTTCATATACATGATAAAGAAAAAGTCAAGAAAATCTTTAACACTTTTAGAAATTTTTGAAAAAAAAAATTTAGTTTTCTACATCAACACTTTATAGGGCGCTGCCCAATACTAAAAACAATCAGATATCAATACTTTGGATACATAATCTTGTCAAATCCACAAATTATTGAAATTTTAAACGGTTATTATATGAATTGGAATAATTTGGTTCAATATATCATCAACCCTCTTAAATATAGAAAAACTCTAATTGCAGAATTTATCCATCAGATTGGATTCATATTAAAAAATAATCATTTCACATGAAGATTAAATATCAATCTCCCGATTGACGACTATTGTCAAAGTTGTCAGCTCTTATTTTAAATAACAAAATTATTATAAAAATAAAAATAATATCATAAGAATAACTATTGCAATCGAAACAAGAGTGGACCCTTGTGGCATCTCTATCAACATCAACAACATTGGAAATTAAATCATTGAAGGATACAAAGTGTTTACGATATCTTTATACAGCTCGTGCCTAAGCACAATAAATCTTTGCAGACACTATTATGTTATATTATATTGTTAAAATTTACAAACAAAAAATTTAGTTAAGTATTCAAAAATAATGTAATACTTCGTTTAATTACATTAATGTTTACAGATAAATCAATAAAGACGAACAATTCATTAACACTTTTACATATTTTCAAAAACGATCAGCATTCGCAAAATGTGCATGAAAAACTTGAAGAGATAATGAGATGAAAGAACCTGTTTTGATCGATGTGGATTATTAAAATTAATATTGCTGAGCAGGAAATAATAGCAAACATCACCGCTTATCAGATTTAATAGCAACGCAGCATTTAGCGTAGACCTTCGACTTTGTAATGTAGGAAATCATTAACAGCGTTCAAAAATGAACTTCGCAAGCAGAAGAGAAGAAATTATTTTTGAACAGCCTCGATGTGGATAATATGAACATTGTAAAAAGGATACAAGATTATTGAACCGTATTCTGGAATAGGTATAAAAAGAGAAACATATAACTGTTTCGTAATAAAATGATTTATGAACACCATTACCCTTCGCTTAATAAAAGCCAACACGCCACGAGCTTCATTGATTGTCATTATTTTTGTCGAACAAAATTCCAAGATCCAAAAATTCTTTTACCAAATGCAGCTGGCAGTTACCTAATGCGTAGTATTCCAACGCTTTCCCGTTCCTATAAAAACACATGTGTTTACAATGTAACTTTACATTTTTTATATTTAGATTGAGTTTACACCATATGTAAAGACTGTCTAAATCTTGTTGGAGGTATTTCTGAGCAGATAGTTTTTTATAACTAAGGAACATTTTCACATCATCGAAGCGTTGCGAAATTAATAACATACGACACATCATTAATGAAGAGCGAAAATAGTATTTATATCATTAAATCTAACACATTGTTTTCTGCAAAAAAGGTAAGGCTTTAGCCAGTTTAGGGTATAGGTAGTAAGTCCCATTAGATATAATTTTTCTGGAGAAGATTGTAGTTAACATTTTCACAGGCTTTACTAAAATCGGTGTAAATAACATCACATTGGTGACCATTATTAAATCCGCGATTTTAGTTGTTAGTTTGAAATTATTCAGGCTCAAGATCAAATGTTCTTACTTTGAATAAACAAAAACATTGGCACATTTGTTTCAAAGAATTGATCTATATTCTGAATGACATGTTATACAGCTGTTTCAGGAAGAGTCCCCAACCCTCATCAGTAACCAAAAGCAGAAGGTAGTTAGTTTGGTAAAAAGTTAAATGAAAATTTAAATTCTGAAAACAATCAAATGAGAATTCAAGCAAAAGTTATACTATTTAAGCCTCTTCCAATATAACAAACTAAAATATCGAACAACTTTGAAACAAATATGATTGTATACGAGTACAGATTGCATACTACAATACACATGTTTGTTTTTGTCTTGAAAAAACAATTTGTTTTTGCTAAACTCACATTTAGCGTTAACGGCGTGCCCTCCGTATTTTATTATTTTTTATAAAAATAAAAAATCTTATATTCGATCTTTATCATTTTAATGATTGAGTTTGAAATTCTTCAGGCTCAAGATCAAATGTTTTTACTTTGAATTAAGCAGAAAGATTGGCACATTTGTTTCAAAAGTAAAAAGTAAAAAAAGTATATAAACTTAATTTTCTGTTTGTTTGTTTATTTGTTTGTTTACCGCTATACAAATCTTTATTTTTCAACGGATTTCTCTGAAATTTGGTGCACATGATCTCTGCACACCAGTGAAGGTCACCGTATGCTTCCTACTTGCCACACCTACTTTTAGCCCACTTTTTCAATATCATCCTTTTTTTGTTTTTTGGAATATATGTGTTCGCTATACAAATTTTTATTTTTCAAGAGATTTCTCTGAAATTTTGTACTCACAATCTCTGTACTCCAAAGAAAGTCTATATAATACATTATTTGTTTTTTGGTATATATGTTCGCTATACAAACTTTTATTTTTCGACGGCTTTCTCCGAAATTTAGTACATACTCCAGGGAAGGTCGCCATATGGTTTTTACTGGCCACGCCTACTTTTACGCCCACTTTTTATATAGAGTTGATTTTCTGCTGTTTAAAATAAGGTCCCCAAAAGAAATGAAATATTCCCCAATTTTTCTAAAAACAAAATAAAAAAATGAACTTACTCCCCAAATTCATTCTTAAATTTTTTCCTATTTTTATTTAATAAATTTTGTTAAATATTTATTTAGATGCAAATTTTCATACTGCTCTCAATATCTGTCCTATAAGAAACGCATTTAAAATCTGTATTCTTTTCAATAGCGGACGCAGACTCGACGCGATCGCGCAACATAGCTCAGCTAAAATATCGCAACGATCTGGCGACTACTGCGCGGAAGCACGGGTGCAGCTGCCAAACGCGCGGACGCGGACGCAACATGCTAACGGAACCTAACTCAGTGAAAAGTCTTTTGATAAATTTTATCTACGTATGTGCAATAATTACCTGTTGATCCAAATAGGCCCAATATATACTATAAGCAGTTTCTTGAAGCAACATTGCGGCACAATTTTAAATGTCGCATCCATTTTCCATTTTTGAAACTTATATAAATTTGACGTCTCTGCTCAATAATGATCACTTATTGAATAAAGTAATTCAAATTTTAAAAGTTCTGATGTCTCTAATTTGCAAACGATTCCGTGACGCTTGATGTTAACAAAATAAATAGACATAAAACAAACTTAAAAGCGATTCGCAGCTTATTTTTGAAGCATTTTTGCGGTAGCATCTTTTAAAAAAACTGATTTAAAAAATCAAAAAATTTAAAATTGAAACAATAAATGAATTTACTCCTGAAAAAACGTAAAAAATTTTGGGTAGGTAGTTAATTTTTTTGGGTACTCAGCACCTTGTAAGCATAGTGAACAAGTTTGCAAGTCAAAGGGGATCCCGGGCAAGACCGGATAAAAACATCAAGTTTAATTCCATAAACATAATATATTTTAGACCAACAATATATATTGTTGTTATACGAACAAAGAACATGAACAAGGACACTGGTTGCAAGCACCCCTTAACAACACTCGCAATTCAACATCAACAAATAATACCACCAGCGTCAGAACAATCTGTAGGTTTCTAAAAGTGTGAAGCTATTCGTACACATCGCTGAACCATCTGCCATGTTTGTTAGAAAATCCTACACATTTCACGTCCATTTCCATGTGGCCGAAAATAACTTGGATTCCTGTAGACACGGCTAAGTATTGCACGCCGGTCACACCAATGACTTCTACTACAATGTTTTACTAAATCCGTGAGTTATATTTTGAAGTGACGGAAGCATAACTGTTTAATAATCGATTAATTTAATCGGTTCACATAAGATTTCAATACTATTTTTTAGTATTTCTTTTTTATTTTTTTTTTTTTTTTTTTTTGGAAAACGTGGCAGTTACCAAAACGCGGTAAAAGCAGTTACCATAAGCTTCTTTTTGATGTACGTAATTTCTATGGAGCTCTTTAAGTGCTGGAGATATTAGGGGTAAAGTTTGATTTTCTATAAATTTTTAGGAGAAATCTGGAATTATAATATTACTTATTATATTTTTTTTTTCGCCAGCGCACAGTGGTCAATTTCGCGAGATAGCGGTCAAAACTCTATAACTTTTGACCGGATTGGTATTTTTTTACGCAATTTGTTTTGTTCAATAGGAGGGACTTTAAGCTTCAATTTGCGTGTTTAAAAATCGACTGATGGGAACGTAAGTAATTTGGAGTTAAAAATGCATTTTAATTTTTTGTTGAGTTTCCATGTAAAAGTTGAATATTTTGACATTTTAAATAGGTATTTTTTTTATAATTTCTTATTTTCTTCAATCGTATTTTACAACCAATACTTATTTATTATTCCTAAACTTAATTTTGGTCAGAAAATGCCAACATTTGGCCCCTGACATTTATTTACTCTCATTATTCGCAGGGGCCAAAGGTTGGTTTTTTTGGAAGAAAGCTAATTCTTGTGAGGATTAAACTGAAAAATAACACTGAAATTCCCAACAATATCAACACCATTTGGATATATTATATACAGAACACAACATCGATAAAATTTTAAGTAAACTTTTACTATTGATTTAAAGTGCACATACATTTTATTTAAATGTATTAATAAAAATTTATACTAAAATTAGAAACAAATTATAATCTTTAAACTAGTATTAATTAAACAATATTAGTAAAAATTTCTTCCAAATAGCTTTGATTTTCATTTTGCAGTAGTTGTTTAGCTTCTTCATCTAACTCTAATGAGGTTGATTTCCATTTTTGTCGAATACTGGACATATATGGGTCTGATGTGCACAACAAAATATAAATTAGTACAATATCTGGAAATTTTTCTTGTATTGTGCTCGCGAAAGAATCTGTAGTCTTTGTTCCTTTTTTCTTGGGCTTCTTCTGAGAGATCTCCAATTGGAAGCATATTGTGCTGAATTATTTGTTCCCCATGGAACAAAATTTTGTGAACTGTGGTTGGCATATGTCTCCAAGAATATTTTTGGTTATAAAGGGTTGCTGTCTCATTAGCATACTGACCAATTTTTTTTGCATCTATCTTTTTGCTACATGCTATAACTTGTAATATGGTTTGGAATCGTCGTATTAAATCATAATCTACTCCAGTTATAGAAGCTGCAGTTTCTGGATCGGAAAAAAATCTCCTTGCTGTGTTTCCATCATTAGAATTTCCTTCTCCTTGCTTTGGCTGGTCAATTATAAGGCCTATCTCACGGTATTTTTCTTGAATATCTTTTTTTTTTTGCTTTCTTTTTTCTAAATTTTCTTTGCTGTTTCTCACTGTTTCGCCAAACGGGCCAAATTCCAAATCGTATCCCAATTTAAGAATATGCTCCATAAAACGAATTCTAGCATGAAGAGGTGACATTCCAAATTCATATGCTTCATTAAAACTATCGTCTTGTGTTGGTGGTTGGCTCAATTGACTATGACATCTTGAGTCTCCTTTTTGTAAGCAAACTTTATTGGTCTACAAAATTTTGTTGACGAGGGAATTTCATTCTTCCATACATCTATCTCTGCAGCTCTACTAGTTGACGGCTCTGAACCAATATAAGTTTTTGTTAAACGTAATGGAACGAAAGAAATCATGAATAAATTGGCATCTGATGAATTTTCCGCATTACATTGTTTGTATTGTTTCTGGCCAGAGGACCCATCACATCCCCATTTAGAAATTAAAGTCATGCTGCAACTTTTAAACTTCTTTAAATAGTCAGCATCAAATGTCTTTAATAATCGTTCTGCAGTGTGTTCAAGAAGATCCTGCAATTTTATTTCTGCTGAACTTGAAGTTACACTAATAGCAGTTGGTGAAGGTAAGCAATCTTTTTTGGCAGAAACTATATCTCGATATGATGGAAAATTTCCACAATTTTTTTCATTGGTTCGCTTCCGCAATTCTGTATATTGGTTTTTAGTCATTTTCAAATCCAAAAATAGTGCAAATGCTTCTTGTGGAGTAAATTTATTTTCTTCAGTTGGTGTCGGCATACTTTCTAAAATCCTTTTTGTGCGTCTGGAGCTTGCTTCCACTATTTTTTCAATGATAGCAATTTTACCCTTTTTAGTTTTCGATGGTTGAATTTGATGCAGAAATGAATCCTTTATGATGCTACAAGAAACTTCTTCATTGATATGTTTAAGCTTGCGTCTTCGTGATCTTTCACTACAATTATCAATTGGCTTTGCTGGTCGACCACCTTTTCCAGTTTCCGTGGTAGTTACTGATGGCTTTTTAAAAATAAGTTTATTTCTTAGCCATTCTTGGTTGCGTGAGTAAAACAATTTCTTGTTTCTGGAACATTGATTGTACCGTTTTCTTAAAGTATTTAAAAAGTTTTTTATTTTTAAGTTATGAATTTTAATTTCTTGTTTGTCCCATATTTTGAAGAATGGATTATTCATTATATGAAAAATAATGTCGTTTTCATCTTTCCGTTCAAAATATATATCAGATAGAACACTATAACTGAATTTAGCCGTTGTTTAAACAATAATGAAGAAAAAAAAATGAATGCATGGATTAATATACTATTGCTCGAAGTTTCAACATGATCTTTTTTACCTCTTTGAAACATAATATAACAGGTAGTTGGTTTTACCAGTTATTTCCATTGGTTTTAAATTTATTTGCAATTTTCACGTATTTAAGTTGTGTAATATTAGATGGCAATAAAATCTTTTTTACCTTTTCCAAATGAATTGCTAGATACCACATAATTTGAGAGTTAACAGGTACTGGCAATAATATAAAAGGTACTTGGTTTTACCAGTTATTTCCATTGGTTTTAAATTTATTTGCAATTTTCACGTATTTAAGTTGCGTAATATTAGATGGCAATAAAATCTTTTTTACCTTTTCCAAATGAATTGCCAGATACCACATAATTTGAGAGTTCTATTGTCATTTTTGTCAAAATTTTGATACACCCTTCTATGTGGACTAGGTCCAAATATGGGCCAACTTCTCCTAATTTAAACAGAATTATTTTTTGGGTCAATAAGAACTCTTGTACAAAATTTCATCAAAATATATGCATAATAGCCACTTTCACATACAAATAACTTCTCAAAAAATATGACGTGCATTTGTACCGAATATTTTACCTTGGGTCAGAAAAATTGCTGTAGCTCAAAAACTGCAGTCCCGACGCATGGACATGTATATATAGGAATGTAGGGGAGAGTTAGGACTACAAAATAGTAAATTTGTGTTTTGACTCAGCTTGACTCACAAGAGTTGTGCTCTATGAAGTAGGAAATTTCCGAGAAATTTGACCTTTTTTAAAAAAAAAATTTGAATTCTTCTGAAAACAGTAGAGCTTTAATTTTTTTACCAGTAATAGGAAATAAGTTAAGTTACAACACAAAACAAAAAAGTTATGATCATTTAAACTTTAAAAATTAACTAAAAATATCATAAATTTACTAAATTCTGAAAAAGCCCATTTTGGACCACCCTGTTCTCAGTGAAATAGAGTTCTAATTTTTTGGCTCCCGAGGTTTACTACTGTCTACTTTCATATGAGTCTAATAACTTTAAAATCGGAGAACAAAAACCAAAAGGAGTTTTGGCCGCTATCTCAAAATATTGACCACAGTTCAGCGGCACTTTTGTACCATCTAAAAAGTAAATATCGTGGTTTGTCATATTTTTATACAATTAGTAACAAAATATTGCCACATGTATAAGAAATTTACAAATTTAAATTCAATTTACAGAAAATCCAACTATTTTTCCTCTAGACAAAAGCTATCGAAAAATCGATGGCACAATATCGATTGCTAAATCGGCCCACCCTAATGTACACATATCATAATATTGGAGGCAAAATTTAAAAAAAACCTATTTAAATGTCAATCAAAGCTAATCGAAACCATGCGATTAATACGAGGACGGATACCAGGTGTTGTTTAAATAATTAGATTGGAATAAATGCCCTATTTTTTTCAATTTTCTAACAGATTATTAAATTTTCTAAATATATTGTAGCACAATAGGATCAAGGAGAAAGTAGATTGTAATGTATTTTTAAAGTTAATATAGCAACGTCCATATTAAAATAACTCCACCACATAAATTTTAAAAGCTTAATATCCGAAATTTTAATACTTACAACTGATTCTTTATGAACTCAGAGTAATATTTCGTTTTAATTACTTATAATTACCAAACACTCAGTGTGAGAGCAGTTATCTATGAATTTAATTATTATAATTATAATAATTATAATTATTGTATGTATAATTGTCGATTTAGAGCATAAGTGCAGTTAACAATAATTTGAAAAATGGATACTATATTAAAATTAAATACTATTCTTCTTATTGATGGAAATTATAAGAAAATTCCTTTCTTCAAATAGAAATGACGCATGTTTAAAAAAATATTTACTGAAAATTTTATATTTGACTTGTAAAGGAACCGCGGAAGACCACTTTACGTTAAAACAAGCTGTTTCTACCCGGTATTTCCCGGGATCCAACGGCCTTTGATTTGAAAATGGTTCACTATTCTTACCAGGCGCTGAGTAGTTAGTATACAATGAACAAAAAAATAAGCTCTCCCACAAAAATTTGTACGGGATTGGGGAATTTGTTCACGATGAAAAAATTCCCCAATGTTTACGTTTTTTTGGGAGTAAATTAATTTTTTATTTAAATTTAAAATTTTTTGAAGAATCACAGAGCTGTGTTCCGCGAGCCAGTCGCGTCCGCGTCCGCGCGCTTGGCAGCCACACCCGTGCTGCCGCGCAGTTGTTGTCAACTTATTTTAATTAATTGCAAAAATATATTTTTCAAATCACTTCGCAGTCGTTGTCAATTATTTTAATTGCCAAAATATATTTTTCAGATCATTTCGATATTTTAGCTGAGCTGTGTTCCACGATCGCGTCGCGTCCGCGTCAGCGAGCACCGAGCACCGAAATGATGCTATTGAAAATAATACAGATATTAAATAAATTTGTTGTAGGACAGATATAGAGAGCAGTAAGCAGAATTTGCTCATTTCTTTCGGTGACATTTTTTAAATTTGGGGAATTTGTTCATTGTGAAGTTATTCCCCAATTTTTTTGGAGAATAACTTCTGTTTTTTTGGGAATTTATTCATTGGGGACTAAGTACTAGGCGCCTGCTTACCATTACAACTATGTTTATGCATGAAGTATTTTGAGTGTACGATGACGAAAAGTTACGAATTTTAGTTATTGCAGAGCTTTGTTTGTTTTTTCCTTCTGATGCATATGCGAAAATATTATACTCTGGAGCAAGCGATATAAAATTGTCTTTGAGGAAAACAGTCGTTTAAGGAATTTCAGATTCCCTGAATCCAGCCTGTCTTAGCCGCTGGATTTCTAGACGCACTTGAGTAGATTCAGGCATTTCCGCTTCTCTTAGCAAAGCTTGCTTAGCTGCGTTCCGCGAGCCCGTCGAGATGACGCTATTGAAAAGAATACAGATTTTAAATGCGTATATTGCAGGAGAGATCAGTATGCAAAGTTTCATTTAAATAAATGCTTAACAAAATTCATTAAATAAAAATATGTAAAATTTAAGGACGAATTTGGGGAGTAAGTTTATTTCGTTAAAAAAAAAAAATGGGAAATTTGTTCCTTTCTTTTTGTGACCTTTTTTTAAATTTGAGGAATTTTTTCATCCTGAAGTTATTCCCGTGTGTATCAAATTACAGAGAAATAGCGAACAGATGTACGAAAAACAGAAAGGGTGTTTTATAAAAAAGTGGGCGCAAAGGCAGGCGTGGCCATAAAGATATATAATCCGACCTTCGCTGGAGTACAGAGATCACGTGTACAAAATTTCAGAGAAAGCCGTTGAAAACTGAAAGTTTATATAGCAGTCAAAGAAAGAAATAAATAAAAGGAAAAAAATAAATTTTTTATACATAGAAGAAGGCGAAAGAGTAGGCGTGGCCAGTAAGAAGCATACGGTGACCTTACCGGGAGTATAGAGGTTGTGCCTACTAAATTTCAGAGAAATCCATTGAAAAATAAAAACTTGTATAGCGAACAAATATACCAAAAAACATAAAAAAAAACTGTATACAAAAACTCATATGGCGGCCTTTCCAGGAGTATAGAAATCGTGCATACCATAGTTTAGAGAAATCCGTTGAAAAATAAAAATTTTTATAGCAAACAAATGTGCCAAAAAACAGAAAATGAATTTTGTATTAAAAGTGGGCGTAAAAGTTTGCGTGGCCGTAAGAATAATAAGGCTACTTTGCCTGGAGTACAGAGATTGTGCATATCAAATTTCAGAGAAATCCGTTGAAAAATAAAAATTTGTATAGCGAAAAAATATACCAAAAAACAGAAAATGAATTGTATACAAAAAGTGGGCGTAAAAGTTGGCGTGGCTGGTAAGAATTAAATGGCGAACTTTCCTTTCGTGCGTACCAAATTTTAGAGAAATCCTTTGACAAATAAAAATTTTTATAGCGAAGAAATATACCAAAAAACAAAAAATGAATTATACACAAAAGTGGAAATCTGTTGAAAAATAACAATTTTTTAGCAAACAAATATAATAAAAAACATAAAATGAATTTCGTATAAAAAGTGGCCGTAAAGTTAGATGTGGCCGCAAGAATCACATGCTGACCTTGCCTGGAGTTTACAGATCGTGTGTACCAAATTTCGGAGAAATCCGATGAAAAATGCAAATTTGTTTAGCTGTCAAACAAACAAACAAACAAACAAACAGAAAATGAATTTTATATATATAGATATCGGTATCTCTATGATTGTCCGCCAATAGCTCAATTGTCTTAAAAGGCAATTCTTTCGAGCTATAAATCAATAAAACCAAGTACTGTTCTCCGTTTTTATGGCCTTTAGTTCAGGGTTTTTGTTACAGAAATTTTATTTATCCTCAATCTGTGATAAAATATGTGGGGCCCAAAAACACTACTTATCCCTTATGCCACTATGTGGTCAGGGTATAATGACTTTGTCCTGATATTTGAAACTACCAAAAATATTTAACCCAACCCCACCTTTTATTGTATCGATCGATTCAAAATTATGTAAATTTTCAATGGAAGTACAGGTCGCAAATGTAAACATATAGTGATGAAATTTGGTATGTGAGCTTCTATCGGCCATAGAACGAACGCTATTTAAGTTGGTAAAAATCGGTTCATGTTTAGACCTAGTCCCCATACAAATGGCCCCTATGAAACCAAAAATTCTTAGTCACAGCCCCCCTATGAAGTTAGTTCCCGATCTTCACTTTAATCTATAAAAACAAAAATATTGTACAGATTATAGGAGATATAAGTGACTTTACCAAATATAGCCATGATCGGTCCATTTGTCGACCTAGGCCCCATATAAATACGGCATCCTATATGAAGTTTTTCGTATCGGAAGTTAAAAAAAATTGTTTATGTTTATTTTCTATATCTAAATAGTTGGACCAAAGGGATAGGGTCTATAAACGCATGGTATACGGTATCTAGACCAACTATAATTTACCTACATGTTTGCAACATCATGCGAAATTCTAATAGAAAAATTTTTTGTTAAATTTTTATGTTACAATTTTATTTACATTAAATTTTATATGTTATTAATAATTTTATTAGACTTAATTTGGCAAAAAATGTTCGTACACTATCAAAGCCCTTTACTATAATTATAAGACTTCGTCTTGTTGTGCAGGAAACCATGAAATAAATAAATAACTTAATAATAAAATGAACGGAATTGTAATGTAGTTCGTATATATTAATTCTAATAGAACAACTCTTGAAAAATTTTGTTGCAGTTACATAGTTTTAAAATGTACGTAATTAATATTTCTATCAAAACCAAATTTTATCAAAATCAATTTTAAGTTAATACAATTTATTTGCTTCACAAAAAGTTTAAGTTAATATATGTGGATATATCCGCAAAATTTTGTTGTATTTTAAAATTTGTATTGCTGTTTCATCTGTTTAGATTAAAAAAAAAAAAAAAAAAAACAATAAGTATCATGGTTGATGCAATCAAAAAAAAGAATTAAATTTCATTGTATGAAGTAAATATGACAACGCGTACAATGGAATATTTTAAAAAATCGCATGGTAATTCGTAAAATATAATTAGGTAATCACAACAGAAGTATGTGATAGTTAATGGGACTACCAAGATTCGGTTGGCATCAAATTCAGTTGGCACAACGAATCTGTTTTCCCTATGTATTTATTATTGTTATTTCTTAAAAAAAAAAAAAAAAACTTGTAACATTTAAAAAGCAAAAAAAAGTTTTTTTTTATATAAGTAGCAAGCGGTCCACATATAAGAAATTCCAAATAAAACGAATTTTTTCTGTAACATTTTATTCGCTTCATATTTTAGTTCTGCGTCCGGCATACGTTTTTTTTTTCGATTTGGTATTATTTTTGCATGGTCTATTTCATTATTGCAATACTATGAAATTTAAATCTATTTTGGAGTACATCGTATTGGCATAATTGCCAAAGCAACCTCTTACACTGTATGAATGTGAAACAAAAGGGATACTACAAAATTCAATATGCAGTCTCTTCATATATGTAGACAATCTTAATTTCAATAACAACAGAAACAATAATATAGAATACTCAGAAACTTAAGTCATGTAGTTTTGTTATTGTTGTTAAATCTTTAAAACACATATACCTTATAGTTTTATTGCTAAAGTCATGTATAACTCGTTTTAAATACACTGGACATCAAATTCAGAGCAATAAAGGTAAACGTTTTAAAAATTATATGAATTTTATTTAAGTTTATTCGAGTGTATCTAGTTTTTTTTTGTATAAAATTAAAAAATCATAATTAGAAGATCAGTTAACAACCACAACCAACACATAAATATACTCATATGTACATTACGGTGGCCCTTCATTGTATGGAGGGGAAAAAATTGTTGGAATTTAAAGTTTCACCCCCTAGATATATGCGAATAGCAAAAAAACGTTGAAATACAAAGTTTCGGGTCAATCAAAAAAAATTTAGAGGTGCCTCAACGCGACTGAAAATTTCAGGTGTGTTTATGTATATGGGGAAAATATACAAGTTGTAATATGAATCGATTTCAGTAATAATTATCTCCTTAAAAAGCTATACAACTTTAAAGTCGAATAAGAACTCGCCAAGAAATAGCACATGCCCCAGACCACTTTTGTGCCAAAAAAAATTAGGCCGTGAAATTTGACGAAAATTTTTTCAACTTTAAAAAATTAATTAAAACCATAATTTTTTTCTGGTCACTATACCTAGGAGCGCTCAAATATGAAGTATTGTTTTTAACCTTCTTGCGAAATGGGACCATAGATGCAAAATTTTTTTGATAAAATTTTGAAAACTCCTTTTGTAAGTCTTTTTTTTTTTTTTTTTTAATTAATTAATTAATTATATTTATTTATTTGATAATTTCCTGTACAACAAGATTAAATCTTATAATTACAGCATTATTGTTAGATGTGCAAGTTTAACAAAATTTGAATACTTAAAACTAATAATAATATTTTAATTTAATTTATTTTTAATTTATCACAATATAATATTATTTTAAAATCAGGCAGAAAATTTAAATAAAAATAGTTTAAAAGT
This sequence comes from Cordilura impudica, assembly GCA_963682025.1. Taxonomy (NCBI): domain Eukaryota; kingdom Metazoa; phylum Arthropoda; class Insecta; order Diptera; family Scathophagidae; genus Cordilura; species Cordilura impudica. The sequence continues at coordinate 282,869,355 of OY821517.1, read as the reverse complement.
GTTTGCGTTGCTGTTAAGTTGCTGGTTTTGTGGAATAATATTCCAAAGACGTATAGCACTAGTATAAAACTGCCATTCTGATACAAGATATTTATGCCTAGGGAGAATGATCTTCCTACCTCTTTGTGATCTTGCGAAACGAATTTTTGCGTAAAGATATGGTGGATTTTGAGTATAAATAATTTTGTGAAAAAATATTAGTACTCGAATCTTACGCAAGTTTTCAAAAGATACGCTGTAAAGGCTTTTTGTAAAAGATGAAATATGTTCAAACTTCCTGATACCAAAGACATATCTAACGATATTGTTATACAGCACATTCTTCTTACGTTTGCTACTGGCATCACAATTTGCAAAGAGCTCACATCCATACATTAGACCAGGAATAAGGTATGCTTTTGCCAACAATATCCGAACTCTTAAAGGTGTAAAATACTGCGTTGACCAGAGGGACCTAAGTTTAATGTACGTATTTCCAACCAGCGAGTTAATGTGACTTGTCCAGGTAAGATGATTGTTGAAGATAATTCCGAGATTTTTCGTTGCTTGCACGATCTCTATTCTTTCGTTATTTATTTTTACAAATTCATTGAAAGTAGGAACAGTTTTTTTCTTATGAATTACCATACATTTAGATTTTTTTGGGTTCAAACAAAGTCCATTTGCAGTTGCCCATATATAGATTTTTCTAAGATCATCGTTTAGCTTAATCAAATTTGCATCAATTGATTGCATTGGGCTACTCAGATATAATTGGACATCATCCGCATACAAATGCATTTCACAATGAGAAAGTTGGTTTGGCAAATCATTCACATATAGTGAGAAAAGTAATGGTCCCAGAATCGACCCTTGTGGAACTCCCCTTGTAAGGGTTAATGGACTAGACCAAGTATTATTAGAAAATACGGATTGTGTTCGTTCCGTTAGATATGAAAACAAGAGCCGTGTTGAAGTTGATGAAAATTTAAAGAAATATTGAAGTTTCATGCACAGAGTATAGTGGTCAACAGTGTCAAATGCCTTAGAATGATCAAGTAGAACCAAAAAGTTAATTTATCCATCATCTAGTTCACTTCGAATATTTTCTGCAACATCAACCAAAGCAGTAACACAGCTGTGGTTTGAGCGAAATCCTGATTGTTTTTCAGTCATTAAACATTTGTCCTTAATATATTTACACATTTGAGAATATAGAATCTTTTTCAGTACTTTTGAAAGAAAGCAAAGAATGGCAATTGGTCGAAACTCTGTATCAGATTTTGGAATTGGTAAAATTTTAGCGTGCTTCCATACTGACGGGAAAATGCTTGACGTAATAATATTATTAAATAAATAAGTAAAAGTAATAAGTAAAAGTAATGGCAACAGTATATTTATAAATTTCGGATGCATGTTATCATACCCAACTGCATCGAACGCATCGGAACCATCATTATTTATATTGCCTATAGTTGAAAAATTATAGAAATTTTTGTCAGGTTGTATCATTGGTAAATTTGTGAAGGCACGATTAAGTTCATTGACATCAACTGGACAGTCATTTGCTGTAACGTGCTTACCAATTCCTATTTCACGTTTGGTTTTCCAAGTTTTCTTCGAATCTAGAGCAGATCCAAAGCGGTTTGAGTAATATTGTGTTTTGGCAATTCTAATTTTGTTATTGATATTACGTCTAGCCACACGGTATTTAGCTTTTGATTCAGGTCTTTTGAATCGTTTCCACATCGAATAGGAAATATCTCTCTCTTGAATTAACACTTTAATATCAGTAGAAAACCATGGTTTAGTTTTAGCCGAAAAAATCTTGGATTTCATTGGAACAGCAATATCATAAATTCGTTGAACATTACTCTCAAAAAATAATAATTGTTCATCCACAGATGTCATGGAATACATACTATTCCAGTCAACTCGGAAAATGTGCTCAAGTAACATATTATAATTTAAGTTCTTGAAATCTCGATAGTGATACATTTTCTCTTCGTGCTGAATTCGAAAATTAAAGGTCAGGAAAATTAAATCATGTTTAGAGAAACACCCAGCTGAAACCTGATCATACAATATTACATTTGATAAGTTGTCCACAAAGAATAGATCCAGTAATGTATTATTCGTATTTGTATAATGCGTTGGAGTAGTTTTATTAACTGGTGTGAGTCCAAGCGAAAACATATCGTCACTTAATGTAGTTTCTATTAGGATATTGGAATTAAAATCACCGCATATTACAATATCGTCATATGTAACAGTTAGTGTTTCCAATGTTGAAATGAAGTCAGCAAATGATATTCTCTTGTTGGGTCTGTAAACACAACCAATAAGCATTTTTTTCCCACACAATATAATTTCAACAAAAATAAACTCCACTTTATTCAGTTTACGTGACGTTTTACAAATTTTACAAGAAATATTATCTTTTATAAAAATGGAAACTCCCCCGGCATTACCTTCTCTGTCAGTTCTAAAGGTTTTATATCCATTTAAACAAATTTCACTATTAGACGTGTTTTAGAGAGCCATGTTTCAGAGACACAAACTATGCTAACATTTGAATTTTCGAAAACCAATCTAAACTCATCAACCTTGTTATTCAAGCTTTGTGCATCGGCTGTGATACCCTGCCTATGTTTGGTTAAAATTTTCACCATATTCATCGTCATATCTTTGGAACTTCCACTTAACAAATTATCATTTTCCATTAGAATATTTTCTTAGCAAACAACTTTTCATAACTGCAACGTAAAGTGAAGTTATAATACTATAAGCAAAAAGTATAATACTATAAGTAAAACAAGTTAAACAAAATTTCAAAAAATGAACTGGCACTTTAAAGTTTTGTTAAATATTTGTTAGAGATTAACTGTGTGAATTTTTACGTAAATTCATCTGCCAAAATTTTTTTACAAGGAATTATTTTTTGCGCATTTCGAGAAAAATTAGTTTTTTTTTGTCAAATATTAAAAAAATGTACTTTCTAAATACTTCGTATCAAAAATTTATCAATTTTCTACTCTTAAATGTTATATTTTATCTTAATCGCCGAGCACTTCGGAAAAAAATCATAAGACCCATATCCCTTTTGGACCTGGGGTCTCATATGTTCCCAAGCTAATAAAAGACAATTTATTTAAAAAATTGAAATATTTTGTAAGTGCTGCTGAATTTTTACGAAAACTTACCCTTATGTACTCCAAGGTTACAATGATCCAAAAATTGAGAATTTTAAGATATATAGAATTGCTAGGAGACTTGAAATAACTTTTAAAAAGTGCCTCTTTGAAAAAAAGTATATTTTTTATAACTAGTAAATTTTTTGGAAAACTAAGTTGTCCTTAAAAAGTATCCTTTTTTCACGAAACTGCTCTTTATAGAAAAAGTAGCGTTTTTTTCAAAAAGTACCCTTTTATTAAAAAACCCCTTTTTAAAAATGTGTCTCAATTAAAAATTAACTGGAAAAAATACCTCGTTTTTAAAGTAAAATTTTTTAAAAGGTACCCTTTATTTATTTAAAAGTGTAGTTGTAGCACTTGGTTCTCGAGGGTTTGAGTATGGATATACTGCACTTGTGACATTAACTTAAGCAAGACTTGCCACATTTTTTATCGTTATGATGGTATAATAAAGAAAATCACCAATATGAAAAAAATATAATCCCTAGAAAGGTAAAATATTTAAAAAAGTGTCTCAAAAAGTACTTCTCTAAAAAAATAAAAAGTATCTTTTCTTAAAAAAAATACTTATTGAAAAAGTGCCTCTTTTAAAAAAAAAGTTTATTTTTTAAAACAAGAAAATTTTGTTGAAAACAAAGTTTTTCTAAAAAAAAGTACCCTATTTCAAGAAACTGTCCTTTATTACATAAAGTCCCATTTTTCCAAAAGTATACCCTTTTTAAAATACTTTATTACCAATTAAATTTTTTAAATAGCTCTTTTTAAAAGTACCGTTTTTAAAAAGTAAATTTTTTAAAAAGTAAATTTTTTAAAAATAACCCTTTATTTAGAAAAGCCTACCTTTTATGAAAGTAGTTCTTTTTTGAAAAAAGTGCAGTTTAAAAAAAAAAAACACCACTTTTTTAAAAAAAAAAGTACGGTTCTGTTTTTAAAATACCCTTTTCTTGAAAAAGTAGCCTTGATTAATAAACACTCTTTTTTAAAACATAGCTTTTTTATGAAAAAGTATCATTGTTTTAAAGTATCTTTTTTTAAAATATATTTCTGTAAAAAGTACCCTTTTTATTCAAAATATGTCTTTTTTAAACAAGCGCTTTATCTAAAAAAAAATTAGCTTTTCTTTAAAAATGCACCTTTATATCTTCAATGTGAATAAGATATATCTTTGGTTTTCTAGAATAACCGCGTATGTCATAAAATCAAAATTTTCAGTAGAGCCAAAAAACATTATATTTCAATTTAGGGGTTCGATATAAAGTTTTTAGAACTTTTTATTTAACAGTCCTGGAGATATGAGTCATAAATACTTTATGTAAAATTTTGAGTCAAAAATCTTTAAAAGAAGGGATCCTATAGAAAGACTAAAAAATAATATGTAATTCACGTTTAAAGTGTGTGCAGATAACACAACTTATTTCGATATACGTCATTTTCTTTCTGAAAAAAGTTACCATTGCTACCGCACATGTGGACAGAAATAAACACACACACTTTATAAGTAGTTACGAACTGAAAAATAATCCAAAATTAGTTTGAACTTTTTTTCAGCCATCAAACGTATGTTGAAGTACGTCGTTGGTGCTGAAAATCCTTTTAACAATAATTATGTTACATCGTTTTTAAAAGAAAAAAATTAAAAATGGTCAATATATAAAAAAAAAATTATAACACATGTAAAGAGCGTTAACAATTAATATAATTGCCATCGCTAACTCAAAACTGGCACAAATGGACATACGCGGTTATTCTAGAAATCCACAGACATATCAGTTTGTCATTAATTTGCAACTCATGGAAATAAATTCCACACACTCTATAAACTTTGTCTGTATGTTGAAGACATTCTCCTTTCAGCAGGACAAGCTTAAAATGTTTTTTGTAATCTGCAGCAGCTTGGAACTGAAATGAAATGGAGCCTTTATAAAAAATAGGTGAGGAATAATAAAATATCAAAAAATCAGGTGAGTCCGATCACAGGGGAGATGTGTTAATATCTATATTTTTTATGTCACTTTTTTAAAAGCAAACAACTCTGGCTATACTTGTGGGGTTGTTGAATTATGTATATGTTATACGTTTTTATTGTGAAATTTTTGTCGTTTTACAGCAAAGGGTTGTTGAATTAGTTGAAACAATTTTATATCATAATTTTTTTACCCATACAATCATAAGTCACACCGATTTGTCTTACGGCTCACAGCGTAACATGTGGCCTCACTTGTTACGCTATTTTTGTGATTGTATTGTGAAATAGAAAATTACGCCCCACTGTGGTCAATATTTTGAGATAGCGGCCAAAACTCCTTTTGGTTTTTGTTCTCCGATTTTAAAGTTATTAGACTCATATGAAAGTAGACAGTAGTAAATCTCGGGAGCCAAAAAATTAGAACTCTATTTCAACTATTTCACTGAGAACAGGGTGGTCCAAAATGGGCTTTTTCAGAATTTAGTAAATTTATGATATTTTTAGTTAATTTTTAAAGTTTAAATGATCATAACTTTTTTGTTTTTCAAGATTTTTGGACGAAATAAATTTTGTGTTGTAACTTAACTTATTTCCTATTACTGGTAAAAAAGTTCTACTGTTTTCAGAACAATTCAAATTTTTTTTTTAAAAAAGGTCAAATTTCTCGGAAATTTTCTACTTCATAGAGCACAACTCCTGTGAGTCAAGCTGAGTCAAAACACAAATTTACTATTTTGTAGTCCTAACTCTCCCCTACATTCCTATATATACATGTCCATGCATCGGCACTGCACTTTTTGAGCTACAGCAATTTTTCTGACCCAAGGTAAGATATTCGGTACAAATGCACGTCATATTTTTTGAGAAGTTATTTGTATGTGAAAGTGGCTATTATGCATATATTTTGATGAAATTTTGTACAAGAGTTCTTATTGACCCAAAAAATAATTCTGTTGAAATTGGGAGAAGTTGGCCCATATTTGGACCTAGTCCACATAGAAGGGTGTATCAAAATTTTGATAAAAATGACAATAGAACTCTCAAATTATGTGGTATCTGGCAATTCATTTGGAAAAGGTAAAAAAGATTTTATTGCCATCTAATATTACACAACTTAAATACGTGAAAATTGCAAATAAATTTAAAACCAATGGAAATAACTGGTAAAACCAAGTAATGAATAATCCATTCTTCAAAATATGCGACAAACAAGAAATTAAAATTCATAACTTAAAAATAAAAAACTTTTTAAATACTTTAAGAAAACGGTACAATCAATGTTCCAGAAACAAGAAATTGTTTTACTCACGCAACCAAGAATGGCTAAGAAATAAACTTATTTTTAAAAAGCCATCAGTAAATACCACGGAAACTGGAAAAGGTGGTCGACCAGCAAAGCCAATTGATAATTGTAGTGAAAGATCACGAAGACGCAAGCTTAAACATATCAATGAAGAAGTTTCTTGTAGCATTCATTTCTGCATCAAATTCAACCATCGAAAACTAAAAAGGGTAAAATTGCTATCATTGAAAAAATAGTGGAAGCAAGCCCCAGACGCACAAAAAGGATTTTAGAAAGTATGCCGACACCAACTGAAGAAAATAAATTTACTCCAGAAGAAGCATTCGCACTATTTTTGGATTTGAAAATGACTAAAAACCAATATACAGAATTGCGGAAGCGAACCAATGAAAAAAATTGTGGAATTTTTCCATCATATCGAGATATAGTTTCTGCCAAAAAAGATTGCTTACCTTCACCAACTGCTATTAGTGTAACTTCAAGTTTAGCAGAAATAAAATTGCAGGATCTTCTTGAACACACTGCAGAACGATTATTAAAGACATTTGATGCTGACTATTTAAAAAAGTTTAAAAATTGCAGCATGACTTTAATTTCTAAATGGGGATGTGATGGGTCCTGTGGCCAGAAACAATACAAACAATGTAATGCGGAAAATTCATCAGATGCCAATTTATTCATGATTTCTTTCGTTCCATTACGTTTAACAAAAACTTATATTGGTTCAGAGCCGTCAACTAGTAGAGCTGCAGAGATAGATGTATGGAAGAATGAAATTCCCTCGTCAACAAAATTTTGTAGACCAATAAAGTTTGCTTACAAAAAGGAGACTCAAGATGTCATAGATGAAGAAGTTCGAAAAATAAATGATCAAATTAAAGAACTTCAACCAGTAACATTTAAATTTGATGACCAAGACATTGAAGTAAATTTTAAAATGTGTCTCACAATGATTGATGGAAAAGTTGCATAAGCTTTAACCAAAACAAAGTCATCGTCAAGCTGCACCATATGCCAAAAAACATCAAGTCAATTGAGCCAACCACCAACACAAGACGATAGTTTTAATGAAGCATATGAATTTGGAATGTCACCTCTTCATGCTAGAATTCGTTTTATGGAGCATATTCTTAAATTAGGATACGATTTGCAATTTGGCCCGTTAGGCGAAACAGTGAGAAACAACAAAGAAAATTTGGAAAAAAAGAAAGCAAAAAAAAAAAGATATTCAAGAAAAATAGCGTGAGATAGGCCTTATAATTGACCAGCCAAAGCAAGGAGAAGGAAATTCTAATGATGGAAACACAGCAAGGAGATTTTTTTCCGATCCAGAAACTGCAGCTTCTATAACTGGAGTAGATTATGATTTAATACGACGATTCCAAATCATATTACAAGTTATAGCATATAGCAAAAAGATAGATGCAAAAAAATTTGGTCAGTATGCTAATGAGACAGCAACCTTTTATAACCAAAAATATTCTTGGAGACATATGCCAACCACAGTTCACAAAATTTTGTTCCATGGGGAACAAATAATTCAGCACAATATGCTTCCAATTGGAGATCTCTCAGAAGAAGCCCAAGAAAAAAGGAACAAAGACTACAGATTCTTTCGCGAGCACAATACAAGAAAAATTTCCAGATATTGTACTAATGAAGATCTTATTAATATTTTGTTGTGCACATCAGACCCATATATGTCCAGTACTCGACAAAAATGGAAATCCACCTCATTAGAGTTAGATGAAGAAGCTAAACAACTACTGCAAAATGAAAATCAAAGCTATTTGGAAGAAATTTTTACTAATATTGTTTAATTAATACTAGTTTAAAGATTATAATTTGTTTCTAATTTTAGTATAAATTTTTATTAATACATTTAAATAAAATATATGTGCACTTTAAATCAATAGTAAAAGTTTACTTAAAATTTTATCGATGTTGTGTTCTGTATATAATATATCCAAATGGTATTGATATTGTTGGGAATTTCAGTGTTATTTTTCAGTTTAATCCTCACAAGAATTAGCTTTCTTCCAAAAAAACCAACCTTTGGCCCCTGTGAATATTGAGACTAAATAAATGTCAGGGGCCAAATGTTGGCATTTTCTGACCAAAATTAAGTTTAGGAATAATAAATAAGTATTGGTTGTAAAATACGATTGAAGATAATAAGAAATTATAAAAAAAATACCTATTTAAAATGTCAAAATATTCAACTTTTACATGGAAACCCAACAAAAAATTAAAATGCATTTTTAACTCCAAATTACTTACGTTCCTATCAGTCGATTTTTACGTTTGAACACGCAAATTGAAGCTTAATGTCCCTCCTATTGAACAAAACAAATTGCGTAAAAAAAATACCAATCCGGTCAAAAGTTATAGAGTTTTGACCGCTATCTCGCGAAATTGACCACTGTGCGCCCCTGCGCGTATAGATATTTACACATCAAAATGTTCACTGCATTTAATAATTGCTTTCAATTAAAAAGCACGATAATGAATAAGAGTTTTTAATTATCTCATTCATTATGAACATTATTGTAAAAACTCTAGCCATTATAATTTGAAATCTACCCTTTTCCGTCTTTAAGTGTGGGGTAAAATATTGTGAGTACCAGAGGTTTGGCACAGCCGAATTTAACACTCTTACTTGTTTAAAGTACCCTATTTTTTCAAAGATACTTCTCTTTAAAAAATATATATTTTCTTAAAAAACTACTTTTTCTAATGTTCAGATTTATGCGACGACATTCTAGTTTTAAGTTTATACCTGGCTGTACCTTATGACACGTATTGGAATTATCACCATTACAAATAATTTCGTAAACTAAGTTAGACTTTTCGTCTTTTTCCAATTTATATTTAGTTTTACTAAATAGTTTGTCAATTGTATTATCAGTTCTAAGGGATAATTTAAATTTTTTTGTATTATAAATATTGGAATTTCTAATTCTTTCCGAAAAATGGACTTATAGATTTTAGTATGTTTCTCTCCTCCAAAGATATCATTGTTCATCTTCGTTTTCACCTGTTTAATTAATTCAATAACAGCCTTGTTAGGGAAATCGTTCTTCTGTAAAATGCTTATAATCTTATTCACGTTGTTCCCGTGAAAATCTTCATCACTTATACTAAGAACTCTGTTAATTTTGGAATGGAAATTTATTAATCTACCGGAAGCCATTGATTTTTGCTACCAATCAAGTTTTAACAGATTACCTTGTCTTATAATAATCAAATCGAGATATGGTAAACTGTTGTTGTATTCTTTTTCCATAGTAAATTGAATCTGTCGATTCAAAGAGTTTAATGTCTTCAGCGTTTCATTTTTTCATCCGTTTTTACAATAGCAAAGAGATCATCTACGTATCTGGTTATGATTCTGGATTTACTAGTCAACCTTTCTAGTGACACGTTGATTAGTTCTTCCATGACATTATCTGCAATTACAGGAGCAGCTGGAGAACCCATTGGCATTCCCTTGTTGTGATCAAAGAATTTGTCTGAATATTTAAAATATCTGCTTTCTTTTATGCAAAACGTCAAACGTTTTAGAAAAATATCCTTTGGGATGCGGGTAAATTTTTCCAATATGTTCCATTTATTCTCAATAATTCTCAAAGCTAAATTTACTAGAATGCTAGGGAAAAGGGAGATAAAATCAAAGGATATTAGAGTTTCTTCCTTTTCTATGTGAGTTCTGCTTATTCTATTTTTAAACTCTTGAGCATCCTTCACATTATGTATAGAATCCTTGGTAATGTTCTTCAAAATTTCTAATATATATTTACATACATTTTTTTTGAAATTGCCTTTTTTAAAAAATTACTATTCTTAAAAATCACCTTATCTTAAAGTGGTAACTTATTAAGAAAAGTTAGTTAAATTTTTTTCAAATATTCAAAATATTTCAAAAGCACATATCTTCTTCTTAATATTTAAAAACGGTGGCTGATCTACTAAAGCATAGCAGCTTATATTAGCAATTTGTGTGAAACTCCTGAGTGCCACTTTTAGGTTAGAGTAAAATCGGATCAGTGGGTGTGGCACATACCATATAAAGCAATACTTAAATACCAATATATCTCGAGTTGTATGAACGAGTGAGCTTTGAAAATTAGCGTGAGGTCATCTATTATTACTATGAGTTGCAGTGCCGAAAATAGGCTGGACTGTGCAAGTGGGTATATGAAATCGCACACAAAGTGATATTATTCAGTATCTTGAATAATATAAAATAATATAATATAAATGAATTGACACGTTATTTTTGTGAGTATCTGTGCTGAAAACTTGCGGTATGGGACCAGTAATCATGGCACCTGCCATACAAAATATTATTGAATTTTGTCTAGGTCAACAATTTTTGGTAGTTGCAAAGATATTATAACCGACACAAACTTATACTAACCATGTACTAACCATAGAGGTATAAATATATAACAAGATTTTTTGTAAAAAATTGAGAAATAGTTACACTATATGTATTTGTGTTTTTGTATTTATTTATTAAATGCGATTTTCCATTACAACAAGACACAGCATCGTATAAATTACAGTAATGGAATCAGATAAGTTATTCACTATATATTTAACATCAGTAACTTTTGATCCAAATTTAAAATATTATAAATTACAACAATTAAAAAACATTAAAAAAAATCAAATAAAATCAATTAAAGTATTGTTATAGTAATTTTATAAACCCTATTGCGTTGCTGTATTTTGCATTACACTAGGAAGCTGATTCCAGGGACGAATAGTTAGAATAAAAAATTGACATTCAGAGGCATGGTCCCGGTATTTAAATGGAATTATTCGATTCCCTCTGGAAGATCTTGCGAACTTTAATCGTTCAAAAAGATATTTTGGAGCCTATTTATGAAAATATTTTACAGGAATCGCTCCAATATCAATGGCGAATTTCCTCAAATTTAAATATTTAAGAAATATATATTAGCTCCATAACAGGATTTTGATGCCGTTCAGTGTTATCTTACATTTCTTTTCTCTCACATTTCAATTTTATTTGCAATGTCACAAATTCAATTTTGTTTCTGATAGACACAAGCAATGATTCAGTAAATATTTTTGGCTCCAATTGCTTTATACTATTGTAAATAAAATTTTGAGTTTAGAAGCAAAGCAATTAGATGTTATCAAGTTGACATTTTATTAAATAGACTGAACGATACATAACGAAAAATGATTCTGCAGGAAAAATATCAAATAGCTATTAAAAAAAAATACTAATAATGTTCTAGTACACTCAAAAGATGTTAATGTTATTTGTTTGCCGATAGGGAAATTAATGAAAACAGACAAAAGACGTGACTGAAGCTTATTTTAGTATGGATAGAACTTTTCACTATGACATGACGTTGTCATATTATGGTCAAATTAAAACATTTCCAATAACTTTTTACAAACCTATACTGCAATAATAACCATCGGTGGCTATAATAGTTTTAACAGAATTCATGAAAAACAAGTAAGAAAATTATAGTCGGTCCAGACCGACTATACGATACCCTATACCATGCGTTTAGAGACCCTATCTCTCAGGCCCAACTAACTGGATATAGAAAATAAGCATAAATCAATTTTGAGTGGGATTTTTATTAATTTTTTTGGCTGCATATCAGATGCTATGTCTATATGGGGACTAAGTCCAAAAATGGACCGATCCTGACCATGGTTGGTAGATAAAGTCTCTTGTATTTTGCGAAAATATATACAAACAAAATTTGAGAGGAATCAGTGCAATATTTCTGTTTTTTGATAGATTTAAGTGAAGATCGGGAAGCAGCTCTATATTGGGCCTTTGACTAAGAGTTGTCCCATAGGGATCGTTTTTGGACTATTCATTAATGGATGTAATAAACACATACAAACCCAATTTGACTAAGATCTATACTACAATTTGGATCTTATGGCAATTTATGTCGATTTTATAGGGGCCATTTGTTTGGGGGCTATGTCTGAACGTGGACCGATTCTCACCAATTTCAATAGCTTTCATCCAATGGCCGATAGGAGCTCACATACCAAATTTGTTCAAAATATATTCATATTTGCGACCTGCAGTTTGGTTAAAATTTACATGGACACACAGACGGACGGACGGACGTCCATCGTTAAACCGAATCAGTTAGTGATTCTGATTCGATCGGTGTAATAAAAGATGGGTCTAGGTCAAATATTTTTGGTAGTTACAAACAGCAGCACAAAGTCATTATACCCAAACCACATAGTGGTATAGGGTATAAAAATTGAACATATGCAAAATGAGAGAAGTTAAAGTATCTAAAGAAGAAAAATATAAACTATTTTATAAATAAAAATTCAACGAAGACTTTAAGGATTAAAGGTTATTACTGAATAAAAACGAAAAGACCAAAATTTGGTTTCAAAACATTACCAACATTTCTTTGGGGGGCTAAAAATCGTAATTGGCAACGAACATGTGGTCGTGTGTGAAGACGAGACTTGCAAAATCGTTTTTATACCCTATACCACTATGTGGTTTGGGTATAATTACTTTGTGCTGCTGTTTGTAACAACCAAAAATATTTGACCATCTGATTCGATTTAACTATGTCCGTCCGTCCGTCCGTCTGTGTGTCCATGTAAAGCTTTTTATCAAACTGCAGGTCGCAAATATGAATATATTTTGATGAAATTTGGTATTTAATCTTTTATTGGCCATGGGATGAACTTTTTCTTATCTGCAGCCGAAAAAATTAATAAAAATCCCACTCAAATTTGGTTTATGCTTATTTTTATATCCATGTAGTTGGGCCTGAGAGATAGGGTATAGGGTATCGTATGGTATAGGGTATCGTATAGTCGGTCTAGACCGACTATAATTTTCTTACTTGTTTGTATTAAATTATTATATACTTTTCTGCTTTATAGATTAATAATTAAAAATTATAGATATACTTATGTATTTACTCCTATGTTTTACTTTTATTACTAAATGTTTATTTTTAAATATTATTTAAATACTTTTAGTTATAGTTGATTAAACTGTTTTGATATTATTTTATTTTTAAACAATAGAAAAAATTTAACACGTTATTGAAAAATATTTGGTTTTTAATAATAATATAAAATGTACGTTCGCCTATGTAGGCAAATTGAATTGAATACTTCAGATATATTCCAAACCAAACAATGCTGTGTATACATGGACGACCAACGAAAACTTTAAGGAAACATCAAAAAGATGCTAACTCGACTTATACGACTACTTGATAAATTTTTGTGCCAACTAAAGGATAAAATTTTTAAAATTGGAAAGCGCGAGAAGAGTTTTATTAAATTTTTAATAAAAACAGTGAAAATTCAAAGTTCTAACTCATATAGTTTTCGAGATATCGCCCGTAAATTTCAAGAGAATCTCCTGCAAAACTCACTTTTGTGACTTAGCATGTTTTGAATTGGAGCTGTCGATATATTCTCGTGTGTGAATATAAATATTAAAATAAAATAACACAGTAGAAAAATGAAAAAGTAAAACAAGTACAAATAGCTTAAGTAAAATAATAACAGTACAATCTCATACGGCCAATCCTGACAAATCATCGGCTCCTGACGGTGCAGCCCATGGTTTCATTAAATCAGCTTCTGTTGAATTTATTTTCGGGCCTTCTTCTGATCCCAATCTTTCAACATCGTAACGATCATTAGACTTCACTGATATGATGATATATGGTCCAAAATATTTATTTTTCAGCTAAGCTTGAGTTGCAAATTGAGTGCGCTTAATTGCCACGATGTCACCAACTTTATATTTTGTCGCCTCCTTCCGATTTTTATCAAAATAACTTTTTTGCTGAATTTCTGCTTCCAAAATCTTTTCTCTTACCAGCTCTCTTTGTTTTTCCCGCTACTCACAATTGCAATATTTGAATTATTCGACCGTCGCTACCTGTTCTCATTTTGACACCAGTTAGCACCTCATGTGGGGTTAAGTATACAACTCGATGATATGTTGAATTTATGCATCGTTGTACGCCATCGACGAATTTGTACCATTTTTCAGGCTCATCTTTGGATAGTTTCGCAAGGACAGATATAATCACACCGTTAACTCTTTCAACTTGTCCATTTCCTCTTGGAACGCCTGTTGTAATTTGAGAGTGTCGGATTCCGTTTACATCACAAAACTCTTTAAAATCAGTGGAACTGAAAGCTGAACCTCTATCTGTTATAAGTCGTTCTGAGTAACCAAAAGTTTTCACTATTCTATCAAATCGATTCAGTACTTCATTAACTGCAGTACTTTTAGTTGGAAATATCCAAGAAAATTTTGAAAAAGCATCTACTATGACAAGAATATATTCATATCCTTTTGAAGTCGCACATAATGGTCCTACATGATCCATGTGAAGAGTGACTAAGAGCAACTCATCTTTTGGGATTGGCTTTAATTTACGTTCTTGTTTTCCTCTCTTACGATTTAAAAGAATGCATTTAAGACAACTTTGGATGCATTTTATTACCTTATCATGCAACTTTTCAATAAAATATTGTGTTTTCACCAGTCTTTCGGTCTTCTCAATGCTAAAGTGTCCTTTGTCATGAGCTGTGCAAATAACATCCTTTTCCATCGAATTTGGAATGACTATCAGCTCACTTCCCTCAGTGTACTTCATTAAAACTCCATTTTTGACAAAGTAGTCTCCAAATTCCAGCTTTCTAAGTAACTGCAAAATTGCTGAAATTCGTTCGTCTTCGTATTGATTCTGCTTTATAAGTGCTGTTATCGTACTTTCTGCCAACATGACTGGATATCTTATTAACGCATTCACGTGTTTCATCCTTTCACCCGGTCGATGTTCCATTATATAGTCGAAGTCTTCTAAATAGAGGGTCCAACGCTTCACTCTGGGTGGAATGTCGACTTTAGAAATGGTTCGTTGAAATGCCGCACAATCAGTGGCAATTTTAAACTTAACACCAAGTAAATATGGACGTAATTTTTTAACTGCTTCAACAATAGCCAGCAATCCGGATGAAAATCAGCTAAATCGTTCATTTTTTGCATCATTATCGCACCGAAACCAACTTTACTGCCATCTGTATATAACTCAGTGATAGCGTCAGGACTATAAATCTGTAGCATAGGATTCATTGCAAGTCTTTCCTTAACATTTCTGAAAGCAATCTGGTGCTCAGCTTCAAATTTAATTTTTTGTTGATGTCCGCGTAAGAGTTTATTGAGTGGAGCAGTAATTGTTGCATACCCGCAAATGAATTTTCTAAAGTATCCTGCCAAACCCAAAAAGCTTTGCAGGTCCTTATACGTCTTTGGTTCAGCAAACTTCTTTATAGCATTTACATTTGTTGCAGAGGGATACATTTTTAATTTACAGAATATATGACCCAAATAATCCACCGTCGTCTTTAAAAATTGACATTTCTTCCAATTGATTTCTAAGCCACTTTTTGCAGCAATCTAGATTACAATACGTAATTTATCAACTCCATCGTTATATGTTTTTGAAGGAATAATAATATCATCAACACACTGAATCACGATTTCTTGCCGCACTGAATCAGCAAATACGTACGTAATAAAACGGTTGAAGCTAGATGGCGAATTTCCTGAACATAAACTGACCGTCACATGTAGAAAATTCAGTATGCTTCATACTGTCATCCGCCATTGGTACATGGAAGGAACTATTCTTCAGATCTGTCGTAGAAAATACCTTTGCACCTGTCAGTTTATCCAACTAGTCGTCGATCCTCTGCATGGGAAATCGATCCTTTAACATCACCTTGTTAAGCTTTCGAAAATCTATACAGGATACAGACCATTTTTTTTTTCATACTACGACCGTACTTGCATGGCCCATTCTTCAACTTGTGCGCACACTACTTTTGTTTCTAGCGGCGCACATTGGGGCCAAATGAATGAAAAGTGGCGATTAATTCAAAATATGAACTTTAAAATTCATGATCGTGTTTGGTACCGGGTGCAAGTGGATAAAATTCTGCATCACTAGTTGCAAAAATTATACTTTTAAGTTGTTTGCTTTAGTTGAAGTGAGCACTTAAAGTTGAATAATTGTTATTTTTTTTGTGCATATTGAAAAAAAGTGAAAATTTTGATATTTCAATTGATAATTTTTTCTATTAATACTTCTAAAAGTTAAATTTTTATAATGGAACCGTCAACTTCAGGTAGTTTACTATATAGTACATGTTTTTTTGTTTAAATAAATGTTTTAAAAATATTAAATGTTAATAAAATAAAATTAGCCCAAAAATGGGCTATTTTTGATTTATATATGGAGTTTCAACAACTTTTTTCGTGAGCTTGCGTAAAATCGTCTATATAGTGTTATAATATCAGATCTCAACTAATAAACTCCAAAATATTTTTTTGCGATTTTTGAGTTATGCTTGTTTTTGTGAAATAACTCAAGATGCTAAAAATCCACAAATATGAAAAAAAAAAAAACAAAACAAAACATCAAGTTGTTTTTACTTTGTTTTGTCATTATTTTCGTTATAGTAGTTGTTATTGTAGCTAAAAAATGTGTTGTTAATTAGAGATGGGGGCGTGAGTAACTTTAATTCACGCATGCTCACGTGATTGCGTATGTTGGGTTTATTTACTATGAATAAAACTAATTAAATTATTTTACATGTGTTTATGATATTTCAATGAATTTTACTTAAACATTTGTTAATTTTAAATTATTAGAAAATTGTATATGGCACAAGTGCACTATTTTGAAAAATTGAAGGAGGTCACGCTCCCATCCCTATTTATTATTGTCATTTATTTGAGTCCTACATAATAACTGTTGGTCATATACATGCATCATACGAGTAAAGTTTTAATTTTGTTTTAAGCTGGTGAAATCAATCTACTAATATAATGATAATACATTTTTAAGAATTTCTATCCATCCGTAGGGTATTATTGATTCGGTACTGACACGTTTATTTATTGTTTTAGCTGTCAATGTTTTGTGATGTGATGTTACATATTTAAAGTGTTGTGAAAGTGTAAATTATTCGGTACATGGTTAAAGGAATTACTTTTTGCAAATTTTAAACGAATAGAAATCTTATTAATTTTAGGAACATGTCCCAAAACAATTTTCATTCCTCGTCATGAGTTGCATAATTTTATGAGGAGTGCAGAACCTAAATCACTTCAGGATAAATTTAAACTTTTGAGATGGGAAGTAATAAAACGTGTCGACCCTTCGGATATGGTAGATTTTATGACAAGGTTTCATAATTTTTGCTCTAGCTATGAGATTCGGTGGCAAAAATGTCATAGAAAGAATGAAATTTTTGTAAAAAATAATAAGAATTGGCTGGATGCCTCAATCTCATTCAGTCCACCTCCAGAACCACAACAAAAAAGAGGTCGCAATGATCTCTCATTTGAAGAGTGCAAAGAAAAAACAAAAGTTAAGAAATGTAAAGACATAAGAGATCAAATTTCTTTGCCTGTTTTGGCTTACGCCACACAAATGAGCTTGAGAGCTGTTGGAAAAATAGATGAGTCGAAAATTGTTAAGGAAATAATATCATCTCCAACAAAAGCCCAAAAATACCGAAAAAGTATAGAACAGGTACCACCACAGCAGTTAACTCCGGATGAAACTCTGTCCGTTTTGGTAGAAGCGAAGCTAAGTCGCCACCAATATAATGTTATTAGAAAGGTTGCACCTGAGAAATTTCCATCATATAAATTGGTCCAAAGAGCTAAAAAAAATGTTACCCAAAGGGAGAACAAATGAAAATTTCTGAATCATCAGCGCAAGTTAGCCTACAAGGAATATTGGATCATACCACTGAACGCCTTTTGTCGGTTAAAAATGCAGATTTAAATTCGTTAGACAACGAAGAAATCGAAAAAATTACTTTATACACTAAGTGGGGCTTTGACGGAAGTTCAGGGCATAGTTCTTACAAACAAGCCTTTCATGACAGTAATGCATCTGATTCTTCTGTATTTATTACGTCAATTGTACCATTAAAATTAGTTTGTAAAAACAAAATCATTTGGCATAATCCTCGACCGTCTTCAACTAGGTTTTGCAGGCCATTAAAAATTGAATTTATGAAAGAAACGGTCAACAGTATTAAAACAGAAAGAGAAAGAGTGGAGACAGAAAAAAATGCTCTTATCGATACAGTGATATCAGTTGGAGAAAGAAAGATAAAAGTGAACCACAAACTAATTCTCGTTATGATTGACGGTAAAGTGTGTAACGCGATTACAGACACAAAGTCCACACAAAAGTGCTACATATGTGGCGCTACCAGCAAGGAGTTCAACAATATTGAACAAATGATTTCTAGAGATTCCAACGTAGACTTCATGGAGTTCGGTTTGTCTGTCCTACATGGCTGGATAAGATTTTTTGAATAACTTATTCACTTGGCATATAAACATCCAATTCAAAAATGGCAGGCAAGAAGTGACGAAGAAAAAAAAATTATTGCTGAAACTAAAAGTCGTATTCAACGCGAATTTAAAAAGAGAACGGGATTGATCATTGATCAACCAAAACCTGGTTTTGGTAACTCTAATGACGGGAATACTGCAAGACGTGTTTTTAAGAATGCAGAAGTATCTGCTGAAATTACTAATATTGATTTAGAGTTGATCAAAAATATGCACACAATATTAATTGTAGTTTCTAGTGGTATTGAGGTCAACATTGAAAAATTTACAAACTTCGCTAATATCACTGCCAGGCTATTTGTGAAAAAATATCCATGGTACTATATGCCTCCTACTCTTCACAAATATTTTATTCATGGGCCTGAAATTATATCATTATTGCCATTGCCAATTGGTCAGCTAACCGAAGAGTCTCAGGAAGCCAGAAATAAAGATTTTAAAAGTTATAGGGAGAATTTTGCCCGTAAATGCAGTCGAGAAAAAACAATGGAAGATATCTTTAATAGATTTCTCTTAAGTTCAGATCCGTTTATAACAAGCATGAACAATAGTTCTAAAAAGAAAAAAGAGCTAATGCCAAAATCTGCATTGGAGTTGCTTGTACTTCCCAGCAATCAAAATAGCAATGATGAAGATGGAGATGAAGATGGAGATGAAGATGAAGATGAAGATGAAGATGAAGATGAAGATGGAGATGAAGATTAAGATTATTAGTCATTTATTGTTCGGTTTAAGATCATGTATATATTTTTCTAATGAAAGAAAGATAATAATTTTTGTAATGTAAGAGAAATATTAAGATTATTGTAACGAATTAATTTATGATTATGAAATTGAATGTGAAGTAAATACTAACATTGAAGGTAATAATGATTATAATAAAAAATTGTTGTTTTCAAAAAAAAAAAAAAAAAAAATAGAATAACCGAATTTAATTAATTTTTTTTTAAATAGTGTGTTTATGGTTATTTATCAATAAAAAAACAATTAAATTCTCAAATGTTTCATTTTTGAGCAAAATTTTAAAATTTCGAGAAAAAAGGTATGATTTTAATTTAAAAATTTTCTAATAAAAATACATATAAAATACTTATTCCTTAATATTACTTATTTTTCTTACAGTACATTTAGCATGCTTTAATTTGCAATTTAATTGAATAATTTATAGCGCACCGTTCCAAAGTTACAGCAAAAAATGTGAAAAAAGAGGATTTTTTACAGAACACAAAATGGCCCATAAAGGGTTAAAAAATTTGTTTTTTCACTCTGTTTTTTTTTTAAATGTTGGTTTCTTATGTGTTTATAAATATCCATTAATAAAAAATATTTTTTTTTTTAAATTATGACTTCTATGAATTAATCGCCACTTTTCATGCATTTGGCCCCACTGTGCGGCGCTAGCCGTCTTGGACGTTGATATATCAGTGTTTCGTCCTACAGTACTAAACTTGTCTTAAAGGGGCATTCAATATCAACATGCGGAATGTAATTTTTGTAAATATTAGTGACAACTTCTTCACATGGCTTATCGACATCTAGTTCTATACCATCCACAACAAAATTTATATCTGTCATCGACATCAGCTTTTGTTATTTTCTTCTTAAAGGATATCCCTTCTGAATTCATATGCAGTTCACAGTCATTAAGGAATTCTCTTCCCAGGATTATATCGTACATCATTCAAGCAACTGGAATAATATAAAAGCTACAATTGTACTTCTCACCTACAACAGTCACCTCTTGATGCAGCAACCCTTCTGCAGTCGTCCTTTTAGACCCTAATCCTATAAAGCTTTTGTTGGTTTGATCGAACAACGGATCGCATCATAAGTGTCCTTCCTTATCAGATTGATGCAGCTTCCAGTATCCACTAAGGCTTTGTATATCTTTTCGCCAATTTTAATAGTCACTAATGGTTCAATTGTACTCATATTTACCACCTTCTTGATTACAACAGAGTCACTTTTGCATGCAGCAGCAATATGACCAAATTGATTGCATTTAAAACATTTCCGCCCTTTATTCGCATTAGGGCAGTTCCTAGAGCCATGACCTTCTGCGCCGCAAATATAAAACTTAGTTTTTCTTTGAGCGAATTTAGAGAGGGGATTATATTGCTTTTGCGGTATAATTCGTGAAAATAGAGTCTTTATCCTCTCGTATTCCAAAAATTTACTTTTTAGCTCCTCGAAGTTTCTGCCAACATGCAGAATAGGCTTTAATTGCTTCTTTCTTTGTCGCAGCTGTCCATGTACATCTTTAGAGCTAATCTCGACCCCGAACTCACTAATCAGAGCATGTTTTAACTTCATCCATGTATTATATCGTCGCAAGCTGGCCACAAATGAACGTGCTGCCCCACTTAACTGCTTCCTGGCAAAAATTGTCAAATCTTTGTCCGACCATCCGCAATCGAATTTCAAATCTTCTACCCGTTGTAACCATTTATCCACAGGCATATCATTTTCACCAGAAAACGTCTCAACAATGCCTTCTGCATCTTTGTATGACATTCGGACAGTGCCCATCTGCATTGCCCTTACTTCTGATACATAACATGCTTCTTGCTGTAACACAACACCTTCTGTTACAATCGACTGCTGTACATCACCTGCCTCCGCGTCAACATACTCGCCTTCATCACCTTCACTGCATACGAGGTTCATCAGCCGCAACTTTAAAACAGCTTTAACTGAACCACTTATATCTGCATTCCGGCGCTTCAATTCGTCTAGTATTTGACCAATGGTCATTCTATCCACATCAGGTAAACTAAGCATCTTAAATCTTAATATCCTTCTTAATTCTTGAATCTTTTCATCTTAATTAGGTTGAGACCCCAAATTGTGAGATGAATAAAACTGCCAACACGTTTGTTTTATACAAAATATTTATTCAAACTGAAAACTATTTTAAAATTATTTTCATTAAAGATTTTTAAACAAAAGCAACTTCCAAAATATTAAAATAAAATTACACACTAGAAAAATGAAAAAGTAAAACAAGTACAAATAGCTTAAGTAAAATAATAATAATACAATCTCACATACATATATTCACATTCTCCCGATTTTTTCCTTTTTTTTTTATTTAAACATGGGTCTAAATATGATACTCATTCTTATTATGGTGATTGCTTAAATTTATTTTTTATTTCTTCTCTTTCTTTTATGCAGGACTAGCTATGAATTGCATTTATTATATATTAACATACTGTAATTTTTTCCACCAATTATACGCCAACATATATTTTGTGATCATACAAACATTAAAAATGTTTTACTTAAAAATAATTTTATTATTGTTTTGCTATTACTTTTATGTTAAATAATTTGTTCATTGAGCAGTCTGATAAAATAATATTCTTCATAATTGAACTATAATTGAATTCTTCATGACTAACCTAGTTAAGTGTTAAAATATGAATATGCTGATGAAGCAATTATCTGTTGGACTAATTTATGTATTCCGTGCTGTTGATACGGTTAATAACTGTAGGTAATTTATGCTGTTGATGTTGTTGTTGAGTATGTAGTTGTTGATTTTTGTGTAGTTATTATCCTGGGATTGGTGACCGATTGCAACTTACGCACGCCAGGCCATTCCGGAATCGACTTTAACAATTTTTCAAGAATGGAAAACAAATCAGTTGCATCGAAGGCGGTTTACTTTGAAGGAACTGAAATTGATTTTTAAGAATAATGATTTTTCATTTTATAACAAACGTTTCCTTTTATATCAACACAGTAATATGCTTATCTAACTAACTATATGTGTGGCGTTTCATGTCAAGTGATCCAACTTTTGAAACCGATGTCTTCCGATCGGGATGAAATTTACACCAAGATTAATCCTATTGGATATTAGTTTAGACACAATTTTTAAACAAGATTGGCCCAGAACTCTCTGAGTTAGAGGGGGTCAAAATTTTAAATTTTGACCAAGCAGGTGTTTTTTCTCAACCATGTAATTTTCTACCTATTGTTCTTAGCAAAATTTATCCTACATAATTTAGATAGCTGTTTCTTCAGTCTTTCGGAAAAAAAATTTTAAAAAATAAAAAAAAATTTTTGACTTTATTTTTTCAAAATCAAAAATTATTTTGACTTTTTTTTTGCAAAAAAGGAAATTTTTTTGCTCAACACAAAACTTTGGGTTTTTCTTTAAGAGCTTTTTGGTCGCTTAGTGGGATGCGAGTGAGCTCCCAATCAAAAAAAAAAAAATGTTTTGTAACTCAAGACAATGGTTTTTAAATTTTTAACATATGCGCTAATTTGAATTTTTTTCCTATTAGTATGTAAGTGTTTCTAAACCCTTAAAAATGAAACATACACTGTGAAACTAAACAAATTTACAAATTTACAAATTTTATACAGACTACATTCAACAGGAATATGAAAAAACAACATTAAATTTTTCCATAAGAATTAAAAAATTGGAAATCAGATAAACGAATATTTTAATCAAATCACTACAGAACAATATAAAAGCAACACTTGAACGAATGGAAAAAATGATATCAAAAGAAGAATTCAACAAATTTCTTAAAAAACAAAAAGTAAGCTACAAACAAACACTAAACAATAAACAAAAAATCAACAAATTCAAATTTCTCAAACTAATGGCAAAGAAAAAACAAAAACTTGGAATAACCTTTAATGAAGATTGGTTTATAAATTTAACTGATATAGAATTTCCAGTTGAAATGAAATGGTTGTTATCCCTAGGGAAAAAATTTGCAATTCCCATAGACAAAAATAATTTTTCGCCAATTCACACAATAGCTGATATTGAGCAGGGGATACAAGCAATCGAAAACGATAGAGAAAAGATATAGCAAGATCTAAATTATCAACAAATATATCAATATTCAAACGCAAGATAAAACAAACTGAGCGAGGAAAATACATATTAACAATATACAAAGATACTCAAAAATTTCTGAAAAAACACAAGAACAAAATTATGGTCACATCAGCAGACAAAGGAAACAAAACTGTAGTAATGTATAAACAGGAATATCAACAGAAAATGGCCAAACTATTAGAAGATAAAAATACCTATAAACTAACTAGAACTGATCCCACAACAAAACTACAAAAAATCAACAATAACATTGTAATAAAATTATTCAAATCGAAACAAATAAACATAAAATTAAAACATCAACTATATAGCACAGCAGCAAACATACCAAGATTGTACGGATTGCCAAAAACCCACAAAAAAGACATACCACTTAGATCCATTTCTTCATCAATAAATGTACCATGCTATAACCTCGCAAAACATATAGGCAGCATACTTCAAAATACAATTTCAGATGATTACAATATCAAGGATTCAACGAAATTAAAAACAAAATTAGAAAACCTTAATTTGGAGTAAGACGACACATTAATTTCTCTTGATGTAGTCTCGCTCTTAACAAATATACCCATTTATCTGGCAATAAAAAATATAATGGAAAAATGGGAAGAACTCAAAAATCACACCAACATTACAAAATCGAAATTTCTTCAAATTCTTAATTTTTGCCCCAGATATAACAACTATTTCAAACATATGGACAACATTTACATCCAAACTTATGGGATGCCAATGGGAAATCCACTTTCTCCAACTGTTGCTGACATTATCCTCGACAAATTATTGGATGAAGCGATTATAGAACTAAGCAAAAACAATATTAAAATGACATTATTAGTCAAATATGTTGACGATGTATTTGCAATTGTGAAGAAAAATGACATAGGTTCCATTCTAACAATTTTGAACAAATACCACAACAAACTACAATTCACAATTGAAACTGAAACAAACAATAGCCTTCCATATCTTGACATGAAAATAATTCGCAAAGAAAACAAAATAATTACAGATTGGTATTCAAAACAAACTTCATCCGGAAGAATGATTAATTATTTTTCATCACAACCGAAAAACCAAAAAATAAACACAGTCACCAATTTCATAAATAGAGTTCTAGACATCAGTAACAAACAATTTGACAATCAAAATATACAAAAAAATAGACATATACTCAAAAGGAACAACTATCCAAACAATCTTATAAACACCTTATTACAGAAAAAACAATGCACCATAGAAAAATCAAATACTAAAACCATAGACAGCAATGAATCTTTAAAATATTGCAGTATACGATATATTCCAGGCCTAACAAACAAACACAATTTACAACAAATAATAAACAAAAACAATATAATCCCAGCGTACAAACCAAATCAAACACTTAACAAAATATTCACAAACACAACAATAAACAAATTTCAGCAAAACAACGTAGTTTATGAAATTAAATGTTTGGGAAACAAAGAACAAGAATGTGGGAGAGTATACATAGGCACAACAAAACGAAACTTACAAACAAGAATCAAAGAACATGAAACAGACATCAAAAAAGGGAGAAAAACAACTGGACTCTCACAACATATAAGAGAATCCAATCATACAGCTGATCTAAATGAAGTTATAATATTAGACAAGGAAAAAAATAGCAACACAAGATATACAATAGAAAGCCTGAGAATACAACAAAAAATAGACAAGACAATAAACAACAAGGAAGACATAGACAACATAAACTTCATATATTCATTTGCACTGTGATACTAAAGTTAAATTCTGTGATATAAATGTTTTAGTTTTTCAATAGTTTACTTATTTGTTTATTTATATATACTGTTTTTTAAAACCAATCAATTTGTGATGTCAAAATACACCAATAATTTTTTATTAATGTTATAAGTTAAAAATTCATGTAAAGGAAAATTATTTTTAATGTTTTATGTCTTTATATTGATTGTTTTTTCTTCTTTGTGTTAGATTCAAAATAAAATGCCCCTGAAGATGTTGACAAAAACTCAACGAAACGTCGGGAAAATAATGAAATAAAGAATTTTTATTTTACATTTAATAAAATTGACCAAAAAAGCCCTACGTACACTCTATAATACACAAAACAAATTTACCTTTCCGACTGAATGTAACATACTTAACTAATATTTCATACCTTCAATACCACCCACTATATGTTAACTTCAGGGAAAAATCACTTTTTTCTATAGAAATGTTGAAAAAAATTTTTTTATTTTTATTTTTTGTAATAATAATGAAATTAATATATATGAACAATAATAAAAATAAATAGATAAATAATTTAATAAAATTTAATCTTAATCCCATTAGATAACATAACTATTTTTATACTTAATTTATTGTAGCTTATGAAGTATTTCAGTTTCGTAAATTTTTAAATACCCAGTCTTTCATCCAGATTATTTGTCACATTTATTTGCAGCTATTTTAGCCAGTCCTTTGTTGGCGTTACTGGGTTCAGCTGTTGATTTTGCTGCTGGTTTCTTTTTTGGCTTTGGAAAGAAAACTTTTTCATCGTGAGTCTTCCATCAACAAGTGGTATAAAAGCACGGTATTGAGCGGTGCCATCGAGTGTTATCGCAGCATCGAATCTGCTCTTCAGTGTTTTTAATGTTTCCTCATGATCCTCTTTGCTACTAAAAACTATTTTAGTTTCTTGACAATAATTCTTTGGCCAATGGAATAAAGCAGTCGCATCTAAGATGCGATCTTGATGAGAGAACTGGAGGATATACTTCGGATATAATTCTTTTAAGAATTGCTCCAATACTATCACATGCTTCATTACCATGAGCAGTAGGATGAAAATGCTACTCAGCTAGAATTCCAAAATCGGTTTTGTGAGCCATAAGATTTGCGAAACTATTTTTTTTTTTAAATGTTGACGAGCTCCGTCCGAAACGTAGTATGCCTTCTCTACCGTAATTTAGATTTTAGATATTTTAGTATTATCTTCTGGTACTCATAAACTACAACGGTATCATGTTTTAAATCGTCGGATATGATTGCCATACTTTTGTGTTCCACTTTTTCATCTTTCATGTAGCAAATAACTACTGTGAATATAGTTGGTTGGTCGCTATTGAAGTTGAATGCTTGTATGGCATCTTGAAGAACATATTCATAGTTTTTTTTTCGAAATAATATGAAATAACGAATTTACCAGACTTCAGATGTATCTTCATATCCTTGAAGAATGACCATTGCTCTTTGACTACAAAGTCATGGGTTCTCAAGGTTAGCAATTTTGTGCACATTTCTTTCACAAAATCATCCATATTTTAAATTATTGTTTTCAATGTGCATCTGCCAGTCTGAATTCAAGATTCAAATTTGAACTCCTATATAAATTAGCGATCAAAAGAGTTGATTAAATTCTCTTTGATGAATGTGGTTTCCGGGAAATTTGAACATTCACCTAAGTGGCAAGAAGTTCTTCATTGTGTTAATCTTCTGGCGAATCAGTTAATCAACAGCTGAACCTAGTAACGCCAAGAAAAGATTGGAAAAAAGGCGATAACTAAGATGGATGAAAGACTGGATTTTTATGGGTATGATATGAAATTTTAGTTAGGTATGTTACATACCGTTGGAAAGGTTAATTTGTTTAGCTTCTCAGTTTATGCTTTATTTTTAGGATTTTAGAAACACTTACACACTAATAGGAAAAATTAAAATTTTTCCATATGCTAAAAATTAAAAAACCATCGTCTTGAGTTACAAAACATTTTTTTTGATTAATATCCAACTCGCATCGCACTAACCGACCAAAAAGCTCTTAAAGGAAAAAGCCTATGCTTTCTTTTGAGTAAAAAAAAAAGTTCCTTTTTTGAAAAAGTCAAAAAAATTTTTTTTTTAAATTTTTTTTCCGAAAGGCTGAAAAATAGCTAACTAAACTACTTGGGACAAATTTTGCTAAGAACAACAGCCAGTCGATTCCGAAACAATATTTCAATTGATTTAAAGATATCCGTACATCCAATATTTTTTGTATCATTGACAACATTTTTATCGAATTATAGGTCGGATATGTATATACATTGGGCCGCCTGGTTTTATGGGTAATAAAAGAATAAAAGATCTGTACAACATGCTGAAATGCAATCTATCTATCTATATATATAAAAGAGTTGCGTGACTAATTTGCACTGTAGGTTCCGCTGTCGGAGTAAAGATCCACTAAAAATGGCCAAAAGCGGGAAAATTTTAACGAATGAATCAAGATATATGAAATTTGGTGTGTAGACCCCAGCCGAGAAACAATCATTGGCTCAGGATTGAAATTCAGCCAGTTAAGTGGAAAAAAGGGTAAAAATGGTACTCTTTGCATTTTCTTATTATACCATGAAATTTTGCAAATAGACTTCGCCAAATACATGGCCATTAGCCACGAATAAAATTTTGAATTGGGTATCTTCTAAATAAATAAACCCAGGAATATAAAATATAGTATGTGGATTCCAATAGAAATAGAAACATCAGATGAGAGGAAAACTTTTGGAATTTCAGATGATAAGGGGGGTAAAAATAACCCATATATGTAGGAGGGTAACTTTTTGTGACTTCTTTATAAATTAGTTTAGGAATTTGAAATTTTATATGCAGATTCCACCAGAGATACAAACATATGCCAAGAATAAAATCTTTTTCAATTGCAGCCTTTAAGGCATAAAAACGGCCAAAAGATGGGAAACTGGTACTTTTCAATTGGTAATTTTTCATTTCAAAGTACATTTTCTTAAAAAAATAAGTAAGAAGATCATAATCTTTCTAGACCCATACCCCATCCAATGTATTTAGAGAACTGGTCTCCAACTAATTGGGTTTAGAAAATAAGCATAAACCAAATCTGATAAGAATTTTTATTAATATTTTTGTATGCATATATGAAAAAGTTCATATCGGATGCAATATTTATATGGCGACCAGGTTGAAAAATGGACCGATTTTTTGCAAAAACATATAAAAACCGAATTTGAGAAATATCTGTGCAATATTTTTGTTTTTTGATAGGTTTAACTGAATATCGGGAAGCAGCTTTATATGGGGCTATGACTAAAAATTGTTCTATAGCATTTATTTTTGGACTACTGTTTGATGTATGCAATAAACGCACGCAACCCTAATTTGACGGGTCATTTGAATGCAGACTAGGTCTGAGCACGGCCAATTTTCACCAGTATCACCTATTTCCTATGGCTGATAGAGTCTCATATACCCAATTTCATCAAAATATATTAGTTTTTGCGACCTGTAGTTTGATTAAAAGGTTTACACAGACGACCAGTCGGACGGAAGGAGGACAGACATCACCAAGTCGACTCAGAAAGTGATTCTGAGTCAATCTGTATAATAAAATGTAGGTCTAGGTCAAATATATTTGGTAGCTACAAACATCAACACAAAGTCACTATACCCTATACCACTGTGTGGTCAGGTTACAATGAGTAGTTGGTATATCCAACTATAGACTATAGTTGGTATACCTAATATGAATACAAAATTGGTACTTAAATTAAGTGAGTAGTAATTCATTGGAAACTTTAGTCCTCAAATGATGTATTTTTTTGGAAATCACTCCTTGTTGTGTTCGCTATTGAAAGACAACAAATTTGTTACAAAAAACAAAATAGAAAAACGAAAAAAGAAATATTTTTAAGTGATGCAAAAATAGTGGAAATTTTTAAATTTCTTTACCAGAATTGAATAAAACAATAATATAGAAGGTGTGAAAGAAAATGTAAAATATCTTAACCGTGATTTATATATTTCTAGATTCTGACATTTTCTTTCAATTATTACAAAATAATGGCGAGAATATATTTTGTGAAGACGATTTTAGAGCTGGTCGTAAGCAAAGGAATATTTGTGAAAAATATTCTATGAATAAATCACTAATTTCATATTATGACGCTGGCCCCATAAAACGAGTCAAAAAAGGATAATTTAATAGCAAGAGTGTTTAAAAATGATCAAAAGGGCTACTAAAAGAGGCCATTAAGAATCTGAAAGTAAAACTGTGGGCTCGAACTGTTTCTCGACGAGCAATTGAGGCTGATCTTGGTTGTTATAATCCTGCAAGGAAATCACTGATATCAGGGAAAAATATTTTGTTTAGCGTTAAGGTTGCTAAAGAACAAATGAACTGGAATTAGAATACTGTTGGAATTAGAATAGTGTTGGCGAAAGAAAATATTTAAACGGCCATAAAATTTGTCTATACACACACAGGATAAACGCTTTGGGGGTTTTATTATAACTTGCAGATTCCAGCATTCGAAATTCGAGTGCAATTTCTAGGTAACTTTCAACTTAGCAAATTCACAAACCAACACCTTTTTGGCTTATTATTATTGCGAATAAAGATGACAAACTCATTCAAACACATTAGAAAATTTAATAAACACACACATGCATATGTATAATTTTATGTATGTATTAGTAGCAACTTTAAATGCAGTTTACTCAAAATAAAGGAAAAAATTTTCAAATCTGTGAATCTGGTAAACAGCCAAAAAGAGAAAATACCTTTCAAATAATATATGTTTGGTCAAAAGCGGAATAAAACGGTAGAACTTAAAATCGGTAACAAAAAATCGTCTAGCCTATTAATATTATAGATACAATTGTCGGGTATAAGACTTAGAGCAAAGTCGGCAGTGGCGGTTGATACAACACATATGCCTATAACCTACCTTCTCTTGGTGCTTCTGAGCAATACTAGGCAAAGCCATTGTGTTGATTATTCCTAGCGGCTAAAGGTTAAGGTCAGGTCAACCAAGTGCTATTCTGTTTTGACAAATAACTTGGTAGTGGCTATTATGTGGCCAGACTGGTAACGAAGCCTTACCTGAGGCTATATATAGGTACCACGGGTAAGCTATAAGCCCGAGGTTACCTCATTGAGTTGTCAAAGTCAGAGGCACTACGAACAAAAACACAAACATACAGATGAAATGGTTGTCACATCACATAATTGTGTTGGTGGCCCAAGCTGACAAGCTACCATGACGGAGGAATTTGAGCGAGAGTGTGAGTCGAAGACGAGTCGAAGGCGCTTGAAGCAGATGTACATGCCAATATAGCGTCCACGATGAGTCGGAGGCCTGTTGAAGAACGTTGACGTACGCTTCATATTGCATGATGGTGACAATCAGTAAGTGCATAGCCATAGTAGACAGATGAAGGCATGAGTCAAAAAATCGAAACCGTGAATGGGTGAGCCAGTTCCAGTCCTGGCAAAGATTAACATTACGATAGAGTTATTAGACAAGGGTGTTGGATAGAAGACGTGTCCAAGTGCGCTTGAGTCATATGACAATACAGCGTTTGGCCGGTGAGACGGATATCGGTTGAAAAGATGGTATGGAATGTTGTACATATCAGGGCCTCCTGATAATAACAACTAGTAAGGACAAACGTAGTAGACAAATGTGGGTTCATTGGTGTTATATGTATTTTTGCTAGTACTGTGTTCAACAACAGTACTAGATAACGACAACGACGTATTGTACCCTTAAATTGCTTTTTTTGCGAACGGAACTTCGTTGAGTTTCGCGGTGGCTGTGGTGGCCCAAAATCGCAGGGAGAACACAGTTCGATGTGAAGTTGCATCCAACCGGGTGCTACGACCCAAACAGTAGCAGGGTTTTTGATCGGCCCAACCCTATAGCAAAGGGAAGAGTGTATGTCGAACCATCCGGTGGATGCATTATATCCCACCCAGTCTTAAGACCACCGTGTGTTTAAGTCAACATGACAGGCATGCACGTTAATTCAATAGAGACTCTGTCGGGTATCATCCATCCACAAAACAAGGTCCATGCTTCTATTCCCCAATGTAATCATATAGTAAAGTTTTCCATTATTTTCTCAACAGTATAAAAATTAATACTTTTAATTTTTGACATTTTTTCTGAAGTTTTGTAAATATTTCTTCTTTGTTAAATAAATTTAACATACATATGTAATTAAATAATTTAAACATACAAGCGTTTAAATTCATAAAAGAGTTTTAATTTTATGATAAAAATTTTTGGTATATATTTTGTTAAAAGTTTCCATCGTATGGTCACTCACACTATATTTCTTACTGTTTTTAAATATTATTATGGTTTAAATACGAGTTTATAATAATTTCGCTAAATATGCAGCGGGTGTACTGCTGAATGACACATTTTTATAAATATGCTTCCTCGTTATCAAATTTCAAATGGATTTTAATAAACAATATTTTTCATGGAATAACTATAAAATGTAACTGTAAGTGCCATTTACAAACCTAATATGTTCCCTATTACAGATATTTGATTGATTTACTTTATTTGTTTGTTACTATATATTTTTTATTTTTACAAAATATTTTTATTTCAATTTAGTAATTCAATTTTATTTAAAAGCTAAGTATAACTCATATAACAAATATTCTCGTATAGATCATCTTCTTTTAAGAACATCTCGAAACGACAATAAATTAGGCATATTTTGCAGTGTTTGTTATGACCCCATAATCCCCATTGTCAACTGTCAATCAAAACTAAACGGTTTGATGCGATATATACGAGGATACTAACTGTTGTTTAGGATAAATTCCCTGTTGTTTTCAATTTGTAAACAAATTATTAAATTTGCAAAAAATGTTTTAGCACAATGGGGTCAAAGAGTATACAAAGTCATCTTATGTATGGATTGTATTGTTTTTAAAAATTAACATAACAACGTACATACTATATAACTCCAACACACATGATTTATAATTAGCTTAATTTCCAACTTTTTACACTTAATACTAAATCTTTCTGAATCTAGTGATGAATTCTCTTTAAATTTCTTATTATAAGCACAAACGTAGTGAAGGGCAATCAGCTATGAATTCAGTTTGTTTCAAATCGAACATGTGCCATATTCCACCTATATTATTGACCACTATGTGGTCAGGGTGTAATTACTTTGTGCTGATGTTTGTAACTACCAAAAATATTTGACCTAGACCCACCTTTTATTATACCGATCGACACAGAATCATTTTCTGAATCGACTTTGCGATATCCGACCGTCCGGCCGTCTGGCTGTGTGTCCATGTAAACCTTTTAATCAAACTACAGGTCGCAAATATGAAATTTCGTATATAAGCTTCTGTCGGCCATAGAATGAACGCCACTGAAATTAGTGAAATTCGATCCATGTTCAGATCTAGTCCCCATACAAATGACCCCTATGAAATCGACTTAAATTGTCATAAAATCCATATTATCTTATAGATCTCGGTCAAATTGGGTTTGTGTATCTTTATTACTCCCACTAACCAGTGGTCAAAAAATAAACCCTATAGGACAATTCTTGGTCATAGCCCCCATAGAAAGCTGATTTCCGATCTTCACTTAAATCTATCAAAAAACAAAAATATTGCACACATTTTTCTTTTGATATTTCTATACTTTTGCAAATACTAAGTGACCTTGCCAAATACGGTCAGGATCAGTCAATTTTTCGACCTATTCCGCATATAAATACAGCATTCGATATGAACTTTTTCATATTCAGAGGCAACAAAATTAATAACATGCCACTCAAATTCGGTTTATGCTTGCTTATTTTCTATATTCAATTAGTTGGGCCTAAGAGATAGGATCTCTTAATGCATGTTATATGGTATCGTATAGTCGGTCTTGACCAGTGTTGCCACGACGAAAAAAAAAACATATGAGATAAAAAAAGTTAACAAAACTAAAAAGAATTAGCAAATTTTTTTAACAATTCACTTTATTTAATAAAAACAAAAAAGAACAATTTTTAAAATCTTAAGGGTATAAGCGTATTTCGTTTTATAAATATAAGTAAAAAAAATATCCTTTACATTTCACTTTTTTTTTTTTAAATTTTTAACGAAAATAAAGAAAACTATAAAAAAAAGTTATAAAAAAATCTATCTTCAAAAGTTTTCTTTTGCAGCAGACCAAACATTATTTGGCTTGCAACTAGTACATAATTCTTTTGCCAGCATTATGTTATTAATTGTTTTTATGCTGGGTTTATTTCTCAATTTTGTTTTTATCTGATTGAAATCAGAAAATTGTCCTTCAGCAACTGCTGAGCTGTGTGGCAGTGTTATTAAATTTTTTACGAAATTGGTTAGTTATTTAAAACAATAATCGCCGATAAAAAAAGAAAATATATTTTGATTTCAGGATCATTCATTTGCACACTGCCATCTGATTTGCTTTGATTCCATTTACTTGTTACACAGAGTCTAAAAAATATACATGTTATGAATTCCACTGCTCTATAATTCTATTAATGACTGCTTCCAGTGAAAGCCATCTTATCATGGAAATACCCAATATTTTATGTGGCTGCACCGAACAATATTCTTGAAGATCTTTGAATTCTTCAATACTTTTTGGACTGTGAGCAAAAAAATTATTTATATTACGGCAAAGTTGTTCAATCTGACCAGCCAGTTTTTTACACGCGTAAGCGTAACACAAATGTAGGGAATGACAAGAACATTTGAAATAAAATATACTTACGTCATTTTTAAATTTTCCTGCTAATCCGTTCACCTATGAAGCCATGACATTAGCCCCAACGGTGGCAAGGTCTATGATATTCTCTAATAGAAGGCCGTGTTTGTTGGAAAATTCTTTTATGCTTGAATATAAAGTTGTTGCATCTGGGTTTACTACGTCGATTAAAGCCAAAAAATTGTCATTTATTATTTTTGTCAAATGATCCAAATATCTCAGAATTAGCACTAAAGATTTCTTCGTCGATATATCAGTAGTTCATTCAACAATGAGGGAAAATTTTATGTTTTTTAATTGATCCACAATTTTATCTTTCGCCCTGTTACCTAAAATTTCAGACACACTTGTTGACTTGGTTCTTGCAATTTGAAGAGCAGCTGCAATTTTTGAATCCGAGCAGCATTCCTTGATAAGATTTGGCAAAGAGTCCATCAACAGAACAACAACCATTATTGTCTTGCAGCCAAGGAAATTTGCTTAACCAAACTGACATAAATTTTCTTTTAGGTTGTTTTTTTTTTTTGATGATTTATGAGTACCGCTGTCAAATATAAAACAAAAAAGCCTTTGTAATATAATAATGTTTCAAATGAATTTACCGCTTTCACTGTCAGATTGTGAGACAATTACTTCAGATGGCTTTGGCGACTTAGTTTTCTTGATTAAATGCCTATTGAAAAATGTTTGATAAATAAATAAAGCTGTTGGTTACAATTTTTCTCACCTATCCATAACAGCTCCTGAATTTAAACACACACCAACCCGCACACTTAAATTCAAAAGACTTCAAAAAAGTAAGCAAAATTTAAAAAAAGTGCACAAGTTAACATTAAGAAAAAAAGTTAGCACATTTGCTTACATATAAGCAAAACGGCAACACTGGTCTTGACCTACTATAATTTTCTTACCTGTTTTTATTAGTTTTGCCGACACATATATTCTTTACGCTTATAACAATTATAGTTTATACAGCTATGTGTCTGCCTGTCTATAAAAATCACGATCACATCCTCAGAAGGTAAGATGAGTTGCTTACTTTTAGTATAAATGACTCATTGACATCCTCATCAGGTTGGTATTTAAAATCCCCAAAATCCGTTCAATAGGCAACAGGATTTCAATGAAAATGTAAGAAAGCTCTTCAAAAATGTAATTGTTGTATGTTGTTCTTTTTATTTTGTTGTTATTCAAAATTTTTAAATTTACGTGCTTTAAATGTTGTATTGTGGTCGTTGTATTTGACGCATTGGCTTAATAACCAACCCATATTATTTTAGGCTAACAATGTCACTTTTTTTTAAACGTTATACCCAAATAAATACAAAAATTCGTCAATATGACTTAATAAATTTTTCTAAAAAGTACCCAATTATTTATAAAAAATAAAATAACTATTTATTGTTTATAACAAAAATAAAAATTAATAAGATTTTCAGCATTATTTTTGCATAACTTATGTATAATATTATGTATATTTATATGTAATTTTAATTTTGGAGATATTTTCGGCTTAGTGGCTTTTGATTTTGGCGTTTTGTGAATTTGGCGATTTGGCGATTTTGCGCATATTTTCTACTACTACTCACATTAATAATTAATCTACTTGTTTAAGGTTTAAAGACTTTCGCTTCGTAGTACTTCATATTCTTTTGTATAGGAGGTACCACCCTCACTAATACCATTCCGCACAATTTTTATTTTACTACTCACATTAATATCTGATGGGCTCATGGCAAATGTTAAGGCTTTCACTTTTATAGTACACCAGTTATGATACTATATATTTACTTTGTATGGGCGATGCCACGCTCACTGGCCCGATTACACCCATTTTTAGTTTGACTAATCACATGAATAACTCATGGGTTCAAGTAAAGTCGCAAGGCTCTCACTATTACAGTACTCCAGATATATGACATTTTATATTTACTAAGTAAAACCTGCCATTTTTTGTCCGACTCACATTAATAATAGATTACCTCAGACAAATTTTAAAAGCTCTTTCTGTCATAGTACTCGAGATGTATTATATTGAATTAGTACTTTGTGTGGGACGTGCCATGCTCACTTATCTGATGCCGGCCCTTTTAAGCACGGCTACTAACATTAACAATAGGCAACCTCACACAAAAATATAAAAATATTTATAGGCTCTATCGATTCTTAAGGACCATTATAAATATTGAAACCAATATTTTTAAGATCAGATGAGTAGTTACGGACAATAGCTGCTATAAACAAACAAACAAATGCACGTTACCTCTTTATTACATTAGTATAGATTCATAACTTTCTTATACATATAGGTTAAAAAAGCATTGAAAGAAAAAATTGAATGAAAAATTAAAATTTCCTAGAAGTTCTAGTACTGGGTTCTGCTAGTTAATATAAATGCCACAAAGAGATGATAATTATTTTAGAATGTACTGCATATGCAAATATTCTCTAACTATGATGTTATTGTTGAATAAGATTTTAATAATTGAATTTATTATATTATATTTTATTTAAAAAGCGGCTTTAAACATAATAAAATAAAATTGCTATAAAATTGTATGGATAGCTTTTAGAATATTTCGTTTTGAAAATAATCCAACATTCGGTTTGTGTCGTAAATATTTATACCACTGTTTTTCTTCAATTGTTTTGATACTTGTTTTTGTTGCAATTTAAGGTTTTTTGTAAAAATTGTTACGAAAAAGATTTGAACCCTTTAAATTGTTTAGATGTCCAAAATTTTTTAAGCATCTCATCATGTAATGATGATTTTTAGTTTTTACAAAACTTTTTGGTTTTCCAATACTACTAGTACATGTATATAACTTCCTACTTGTTTTTGTTGTCTTTTTGAATCCAATATATTTTTGCGTCTTTAAATTAATATACTACAAGCTACATCAGTTAGAAATAGTTAACATTTTAATGATATAAACACGACTTAAAATATAACTGAACTCGAACCTGTTTATTGTACATGTTCTGTTTTTTCTTACTACACGAGCCACAACACGACTTAAAATATAACTGAACTCGAACCTGTTTATTGTACATGTTCTGTGGTTTTTTTCAGTAAATGTACCAGAACATGAACTTCAAATAAAGTAACACTCAGAAATGTATGCTTTATGTGTGATTGAAACAAAAAGTATGTGATACAAAAATGTTCGTGTAAATAACGAAATATTAAAACGAACACAGTCATGGTTGTGTTGGGCACCGTAGAAAATTTAGAAACGCACATAATTGATATGAAAATAAAGATATGTGTTGGCTGCTTTTGAACAGAACATTGTGTGTTTCATGTGTGTATTTTCTGAACCTTGGTTTTTATAAAAAAACAAATAACTTTTAATTTAAATTATATTAGAATTTAAAGGCAACTGCACTAAAATAGTAACCGCACCCAACAATGGTTCTAATATTGAGTTTAAGACACAGGTGGAGGGTATCAAATATTCGCGATAGCCGATTTATTTTATTTCAATTCAAAGTAAACCATAATGCATATAGCAAATATTCTCGAACACAATATGATAAAAACACGTTTAAAAACAGTCTCTAAATGACAATAAATTAAGAATATTTTTCAGCGTTTGTTATGATATTCACTAATAAACCCCATTGTCAAATTTCAATCAAAAGTAATGAATTTAATGCCATAAATACGAGGGGGGATATCAAATGTTTCTTAAATAAATGGATTAGAATAAATTTCATGTTGATTTCAATTTGTAAACAAATTATAAACGTTTCTAAATATATTCCATTACAATGCAAATGAGTTTAACATGTTATTGGAAACGTATAGAAGTAATAACATAACAAGTAATATGTATATGTAGCCATGTGCCTAGAATATGTTTATCAAAATCCTGTTGTTTTCAATTTGTAAACAAATTATAAATTTTTCTAATTTTATTCCAGTACAATGCAAATCAGCTTATAATGTTATTGGAAATCTATGGAAGTAATAACATAACAAGTACTAAAAGTAGCAACCTTTGAAGTAATTGTTTATATGTAGCAATGTGTCTAAAATATATATATTTAATTGATGTTATTTTAAGATTTTATTAAAAATGCTTTTGTATCTATATATAAAGGGTCCGCCATCTAACGTTTTTTTTTTCAACTAGTGCTTATTTCGTGAATGGTAACACTTAGCTTATGTCTGATTTGACATATAATTAGTTTTATCCTGCCGCTTAACGAATATGGTTGTGTATGCGCTTGAACAACGCTGGGAAATATTGCGACATTACTGTTAACAAGGCACGGCGGCCGCTTTCGCTAGTGACTTCCACTTGGATTTTGAATAAAATACAAGATTTCATAAAATATTCAATTTATTCAACCAATGTATTTATATTAAAATTCCTGAGTAAAATAAAATAATTAGGAATTGAAAAATATTTTTAATGATATGTATGTGGTACCTACTTTTTGGTATGGAAACCACTAGAAACTTTTCCTAAATTTTAAATTAAAAAACTTCCTGCACACAGCGTATGAGCCAACTTGTAAGTTATGTAATTCAGAATAAAATGGCGAAGGCTCAGGGACGCGTCTTGACATTTCGTTTGTTTCGTTAAATATTATACATAATTCCGAACTAGAATTTTTATCTATAACTAAAATTAAGTGTTGCCAGATCTTAAAATCATGGGGATTTTGGGAGTGGCGTGAACATTCCCCCCGCAGTATGGCAAGAAGCTTCTTCGCCGTCAGACTCTCGCTCAGGAGCAACATCCAAAATCGCCAGCTTCGCCGCAGGCCTCTCTAGAATTCCATGTTGAGTCAGTACTTTTGCACATCGTACCTGTCCGTCACTTGCCAATCTAGTCTCCAAGACTTTACCACGCAGCCAGACGTTGCGGGGAAGAGAAGAGTCAACAATGATCACTAGGTCCCCCTGACATAATGGTTTTGTTCGTTCGTGCCATTTAGACCTACAAGTTAATGACGGTAAATATTCCGCCAGCCATTTCTTCCAAAATATATTCGCATATTGTTGAGAAACTAACCAGTTTTGTTTTAACAATATGCCACTATCGCTGCATACTGACATCGGCTTCAGTCCACTAGAATTTCCCACCAGAAAGTGATTTGGTGTTAAAGCTTCTGCAGTATCTTCATCCACAGGAACGTATGCAAGCGGCCTCGAATTAATTATATTTTCTACCTCTAACAGCATACTTAGTAAAAGTTCATCAGAAGGAGACCTTGACGGCATAATTTTATACAAAATAGTTTTAATGGAGCGTATCAAACGCTCCCACGCACCTCCCATATGAGGTGAAGCCGGTGGGTTAAAATTCCATCTTGTTGTCGCAGTTGTAAATGTTTTCACCAACTCATTTTTATCAACTTCTGTTATGGACTCGCGCAGCTCTCTCTCTGCACCGACGAAATTCGTCCCGTTGTCGCTGAAGAATTCGTGAGGAATTCCCCTCCTAGCCATGAAATTGCGAATCGCTAAAATGCAGGAGCTTGTAGTCAGGGAATGTGCAACCTCGATATGAACCGCTCTTACAATCAAACAAGTGAACATACAACCATAGCGTTTCTCTTTATGTCGGTTCACAGTGACCAGGATGGGCCCAAAAAAGTCAATTCCAGTGAACGTAAATGGTGCCGCAAATGATGCGACACGAGCGCGAGGCAATCTTGCCATCTGTGGATTTTGGGGAACAGCTTTCCGAATTTTACACATTTGGCACAGACTAATAATCGATTTAAATGTTGCACGAAGTCGCGAAATAGAAAATTTCTGTCTGATTTCATTAATAGCAGTCTCGTGATTCATATGATAGAATTTCTCGTGGTAATATAACAAAATCAATTTGGTTATATAATTTTTTCTAGGTAAAATTATGGGACGTTTTCGTTCCATTGGTACATCTGCGAAATCAATTCTACCTTCCCCTCGTAAAATTCCATCCTCTAAGTATGGTGATTTATTATAGATATCGCTAGATTTAGGTATGACTTGGTTGGACTTCAGATACGCAATTTCTGTAAAATAGTTTTCAGCTTGAGATTGCATAAATAAAATATGTTCAGCCTTTAATAACTCCTCTTGAGTTAACTCGCCGGTTTGTTTATCAGCATTGCGACAATTCTGAACAAAACGTAGAACATATGCTGCAGTTCTTACAAGACGTGTCCATTTTGAAAATCTGAAAACATTAAATATTATCTCTGATTTTGTAATTCTAAAGGAATGATAAACACGTTCTTCTTCTGTACCCTCATGTTGAGCTTCTGTTTGAGGCCAATATTCTTCAGGTAAGAACAAAAAATCCGGGCCTGTCAACCACCGACTCGATTCTGAAATGTTAGGAAATTTCGACCATTTTGTAGCATCATCAGCCACATTTTTCTTGCTTGGAACCCATTTCCAGTGAAGATAATTCCAGAATTTCTGTGATTCTGAAAGCAACAAACTGATGATACTTTCGGTGATCAGAATTTATCCAGCTTAGTACAGTTTTTGAATCGGACCAATAATATTTTTTAAAAATTTTAATTTCATGATTTTCCATAATATATTTAGCAAAACGGGCTCCTATTAGGGCAGCCATAAGTTCAAGCCGTGGA
This sequence comes from Cordilura impudica, assembly GCA_963682025.1. NCBI lineage: Eukaryota > Metazoa > Arthropoda > Insecta > Diptera > Scathophagidae > Cordilura > Cordilura impudica. Next base: position 282,828,427 of record OY821517.1, on the reverse strand, counting down.
ACAGATGTAATCTTTATAGGTGCAACTCTGGTTTTTGATCCAATAAGAGAACAAACGATGTCTTTATCTTTTTTCAGTCTGAAATAGCACACTGCTGCATATCCATCTTTACTAGCGTCCACAAAGGTATGCAGTTGAACTTCGATGTCATTGTAATTTTCAAAAGATTTCAAATAGCATCGAGGAATTTTTATGTTTTGTATATCAGGTAAAATATTGACCCATTGGGTCCATTTTATTTTTATTTCAGGTGAAATCTTTTCATCCCACTCAATTTTCGATCGCCAGACTTCTTGCATAAGTATTTTCACATACATTATTATATGTCCGATAAGACCAAGGGGGTCGTAAATTGACATTACTAATCTGAGGACTTCTCGTTTGGTTGGTGTTCTCATGCCCAAAAAAATATCGCTTTCCATTAGCCACGTTGATATTTTAAACGTTATCATATCCCCTTGATGTTCCCAAAATACACCGAGAACCTTTTCTACTTGTTTTTGTTCTTTTGAATTCAAGCACTTAATCCCTTTTGAATCGGTGGTCGGAAGAGATTTCATTACTACCTTGTCGTTCGAAATCCAGTTTCGTATATTAAACCCGGCCTGACGATGAACATAAGATACATCAGAAATAAGTTGTGTAGCCTCTTGCGGAGTATTGACGGAATCAAGAAGATCGTCTACATATTGGTTTTCTTTAATTGACTTTGCTGCTATTGGAAAATCATTCTCGAATTGAGTGGCATTCAAATTTTTTATATACTGAGAAATGCTTGGAGCACATGTGGCACCAAATATCATTACGTCCATTACGTAGACATCAGGAGCATTATCTTGCATGCATTCACGCCACAGAAACCGCTGTACGTCACGATCTTCAGGCCTTATATAAATTTGATGGAACATCTCCTCAATGTCTCCACATATGGCAATAGATTTTTGACGGAATTTAAAAATAATTGATGGTAACGACGCCAAATAGTCAGGACCTTTCAAAAGAAATGAATTCAACGATAATCCATTTGACTTTGCCGCTGCATCCCAAACGACTCGCGTTTTACCGGGTTTGTTCTTATTAAAAACAGCGAAAATTGGAAGATACCATATTTTCCCATCAACTCGGACAATTTCATTATTGTTTAATTTACGTATGTATCCCTTCGAGGAATATTTAGAAATTGTGTCTTTAAAAATATTTAAAAGTTCAACATTTTGAAGCAACTTTCTTTCCAGGCATAAAAGCCTTTTCAGGGCCATGTCGTATGTATCCGGAAACTGAATTGAATCAAATTTCCATAACAATGGAACCTCGAAATGACCATTATGTTTACGTTTGGTAAAATTATTTAACAAATCCAAAGCACGCTTATCATTATCAGCTATAATAGGGGTTTTCATGCTAATTCCTACACTATCAAGGGCATAAAAACTTCTTACCAACTCATCTAACTCATTATCGGCCTTAGAGCAATCACATATATGAAAATTGAAATGCTTACATGTATTTTTGTTTTCCGCAACAGTGCCATACACCAACCATCCAAGTTTTGTACAAACAGCTACAGGCTCATGTGGAGATCCCTCACGGATTTTACTTGAAATTCCAAGATCGAAATTATTTAACCCGATCAATATTTTTGGCACAGCATCTGTGTAGCTTTGTACAGGCAAGTTTTGAAGGTGGCTGTAACGTTGCGACAGCGTTTTATAGTCTAATGACTGCGTCGGTAAATTTAAAGATTTTACTGTAGAAACGTTGATGGTTACATGCTTTTTATTTACACCTGAAATATCAATTGTTAGTTTTTGCGAACTGTTTTCGTTTCTTTCGATACCTCCAGTCCACCGCAGACACAATGGGTTAGATATTCCATTTATTTCTAGCTGCTTTGCCAATGATTCGTCTATTAAACTAATTGACGATCCGTCATCAATAAAGGCAAATGCATCCAGAGTCTCATTTTTTCCGTATATTTTAATTGGAATTATTTTAAACAAAATATCTTTGATATTTACATTGTGGTTATTTATACTTTCTTTTACAACGTCTTGTGTGTTGTTTATATTTGAATGTGACATTTCGCTGTTTTTTTTTTATAATTTGACGGCTCAGAATATCGATGTAATGACGGGTGGTGAAAATATTCGCAACCTTCTTTTCCGCACTTCTTTTTTCGTTGACAGTCGAATTTGTGTTTACACAAACAAAACTTACATAGTTTGTGTTTTCTCAACACATTCCATTTCTCACCACGATCTAGAGAGAAATTTTTGACAACTAGCCACTGCTTTACAATTGTTGTTACAAACAAAACATTTATGTTCGTCATGAGAATACTCATATGCTTTTTTATTTATGTTTGTTTTTTCTTTGTTTATTTTATTCGAACAGTGGGCAACTGTTATACTGCTTGCAGTGATGCCAAGGTTAAAGATCCATTTGTCAAATTCTGCCAAATTGGGTTTTTTGTTTTGGTTTATCAATTGCATTTTTTGATTCGCCCATTGCATTTGATACGATGGGGGGAGTTTCTGTGTCAAATCAAAAAGAAGTGATGAATTGTTTAATTCGTCACACAAATTACTGGCGTTTATAGTAGAGATAAGATTGCGGACATTTATGGCGAAACAGGTAAGAGTTCTTAAATTATTTTCATCAACAGTTGGTGATGTTTGTATTTTATTTTTAATTGAATTAACTATTTTCTCAGGTTGGCCATATAGCAAGCGGAGTACCTGAATTACCCCAGGTACATTTGAAGGATGAACCAACATTTGATGGACGCTATGAAAGGCATCACCTTTTAAGGCTTTTTGCAGATGAATTAAGTTCTCTGCATTTGTGAAGCCGCATGTAGCGGTCGACCATTCGTACGTGGAATAAAATGCTGGCCATTCTTCTGGATAGCCAGAAAATACAGGTAAATCTTTCGGAACGGATTGTCTAGCATTTATGTGGCTTTGTAGCAGTCTGCGAGGAGGTTCGAAATTTACAGCTTCATAGAAAGGTGCATTCGTTGGTAAGCATGGTGGAATATTTATAGTAGATGAAATTGGTACATTTTGAATAAATGCTTGTGGAACATTATCTGAATAATTCGTGTTATAATTAAGTGTGGGTGGTTGAGATGAAGAGTTGTTCGGGTAAGTAGAAGCTCGTGGTGGAAGCTGATTGACGTCAGTTTGAATTGGCCACATTTGTTGGTGATAACCACTAGAGGTGGTTGTGTGTATAGTACAATTTGGAACAGTGTAAGAATTTATGGTAGTAGTTGGGACCGGTGGCGGAATACAAACATTGTGTTCCTGTCGTAATTGGGTTTTATTATTGCAAATGGTTGTTTTATTTGTGCCTTGGGAGTTTATTTGCCGTGAAGGCATAGCACAATAAACAGTTGCTTCAGGCAAAATGGATGCCTGTTGATCTGTGCTTTTATCGTTTGTGTTGACCACAGTTTGTCGATCAGGTTGTTCTGATAAATTTTGTTGATCAGGAATTTCTCGAAGCCAGTTCTGGACTGACGGAGAATTGTTGGACGAAGTGTCCGTTTCTTCAGCTTCTTCTAGAAGCTGATATTTTTTGTTTAAATATTCGCGATTGGATTCAAAATTGAGTGCTCGTTCTTCTTCTAGTCGCTGAAGTTGTAATTGAATTCTACGCGATTGTGATAGGCAAGATCGAGCAGAGCACCGACTTTTGGCACTTGGTGCAGGTGAATTTGGCCTTATGGTAGAACATTGTGGACACTTGTAGGTTATGTCATTCGTGACATTTGCACAACTTAAATGGCATTGTCTCTGGCATTCAATGCAAGTTGTCATATGTTTGTCAGGAGGATTTGGACATAGTAAACAAGTGTGATCATTTTGTTGATGTTGGCCCTCTGAATCTGATAAATCCATTTTGTACTTACTGCGAGATTGGCAAGGTTGTTGACGCTAAAGGTGAACTAGGAAGAGGCGATGTAGACGGCAAAAAGAATTTTAAAATGTTAACAAGGCACGGCGGCCGCTTTCGCTAGTGACTTCCACTTGGATTTTGAATAAAATACAAGATTTCATAAAATATTCAATTTATTCAACCAATGTATTTATATTAAAATTCCTGAGTAAAATAAAATAATTAGGAATTGAAAAATATTTTTAATGATATGTATGTGGTACCTACTTTTTGGTATGGAAACCACTAGAAACTTTTCCTAAATTTTAAATTAAAAAACTTCCTGCACACAGCGTATGAGCCAACTTGTAAGTTATGTAATTCAGAATAAAATGGCGAAGGCTCAGGGACGCGTCTTGACATTTCGTTTTATACATAATTCCGAATTAGAATTTTTATCTATAACTAAAATTAAGTGTTGCCAGATCTTAAAATAATGGGGATTTTGGGAGTGGCGTTAACAATTACTTTGAAAATCATGGTAATGTTGCAGAATGTGTGCGAAAATTGCGTACGGATTTTGGAAGAAGAGAAGCACCGTCAGCTCCGTATGTTCGTCATCTTGTGAAAAAAGTGAAAGAAACTGGCATCCTCATCGATAAACCAAAGCGTCAAAAGTCAAAAACAGAGCGTACATCCGAGAATATTGCTGCTGTGGCAGAAAGTGTGCGTAAAGCGCCATCAACATCAATTCACCGTCGTTCTCAAGAATTGAACATTTCGGAGGCATCATTGAGCCAAATTCTGCATAAAGACCTTGGTATAACGCCATACAAAGTCCAATTGGTTCAGGAGTTGAAGCCAGCTGACCATCCAATGCGATTTCGCTTCGCTAAGTGGGCCTGCGATCGACTTACAGAAGATGCCGATTTTGGCAAAAACAAATCATCTTTTCAGATGAAGCTCACTGGTTAGTGCGGATTTTGGTCCAGAGGCATAATTGGGCCATTTTTCTTCGAAAATGAGCAAGGAGTGGCCGTTACAGTCAATGGCGATCGTTATCGGGCCATGTTGAACGAACTTTTGTTCACAAAAATTGAAGAGGAGGATATTGACAATATTTGGTTTCAACAGGACGGCCCTACATTCCACACAGCCGAAGGTACACTCGATGTTTTGCGCCCTGTTTTTGAAGATCGCATTATCAGCCGCAGAGCTGATGTCGTTTGGCCACCTCAGAGCTGCGATTTGACACCGTTGGACTATTATTTGTGGGGTGCCCTCAAAGATAAGTGTTACGCCAACAATTCAGAGACAATTGACGCTTTAAAGGACAATATTCGTGAAGCCGTTGCTGAAATACAGCTGCGCACAATCGATAATGTGCTTAAAAATTGGACCGATCGTGTAGGCACGGCCAGCAGAGGCAAACATTTTAATGAATTTTTTTTCCATTATTAACCGGAAGGATTGTACTTTCAAATAGAAAAAGAAATTTGAGATAATATTCAGTAGTTTTTTTTTATAGCATTTTCAAAAAAAAAAAAGTTATTTGGCGGACCCTTTATAAAATTCATTTTCTGTTTGTTTGTTTGTTTGACCGCTATACAAATTTTTATTTTTCAGCGGATTTCTCTGAAATTTGGAGCACACGACCAGGAAAGGTCGCCCTATAATTCCTATCGGCCACACTTACTTTTACGCCCACTTTTTGTATAAAATTCCTTTTCTGTTTTTTTGGTATAATTATTCGCTATACAAATTTTTATTTTTCAACGAATTTCTCTGAAATTTGGTAAACACGGGAATAACTTCACGATTAACAAAATTCCCCAAATTTAAAAAAGGTTCCCAAAAGAAATGAACAAATTCCTAATTTTTTTTACGAAAAAAAATGAACTTACTCCCCAAATACGTTCTTAAATTTTTACATATTTTTATTTAATGAATTTTGTTAAGTATTTATATAAGTGAAAATTTTCGTACTGATCTCAATACCTGTACTGCAATATACGCATTTGAAATCTGTATTCTTTTCAATAGCATCATTTCGACGTGCTCGCGGAATGCAGCTCAGCAAGCCTTGTTAAGAGAAGCGGATATGACTGAATATACTCAAGTGCGTCTAGAAATCCAGCGGCTAGGACAAGCTGAATCCAGCGAATCTGAAACTCCTGAAACGACTGTTTTTCTCATAGACAATTTTATGTTGCTTGCTTCAGAGTATAATATTTTCGTATACGCACCAGAAGGAAAAACCAGAAATGTTGAATATGACAAAGCTCAATAATAACTAAAATTCGTAAATTTTATACATAATATACTCAAACTACTCCATGCATAAACATAGTGGTAAAGGTAAGCAGGCGCCGAGTACTTAGTCCCCAATGAATAGATTCCCAAAAAAAAAAAACTTATTTCCCAGAAAACTGGGGAATAACTTCACAATGAGCAAATTCCCCAAATTTAAAACAAAAATGTCACCGAAGGAAATGAACACATTCCCCATACTGCTCTCAATATCTGTTCTACAATAAATTTATTTAATATCAGTTTTCCTTTCAATAGCACCATTTCGGTGCGCGGAATCGGTGCGCGGAAGCGGACGCGACGACACGCGCTCGCAGAACACAGCTTAGCTAAAATATCGGAATGATCTGAAAAATATATTTTTGCGATTAAAATAAGTTGACGACAACTGCGCGGCAGCACGGTTGTGGCTACCAAATGCACGGAAGCGGTTCGTGGAACATAGCTTAGCTAAAATATTGGATTATCTGAAAAATATAATTTGGCAATTAAATTAAGTGGCTGCCAAAATCGCGGAAGCGGCTCGCGAACATGGAAACGATGCGCTCGCGAACACAGCTCAGCTGAAATATCTGAATGATCCGAAATATATGTTTTGGCGGTTAAATTAAGTTGACGCTAACTGCGCGGCAGCACGGGTGTAGCTGCCAAACGCGCAGACGCTGCCGCTACTCGCTCGCGGAACACAGCTCAGTAAAGAGTCTTATGATAAATTTTATCTACGTATGTCCAATAACTACCTGTTGATAAAAATAGGCCAAACATATATTATAAGCAGTTGCTTAAAGCAACCTTGCGGCACAATTAGAAACATCGCATTCATTTTCATTTTTGAAACTTCTATAAACTTGAAGTCTGTGCTCAATGATGATCATTTATTGAATGCAGTAATTCAATTTTTAAAACTTCTGATTCCTTTGATTTGCAAACGATTCCGTTATATTTTATGTTTACAAAATAAATAAACTTCAAAAAAAAAACTTCAAGCGGTTTCGCAGCTTATTTTTTAATTATTTGTGCTCTCAAAGAAACTTCAAAATTGAAAAATCAAAAAAATTTTAAATTGAAATAAAATATGAATTTACTCCTCAAAAGACGTAAAGATTAGGGAATTTTTCATCATGAACAAATTCCCCAATTCCCAAATTCCCGTACAAATCCTTTGGGAGAAAGTTAATTTTTTTGAGGAATTTAATCATTGGGCACTAATCACTCAGCGCCTGGTAAGCATAGTGAACCTTTTTCAAGTCAAAGGCCTTTGGATCCCGGGCAAGACCGAGTAAAAACAGCTAGTATTCTATATATAAAATAACAGTGTGGACAAATTCAGGTTAGCAAAAGTTAGGTCGATTCTGAGAGTGAGGGGTGAAAATAGAGGCTAAATTAGAAGACCAGTATCGCGGCGTTTGTCTTTGTTAGTTCGAATTTTTTTTTAATCAACCTTTGAACTTTGCAGTCAAATGCCGATTTTCAGCGCATTGTTTATATGTTTTTTTGGCTATAACTCGGCTACTAATTGATATTTCTTCAATCTGTAAATGCCAAATTATTGCTAGAAACCTGCGCAACAATTAAACTTTTGAAAAAAAAATTGATTTAGAAAATTTTTGTGGTGCTTATGAAACAAAATGTTGGAAAAATTAGTATTTTTCATGCTTTTTGAAAATATTTTCCAGTTTCTTCAATAAATTTCATTTCAAAAGAAAACAATCACAATACAAAACTCGCGTTTTCCAGCTTAATATTAATTTACTTCTCATTTTTTATGTACCAATTTTGTTCAGTTTTGGATTTAAAGAAACATTGAAAAAAAAAAAAATTATAAAAATATGGAAATAAAAATATATTTTAGAGATGTTAGTTATGAAAAGTTTTAAGTAAAAAAATTAAATAAATTAAAGTAATGATATGGCCATTTGCCGTTTAGCAGGCGGCTGTGGATCAACATCACTGCTCTAATATCTTGGTCATCGTCATCATCATCAGAAAGGTCGATAATTTCGTCCAACAGATATTCTGGAATTTCATCTTTGTCTTCCCCTTCTTCCTCTTCTTCAAAGGTGTTTTATACAACCAACAAATTTCAGCGAGTATTGTATCTGGAGATTTCTTTCCTCTCTACCAGAAACGAAAATAGTTTTCAATCGTTAACATGTTTAAATTGTCCACTCTGACAAAGATATTAGAAAAATCTAGGAATTCAAAACATGCACACTCTCTAGTTACCTTATTTAAAATTTTTAACAATGCCAAGTTTAATGTGGAGCAACGGCAACAATATTTTCATTTCAGGAAGAAGACTTTCGTATAGCCTATTGTCTTTATGCCATTTCCGTCCAATGCGACTATTCCAGTTATGCTGTTTGTACTGGTTTCTTCCTTTAATACCTTCTCCGTATCGTGAATCCCAATCGCACAAAAAACATGGATATTGTGGACGGCCAGATGCTGTTAAGCCTGTAATCAATGAAACTGTTTTGAGGTCACAGCAAATGCGCCACTGGTGTTCGTTATATTTCACTACTTCCAGAATGTGTTTCAAATTATCGAAATTTTCACTAGTGTCAGTGCTATATGCAATCGGAACAGAAGGCATTCTATTTGTGTTGTGCAAAAGCACAACTTTTAAGCTGATTAGTGAACTATCGATGAATAAACGCCAATCATCTTTTTTATAGGCTAACCCTATCGTCTCCATTAACTTTTCAATATCGTTGCAATAACCGAAATTTTTTGCATCATTTACATTAAAGAACTTTTCTAATTGTTTTTGGCGTTTTCGATATGCTGTTACTTTGGTACCTTTCGCCTGTAAATTATTTCCTTTCAAAAATGAAGCCAGTAGTTCTGATTTTTTCGAGTCTTAACTGAATCTTCATTTTTGATATTATTTCGCTTGTACGAAATAAAAAAAAATCGCTACCTGTGCGGTGGTTGAAAGCAAAAAAGTTGTTTTACTAATTCCTAATTCTTGGAACTTCCCTTTTTAATTACTTCTACCTAAATCGCTATTTATTTAATAGTTTTGGGATTTTTAACGCAAATTATCGACAAAGACCATTTTATTTTAAAACGAAATTTATTGAAGAAATTGAGAAGCATATTATAGATCAAACAGAAAGCAAAAAGACTCAGTTTTGTGGAAAATATTTTCAAAAAGCATGAAAAAAAATAATTTTTCCAACATTTTGCTTCATACGCACCACAAAAATTTTCGAAATCAATTTTTTTTAAAATTTTTATTGTTGCACAGGTCTCTAACAATAATTTGGCTTTTACAAATTGAAAAAATTTCAGCCAAAAAACCATATAAACAATATGCTGAAAATCGGCATTTGACTGCAAAGTTCGAAGGTCGATTAAAAAAAAAAATTTGAACTAACATAAACAAACGACGCGATACGGGTCTTCTAATTTAGCCTCTATTTTCACCCCTCACTCTCATAATCGACCTAACTTTTGCTAACTTGAATTTGTTCCACAGTGTAATCTAACCCACAAAAAAAAAATGTTTTTATTACAGCTCCTTCTTTCCTTATGTATATGAGTCCTGAATCTCTGCGTGACTGCGCGACTTTGCGTGACTATTTAAAAATTAACCTGTGGTCACAGCAAGTGTATGGACCAAGATTGATTGGATGAGGGGAAATTGGGTTTAAATCACTCCGTGACTGTGCGTAACTATGTCAAAGTTAATCTTTTTGCACAGCAAGTCCATCGACCAAGTTTCAGATTGATTGGATAAGTGAAAATGGGTTTTAGATCACAGATCGATCGGATGGGGGAAATGACATTTAGATCACTCCGTGGCTGTGCGTGACTATGCGTGACTGTGCGTGACTACCTCAAAATTAATCCATAGTCACAAAAAGACTATGAACCAAGTTTCAGATCGTTCGGATGAAGGAAAATTTCATTTAGATCACCCGTGACTGTGCGTGACTATGCGTGAATATGCGTGACTAAGTCAAATTTAATATTTTTTCACAGCAAGTCTATCGACCAAGTTTCAGATCGATCGGAAAAAGGAAAATGGGTTTTACATCAATACGTTACTGCGCGTGACCATGCGTGACTGTACGTGACTAAGTCAAAGTTAATCTTTTTTTCACAGCAAGTGTATGGACTAAGTTTGAGATCGATCGGATGAGCGGAAATGACATTTAGATCATCCCGTGACTGTGCGTGACTGTGCATGACTACCGCAAAATTAATCTATACGTACAACAAGACTATGGACGAAGTTTCAGATCAATTGGATGTGGGGGAATGGGGTCCGCCCACGACAGACAGACAGAGAGTATGAGTTAAAAGAGTTTAAGAGTTAAGAGTTTAAAAAGCACACCACTTACCCTATATACTTTGTTTTGCCAAGATTATTACAATCTGAATGTATACCGTATTATTCTTAGTCTAAAGCTGAACTACGTGGAACTCTTTTAAGTCATTAAAAACAATTCTTCATATCATGCACTGATGATTTATGGGTGTAATCATCCATAAACATTTTTTTCCAAGCCTCGAAACTGTTTTTAAATTCGAATTCTGTAATGATGCTAAATCAGGCAAACATGTAAGTTTTGAAGCGATATAAGTCGAAGTGGTCTCGAAGAATCAATGCAGTTTGATACCATATCTCACAGTTGTCTAACCACAATACTTGCTTCTATTTGTGTTAGCTTCACTGAAACGACGTTATCTTTTTGGATTTTTTTTCCACCATTTGTACGTATGACTGCTCAGTTGTTACAAGTTCGAATGCATAAATTCAGGTCCTGTTACCCATAATAATGCATTTTATTTCATTCTGGTACTCGAAAAACATTACTCCACAAATATTATTGCGATGATATGAAAAAAAATTTTTTTTTTAAATTATTCGAGATTTGATTTCAGATGTTTTGGGCATCTTCTAAAATGGTGTAGACAGATGCTAGTTTTGAAATGTCAACAGTAAAAGCAAGATTTGGTAATCGATGATATTTCAGCATCATAACTTGGATTTTCATGATGTGTTCCTCACCTGTTGATGTTTTTTCCTCAATCGCACGCTTTCCGTCTTTAGAGCTTCTCTGACACCTTGGAATTGTTTTTACCACTTTTAAACTTTCTTTGACATAGCTTGGTCCCAGAAGGTATTTTACGATAAACTTAGCATTTAGGTAGCAGAATCTTCACTCCGCGAAATAAAGTCCGAAATTGTTAATCCGATTTGAAGTTTCAATATTTAAAATCAAAACAATTCACGACAAACTACTCATGTTAATATACTTATATTCTTATGGGAATAGAATGACCATAATACCTACTTGATATTCATAATGTTATAAGAGGGAAAAAAGGTAATATTCTTTAAGTAAACAAATTTATATTATTATCGATAAGCTAAGTCGGATAAAAATGGTGAAATATTATATATATTTCACCATTTTTAACCTGTTTACTAAAACGAAAATCTATTACATCGAACGTTCGTTAAATCGGGACTGTTCTGTATTTCAAGTTCAATTTTAAAGCTGTTGGTTTCTACTAATAAATGCACTACATATTACACAATAATATTACGTTGGGACATGTAGTGGAATTTATTTCTCCTATACTCCAGCTCTAATATGTGCATTATTATTTTATTAAATACAATTTATATTTTTTTCTAATTCGTGACATTTGCGGAAGCACAGCTGGTCGCTGTAAATTTTTGAAATAATAACTTTTAAGGTAAACATAGGATTGTTCTAATAATGTTTATTACATATTCTTTTCAGCAGCATAGTTTGTGACGAAAATTTAAGTTTTAAAATGTTTTCTAACAACTTAAGCCATTGTGGTTCCTGTTATTGTATTTAGAAAAATATAGATAGTTTTTATACATAATATAATTTTTTAACAAAGTTGGTTAAAAGTTGTTTTAATTTATATTCGCGAGCAATAAGCAGATAATTGCACCAAAGATATACGACAATGGATTATTTTGATGCCAGAAGCACTGAAGGGTTAAATAAATAAAAACTAACCGAATTATTTTTCTTAAATTCTAAATAGTGGTATCAACGAGTTTAATAGAAGAACTCGTTTTAGGTCATTTTTATTTTAAAATATCTTAAAATCCAAAGCTGGCCTTGGCAAATAATGAGTTAACGTTCTCGGATTTATCTCAAATTTTTGGAACGAAACTTCTACACATTTGGTTACTATATTTTAAGCGTCGCATCTAAAAATTGGACAGCACTTACCAAATATTTGAATTTTTTGCATAAATTGTCTTTTATTAGTTTGGGGTCATATGTGATCCCAATTCCAAAAGGGCTAATGGAGTCATATTATATCTTTCCGAAACCCTAGGCTATTAAGATGAAATATAACATTTAAAAGTAGAAAAGTGATGAATTTTTGATACAGTGTATTTAGAAAGAGTACATTTACAGAATATTTCACAAAAATCCAACTTTTCTCGAAATCCGCAAAAATAAAATCCTTGTCAAAAAAATTCTGGCGAAGGGATTTCTTAAAAATTCACACAGTTAATCTGCAACATGCATTTAATAAAACCTTAAAGTGATAGATTCATTTTTTAAAATTTTGTTTAAGAAAATTTTTTCAAACTTGAAAAAGGAGTTTTAAAAATTTTATCAAAAACGTTTCCAATTTTCGGTCTCAATGCGCAATAGGTTAACAACGTGGTAATAAAAGAATACTTCATCTTTGAGTAGCTATAAGTATAGAGACCAAAAAAGGATGATGGCTTTAATCAATTTCTCAAAGTTAAAAAAAATGCCTTCAAATTTCAAGACCTAGTTTTTTTTGGCACAAAAGTGGTCTGGGGCATTTGCTATTTCTTGGCGAGTTTTTATTCGATTTTGAAGTTTTATAGCCTTTTGAAAGGATAATTTAATACTGATCCCTAGTTATATAACAACGTGTCGGAAAAATTAAACTATAGAACGAAATTTTCGTAAAATCTGAAAAAAAGTCATATTTTCCCAAATATAAACACACTTGAAATTTTCAATCGCTTTGCGCCACGACTAAACGTTTTTTGATTGGCCCAAAACTTTGTGTTTCTCAGTTTTTTTGCTATTCGCATATTTCTAGGTGCTGGGACCGACAGTTTGAACACTTTTTTTCCTCCATATAATGAAGGGCCACCCTAATGTACATATTAAAATAATTTGAAGAGTCGTGGAAAAATGGGCGGAATCATATCAGTGGGCGTGGCACTCTCATACAAAGGAAATATTTAATATCATATAACTAGAGTACTATATCAGTTAAAGCCTTTGGACTTCGTGTGAGTTCATAAATTATCAATGTTAGTAGTCGTCATATATGTGGAGTAGTGTAATAGTGAAAGCCTTGGGCTTTATATAAATCCATTGGTTATTAATGTTTATAGTCGCCCAAATTATGGGCGGGATAGGACCAATATGCGTGGTACCTCCCATACAAAGTAAATACTTAGTGTCATATATTTGAACTACTGTAGTTTCAAAAACCTTTGGACTTTGTGTGAGTTCATAAGTTGTTACTGTGAATAGTAGGAAAAAATAGGCGGGGTCAGACCAACGGGCGTGTCACCCCGATACAAAGCAAATATTTAATATAATATAACTGCAGTACTATAATAAAAAAACTTTGTACCTTTGTCTGAGTTCATGAGTTATTAGTGTGGGCGGGATCGGACCATTGGGTATGGCACCTCCTATAAAAAAAAGTATGAAGTACTATGGAAATGACAGCCTTGAAAATTTTGACAAGTACATTTATTACCAATGTGAGTAATCGTGGCACAATCAAAAATTGCCAAAAACAATTATCTCCAAAATCAAATATCACAAAAAATAAAAATCTTCAAAGTGAAAAATCAAAAAAAAAAAAAAAACAAGTAAGAGTGTTAAATTCGGCTGTGCCGAATCTTTGATACCCTCCACCTCGGTATGAGTCTTGATAATAAATGTAATTGAAAAAGTAAACAATTTGTTAAACTTAATACCAAATTATTTCAGCAAAATCTTTGGGTTGGTTTTCATCTTTTCTATTGTATCGGATTTATTTCGGTGTTTGCTTTTTGGTCATCGTGGTTGCTGATCGGCATGCATTTAGGTTATGTACCTATATGCATGCGTATCCGGTTATATGACATAACTTCTCGTTTAATTTAGTTTTTGCTAATTAAATAGCTCGCCCTAACCTCCATTGCAAAGGTAATGGTTGTGTAGGGTGGCTATATGCATTAAATCATGCTAATTGGAGATGGCTGTATAGTTTCTTTTAACTTGCCAAATATTTCTTCATTGCGGCCATATAGGTCGGATGGAGTAACAAAATAATTTCCAAAAAAAAAACTCTCTCAACTTTTTTTATTAAAATATTGCCATATTGGAAAACATAGAGAATAAATTTATAATAATAAATATTCAAATTAGGGATGCCAAACGCAAAAAACCAAATGTCCCAAACATTTTAAATAAAATAATTTGTTCTCTTTATTTTTTGAAAAACTTCAAATTTTCATCCAAAACAAATTGTGAAAATTTATATATAAATAACATTCTCATTAAATTGCGTTTATTTATTAACAGTTTTTATGTTCGCAATTCTTAAATATCATTTGACGTTTTCTAAAATTCATTGAATTTAAATCAATGTTTTCTGTAGTGTGATTCTGAAAATTTCAACGATCCGACAATCGCAAAATATATCGACAGCTATTGTTGTTTGCACTAAGGATTAAGTGATTCACTAAGTACATACGGCAGTCGACCAATCTCTTTTTCTATTTATTTAAATTGTAAATGAGTGGCATCTCTGTCAAAATAAGCGAAAAACACAAAGAAGAATACAGAAAAACAATTACTTCGTGTTTAACAGGATGATTATATGTTTATGTTTAATGTCTCTATTTTTTTACTTATATTTCTATTTATTTATTTGAAAATGAAATAATGAATTGAATATGCTATTTAATTTTTATACCCTATACCACTATGAGGTTTGGGTATAATGACTTTGTGCTGCTGTTTGTAACAACCAAAAATATTTGACCTAGACCCATCTTTAATTATACCGATCGAATCAGAATCACTTTTTGAGTTGATTTAACAATGTCCGTCCGTCTGTCCGTCCGTCCGTCTGTGTGTCCATGTAAAGCTTGTAATCAAACTGCAGGTCGCAAATATGAATATATTTTGATGGAATTTGGTATGTAAGCTTTTATCGGCCATGGGATGAACGCTATTGAAATTGGTGAGAATCGGTCCATGTTCAGACCTAGCCCCCATACAAATTACCCATATGAAATCGACATAAATTGCCATAAGATCCAAATTGTCATATAGATCTTACTCAAATTGGGTTTTGTATGCGTTCATTACGTCCATTAATGAGTAGTCCAAAAATGATCCCTTTGGCCCCATATAGAGCTGCTTCCCGATCTTCACTTAAATCTATTAAAAAACAAGTAAGAAAATTATAGTCGGTCTAGACCGACTATACGATACCCTATACCATGCGTTTGGAAACCCTATCACTTAGGCCCAACTAACTGGACATAGAAAATAAGCAAAAACCAAATTTGAGTGGGATTTTTATTAATTTTTTTGGCTGCAGATATGAAAAAGTTCATATCGGATGCTATATCTATATGGGGACTAGGTCCAAAAATGGACCGATCCTGACCATGGTTGGTAACGTCTCTTGTATTTTGCAAAAACCTATACCAACAAAATTTGAGAAGAATCACTGCAATATTTTTGTTTTTTAATAGATTTAAGTGAATATCGGGAAGCAGCTCTGTATAGGGCCAAAGGGATCATTTTTGGACTACTCATTAGTGGATGTAATGAACGCATACAAACCCAATTTGAGTAAGATCTATATGACAATTTGGATCTTATGGCAATTTATGTCGATTTCATAGGGGTAATTTGTATGGGGGCTAGGTCTGAACATGGACCGAATTTCACCAATTTCAATAGCGTTCATCCCATGGCCGACGGAAGCTTATATACCAAATTTCATGAAAATATATTCATATTTGCGACCTGCACTTTGATTACAAGCTTTACATGAACACACAGACGGACGGACGGACATTTCAACCTAAAAATTTAATTTTTTACGATTGAATACACAACACAAAAATGGTTGTCGTTTAGATAACAACAACAACTGAGTTTAACAATAGCGAATATCGTTTACAAATTTTACTGATAATTTTGCTATTTTCTTTTTTTTAACGCTTCGACTATCGTTAAAAGAAGTTACAGAATCGTGGTACTGAAAAGCTAGTAATTTCTCCCGAATGTCAATATTTTTTTAAATGGAAAAATTTTTTAAATGTAAACATATTTGGTGTTTTTTTTTTTTTTTTTTTTTGGAATTTCAATTTGTGTTTAACGAATAAAATTTATATATTAAAAATGCAATTGATGTCTTCTAAATTTAAAGTTATAATTTCTGACGTTTTGATATGATTTTCTGAAATTCATTTAATTGTAATTTATAATTGGAAATTTTTAATTCCAGTTTTTAGAATTGATATTTTCTTAAATTTGAATTGAAAATTTAAAAAGTGCAATTTTGTATTTATGTGAATAATAATGCTTTAGTCATTATAAACAATTTTTAAAAATTATATGTAATCGCAATCAGATATTTTGTAGGTAAAGCAGAATAATAATTCTATATAACTATGTAGAACTCTTTTGAAAGCAAAAAACTCATTAATGAACTCGGTAACTCTATTTTGTAAAGACAACAAAAAGTTAATTTGCCAAACTTATGTTCATAATTGTAAAAGAATAATGAAAAAAACGTATGAAATAAAAGACCAGCCCGTGTATACTCTTAACATTGTTCTGTATGATATCTAGTTGAAAATATTAACATTCATGTTAAAATAGAAATAGCTATTGCAAAGCTAATTAGAACAAAAATTGTGGCGCCATCTACTGTGGCATAGTCACGCTGAGAAAAATGAAGTGACACTCTGTTAATGCAAAAGAAATGTATTTTCCCCACAACAAAATATTGCAGAATTTTATGTAAATAAAATAATATACCGATTTATTTCTAACATGCAGTTGTTATGGATATACATATATAGAATATATGTATATTATTTGTATTATTTAATATGTTTAGGTATGTATATGTAAATATTACACACAAAAAATAGAACATCAAACGTTATTTTTGTGTTTTTCTCTTTAAATAAATTTATACATAAATTTATTTTTTTTGCTAAATTTACATTGCTTTTTTTTTATTAACAACTAAGTATTTTATCATTATATGGTTTTGATGTTGGTAAATTTTTGCTCCCTTTATATTAACTCGTAGTGTATGCTTGTCGAAAAAATTTTGGATCGACTTTAACCAATTTCGCGTGAGCCATTCGATCTGAAATTTTGCAGCAGGCTCGTGGTAATAACAGAAATGATCTAACAAATTAGATTGATGCTAAAACAATGGAAACTTTTAAATTTTTCCACCAGAGTTAATAAAAAAATGTACAAAGGGTTAGTTTTTATTATGTTATTACCACAACAACAAGTCCAGCTATGACAACAACACAACATTTAGAATAAGAACAAGAACAATATAGAAACAGCATATTTTTCATTTTTTTTTTTACTTTTTCAGAGATTTACCTGGAACTTTTCCACCGATTTTAATGATTTTTGAAACAGAAATCTTCCCATGAATTTAGTTAATCATTCTCACAAAAAATCATCACTGTAGCTGCACTATTGAGGGCGTGATCGTGATAAGAACAGCATAGAAAGTTATATTTTTTCAAGACTTTTTTTTTAGTTCTTCATTCAAATCTCGGGCCCTAATCGACCGATTTGGACGATTTTAAACAGCAAACTTTTCAGGATGTTATTGAATTATTTTTTATGTCAACGAGCACCCTAGCTACCCGATTGATGCCGTCATAGTTATTTCCACAGACGGACAGACGGACATCGCTATATCAACTCCGGTTATTATAAGGATCACAAATATATATATATTTTATAAGGTCCAAAATTTTTTTTCTAATTATTACAAGCGGAATGACAAACTTATATATACCCTCTGCACACTGGAGTAGAGGGTATAAAAATTACCGAAATTACTACAGTCAAAAATAGACTAAATCAAAAATCACAAAAGCAGAAATCGTCAAAGCCCAAAATCTCCGAAATCAAAAGTCGTTAAAATCAAAAAACGCCAAAATAAAAAATGGCCACGAATGAAAATAGCAAATAACGAAAATCGTCTAAATCAAAAAACGACAGAATCAAAAAAAGCAAAAAGCGAAAATCGCCAAAATCAAAAATCTCAAAAAAAAAAAAAAAACAATAACCCATAAAGTAAAAAATCGCCAAAAATCCAAAATCACTTAAACAAAAATTGACAAAATCAAAAATTGCCAAATATAAATAAAATAGTTTTCTACAAAATTTATTCAGTTTGCTATTTCGTTACGATGGGTGTAGCAAAGCGCATCGGGTTACAGCTAATTTTATGTAAATTTGGATATATCACATATCTATGTGTGTCGACAGCATCGAAATTTGTTCAGCTGCTTTGAGTATTGCATAGAACTTTGCGAGAAAAGTGCTAGATAGTATACAATGATGAATTTATGAAATACTTCTTGTTAAATTATATGGTATGATATATCTGTACCACGACTTATATTCATATTAATGTTGAATTTCTTATATAATTCTAGTTAGATTTTTAGACATTCTACTTAATCGCAGTCTTTCTGATTTAAATATTTAATTGGTTAATAATATGAAGTACATATATCCTACCTTTTAGCTGAAGTAAAATTTGGTTATAATTTTCCTCTCGTTCACTGGCCATCATACATGACAACCATTAGATACGACAAGTCCAGCAATTAGTTCAAAAGCTTTGGTTTCAGCTCCAACTAAATTCTTTCTCAAACAAACAAAAAAAATAAACTATATAGACAAGAGAGTTACAAAATACTATAAGTTTATTCTATATTTAGTGACTTATTCCAAGTTATTATTATCAAGTATACCTTAGTTTTTTAAATTATTTAGTTCCTTTGCTTTTGTGAATTTGCCTTATCCTTTTACTTACATAGCAATACTAGGAAAGAAATAACACTGCCATTAAAGTATATTTAACACAAACTTCCGAAACATGCCTTTTAATGATCATGAGCAACGTAGATTAAGAATTTTTGCAAAACTTAGCAGGGCTCAAAGTAAAGCCAAATACAAATATTGTAAAGCGGAAAGAAAGAAAAATATTTATATGAAAATTTATACTTAAATGGCGTTCCATTACATGGTATATTTGCACTCTACATGAAATATACCAATTTAGCTCTTGAACGGAGTTTCGGTATATGCTATTAAAGTAGTGCAAATCTAAGCTACAAAATATAGCTAGTATTAAGTAAGAAAGTAGGTAAAAGTTTTTCCCACAGCAATTTTAAATCTCTAACAAAAGATTTTGTAAATCAGTTCTTTTTGTGCTTTAGTCAAATATGTATAATATAAAATATAATCATTTATCGATTCGGTTTAACGCTATCCGACCTCAGTTTTCTTGTATATATAGAGCATTTTTGAAAATGTGACTCATTAGCGATTATCAAATTATAGCATATCATTCATTTGTCCTATGCCGACTATAACTTTCTTGTACTTGCTCTTTTTTTGATGAAATGGACATAAAAGGATATAAGTTCTTTAAACAACTTCAGGAAAAATTAAAATAATTTTTTTTCATTTGTTTTCTTTTTTAAACCTTTTAGTCCTTTGGCAACATTTTCTATTATACTGTTTCTCAATTGTAGATATCTACTTAGTAACATTATATCATTAGAAGAGATAAAAACGAATAAACTATTTAGTTTATTTTTCAGCTAGATTCGTTGTTTTTTATAAAACAGTTTCCAATTAGACTGACTTGTTGGAGCAAAAAAAAAAGGTTACTGAATTACCACTAATTAAATTTCGAAAATAAGCATACAAAAATACATACACAACTAAAAAACTAAAATTAGTTAGAAACCAATTAAGAAGTTACATGTTAAACGTTAATTTTTTTCTCAACTTCAAATATCTTGTTATAGGCCTATATCATGATTTTAAGGTAGAGGGTTTTAGTTAAACTTATGATCGACCAGATGTGAAAGGACCGATTGAAGACGGTTTTATTTATTTTAAAACGACAGCATTTTTATACCCTATATCACTATGTGGTTTGGGTATAATGACTTTGTGCTGCTGTTTGTAACAACCAAAAATATTTGACCTAGACCCATCTTTAATTATACCGACCAAATCAGAATCACTTTCTGAGTTGATTTAACAATGTCCGTCCGTCCGTCCGTCCGTCCGTCTGTGTGTCCATGTAAACCTTGTAATCAAACTGCAGGTCGCAAATATGAACATATATTGATGAAATTTGGTACATAAGCTTTAATCGGCCATGGGATGAACACTGTTGAAATTGGTGAGAATCGGTCCATGTTCAGACCTAGCCCCCATACAAATAACCCATATGAAATCGACATAAATTGCCATAAGATCCAAATTGTCATATAGATCTTACTCAAATTGGGTTTGTATGCATTCATTACATCCACTAATGAGTAATCCAAAAATTATCCCTTTGACCCCATATAGAGCTGCTTCCCGATCTTCACTTAAATCTATTAAAAAACAAAAATATTGCACTGATTCTTCTCAAATTTTGTTTGTATATATTTTTACAAAATACAAGAGACTTTACCAAACATGATCAGGATCGGTCCATTTTTGGACCTAGTCCCTATATAGATATAGCATCCGATATGAACTTTTTCATATCTGCAGCCAAAAAAATTAATAAAAATCCCACTCAAATTTGATTTTTGCTTATTTTCTATGTCCAGTTAGTTGGGCCTAAGAGATAGGGTTTCTAAACGCATTGTATAGGGTATCGTATAGTCGGTCTAGAACGACTATAATTTTCTTACTTGTTCAAATTGGGTTTGTATGTGTTTATTACATCCACTAATCAGTAGTCCAAAAATTATATCTATGGGACAACTCTTAGTCATAGGCCCCATATAGAGCTGCTTCCCGATCTTCACTTAAATCTATCAAAAAAAAAAAAATATTGCACTGATTCTTCTCAAATTTTGTGTGTATATATTTTTGCAAAATACAAGAGACCTTAACAAACATGGTCAGGATCGGTCCATTTTTGGGCATAGTCCCCATATAGATATACCATCCGATATGAACTTTTTCATATCTGCAGCCAAAAAAATTAAGAAAAATCCCACTCAAATTTGGTTTATGCTTATTTTCTATATCCAGTTAGTTGGTCCTATAGATAGGGTCTCTAAACGCATGGTAATCGGTCTAGACCGACTTTAATTTTCTTACTTGTTTAAGTTTTGTTTCTTCCCCCATCCGATCTCTCTCCTTTTATTTTATTTCATTTCATTTTCATTTTTTTCAAAATTATTCTTTCTAACTGTCGTCACTATTCAAAAAGTTTTATTCGTTTTCCTTCTCCTCTTTTAAGACTTAAAAATTTTTCATCCTCCCCCATACAATTGCCAAAATATATTACTTTTATTATTGTTGCTGATGCTGTTGTTTTTCTTTAGTCACTTAAGGCATGTTTTTGCCTTGGCATTATATGCTTTTTAATAAAAAGTACTTAATTTTTAAACTCAGTCTATTTTTGGTTTAGTTCAGTTAATTAGGACAACACAGTTAAGTAATCATTATTTAATTTTTTGCAACTATTTGGCAAATGTTTAGTAACTCTTGCACATAATTTTTTAGTCTTAAACATTATTCAGAATTCCATATAAATTTTTTTTAATGTTCACCATCTTAATTCCTTTCGACTAAAAAGTAATTTACAAAAATCTTAATCTTTCATTAAAAAGTTTTATTTTTTTCAAACTCTTCACTTAGAAAAAAATAAATAGTTAATAAGACTTACTTTTACTGTTGGTTTTTATACCCTATACCACCATGTGGTTTGAGTATAATGACTTTGTGCAGCTGTTTGTAATACCAAAAATATTTGACCTAGACCCATATTTTTTTATACCAATCTACTCAAAATCACTTTCTGAGTCGATTTAGCGAAGTCTGTCCGTCCGTCCGTCCGTCTGTGTGTCCATGTAAACTTTGTAATCAAACTGCAGGTCACAACTATCAATATATGTTGATGAAATTTGGTATATAAGCTTCCGTCGGCCATAGAATCAACGCTGCTGAAATTTGTTAAATTCGGTCCATGTTCAGATCTAGTCCTCATACAAATGACCCCTATGAAATCGATATAAATTGCCATAAGATCCAAATTATCATACAGATCTCAGTCAAATTGGGTTTGTATGTGTTTATTATATCCATTACTCAGTAGTCCAAAAATAATACCTTGAACAATACTTATTCATATGCCCCATATAGAGCTGCTTCCCGATCATCACTTAAATCTATCAAAAAACAAAAAATATTGCACAGATTTTTCTCAAATTTGGTTTCAGAATATAAGTGACGTTACCAAATATGGTTGGATCGGTCCATTTTTCGACCTAGTTCCCATATAAATATAGCACCCGATATGAACTTTTTCATACATGCAGCCAAAAAAATTAATAATAATGCCACTCAGATTTGGTTCGTGCTTATTTTCTATATCCAATTAGTTGGACCGAAGCGATAGGGTCTCTAAACCATGGTATAGGGTATCGTGTAGTCGGTCTAAACCGAATATAATTTTCTTCCAGCCAAAAAATTAAAAAAATAATAATGCCACTCAAATTTGGTTCATGCTTATTTTCTATATCCAATTAGTTGGACCGAAGCGATAGGGTCTCTAAACCATGGTATAGGGTATCGCATGTTCGGTCTAGACCGACTGTAATTTTCTTACTAGTTTATAAATAAAACAAATTTAATGTATTCATAAAATTCCTTAAATTTATTCGTTATTTTATGAAAATATGTAGATTAATTAGTTTTTATATTAATAAATGCGAAATTATGAAATAAAAAACAGAGCTTTCGGTAGCATTAAAAATGAGATAAAAGCCTTCAAATATGTGTATTTAAATTTTACCTTTTGTACAAAAGATGTTATTAAACGAAGTCGAAGATTTCTCGTAGTGGTACGGTAGAAAGCCAAAAAGAGACTAGAAAGAGGGACATTATGTAGTATTTCAATTTAATCTTAGTTTACAAGGTTGAAAACCTATATCAAGTAGTATAATACTTTGGTAAAAAGTATTTGAAATATGAAAACACCAAAAAGATGTAGCAGAAAAGTTGTAAAAGTATGATAAATCACATTTTTCTTCAAATCCGCTGAAATAAAAACGCTGCCCTCGCCAAATTAAGAATAGGATACCTAAAATATTTGGTATTTTTAATCACCTGCATTTTGTTAATAGACCTTAATATCCAGTCGTTTATTTCGGTAAATTTCTTGAATAAAATTTTTGAAAAAGTAAAATTGGAGATTTTGATATTAATTTATAATGGCATAACAATAGACGAGATAAAAAATACTTTACATGAGATCATTTCGGGGTCAGGAGAATGCAAAAATGTTGTTGTTGTTTATGATTTCAATGTCTTTAAAAATTTGACCTTGATTTTCTGAATCAAGTGGTCTGTGGCGCATTTATTGCGCCTGTTTTTCAACCAATATTAGATTTTGTTATTTTATTTGAAAGATAATTTACTCTAGATTATGGTTTATTAATTAATTTAATTGAAGCTCAATTGCTAATATCAAAATTTCTGTGAAAACTGATTTTTTTTGATAATCTATATTGTAGATATAAAATTCATTATCTGTTTGTTTGTTTGTTCGACAGCTATACAAATATTTATTTTTCAACGGATTTCTCTGAAAATTGGTAAACATGATCGCTGCACTCCAGGAAAGGCCAGCGTGTGCTTCTTACCCGTCACGCCCACTTTTGCGATATAATTCATTTTCTGTTTTTTAGTATATTTGTTCGCTATAAAAATTTTTTTTTCAACGGATTTCTCTAAAATTTGGTATTAATAATCTCTGTGCTCCAGGGAGATTCACTGTGGGCCACCTATTGGCCACGTCTACTGTAACACCCAATTTTTCTATATAATTCATTTTCTGTTTTTTGGTATATTTGTTCGATATAGATATTTATACCCTATACCACTATGTGGTTTGGGTATAATGACTTTGTGCTTCTGTTTGTAACAACCAAAAATATTTGACATACACTCATCTTTAATTATACCGATCGAATCAGAATCACTATCTGATTCGATTTAACGATGTCCGTCCATCTGTGTGTCCATGTAAAGCTTGTAATCAAACTGCAGGTCGCAAATATGAATATGTTTTGATGAAATTTGGTATTTAAGCTTTCATCGGCCATGGGATGAACGCTATTGAAACTGGTGAGAATCGGTCCATGTTCAGACCTAGCCCCCATACAAATGACCCCTATGAAATCGACATAAATTGCCATAAGTTCCAAATTATCATATAGATCTCAGTCAAATTGGGTTTGTATGTGTTTATTACATCCATTAATCAGTAGTTCAAAAATACTCCCTAAAGGAAAATTCTTACTCATAGGCCCCATATAGACCTGCTTCCCGATCTTCACTTAAATCTATCAAAAAACAAAAATATTGCACAGATTTTTCTCAAATTTGTTTTGTATATACTTTTTCAAAATATAAGTGGCTTTACCTAGTCCTCATTTAAATATAGTATCCGATATAAACTTTTTCATATCTGCAGGGAAAACAATTAATAAAAATGCCACTCAAATTTGGTTTATGCATATTTGCTATATCCAGTTAGTTGGACTGAAGAGATAGGGTCTCTTAACCATGGTATAGGGTATCGTATAGTCGGACTAGACCGACTATAATTTTCTTACTTGTTTTATTTTGCAACGGCTTTCTCAGAAATTTAGTACTCACGGAAATAACTTCACGATAAATAAATTCTCCAAATTTAAAAAAGGTCCCAAAAAAAAAAAAAAAATTAACAAATCCCCAATTTTTCTAAAAACTAAATAAAAAAAATGAACTTACTCCCCAAAATCATTCTTAAATTCGTACCTATTTTTATTTAACTATTTATTTAAGTGCAAATTTGCATACTGCTCTCAATATCTGACCTGCAATAAAGGCATATAAAATATTTATTTTTTTCAATAGTTCATTTCGGTGCACGAAAGCGGCGCTCGGAAGCGACGCGATCGCGGAGCACCGCTAAACTCAAATACCCCAACGATCTGAAAATTATATTTTGGCGATAAAAATAGGTCGACGACAACTGCGCGGCAGCACTTGTGTGGCTGCCAAATGCGCTGAAGGGGTCGCGCGGACGTGACGCGCTCGCGAAACACAGCTCAGACAAAATATCGGAATGATCTGAAAAATATATTTTGGCGATTCAAATAAGTTGACGACAGCTGCGCGGAAGAACGGGTGTAGCTGCCAAGCCGGTGGAAGTGGATAGGACTTGCTAGGGAAACACAGCTCAGTGAAAGGTCTTATGATAAATTTGATCTACGTATGTGCAATAATTACGTGTTAGTCCAAATAGGTCACACATATACTATAAGCAGTTGCTTAAAGCAACAGTGCAGCACAATCTTAAACGTCGCATCCATTTTCCATTTTTGAAACTTCTATAAATTTGACGTCTCTGCTCAATGATGATCACATATTGAATGTTCTAATTAAATTTTTAAAAGTTCGGATTCCTGTAATTTGCAAACGATTCCGTTATATTTGATGTTAACAGAATAAATAAAATTAAGAAAAAAAAAAAAAAAATTAAACATTTTAAAAAACTTCTGATTTTAAAAATCAAAAAATTTAAAATTGAAATAAAAAATGAATTTACTCCCCAAAAAACGTAAAAATTTTTGACGAATTTGTTCATTGGTGACATAGTGAACCAGTTTTAAAGTCAAAGGCCTTTGGATCCCGGGCAAGACCGAGTAAAAACAGCTAGTGCTTTAATAAAAATCAATTATTTTTGTTAAATTTTATTATTAATTTTAAATTTTCAGGTAATTACTGCACATACGTACATAAAATTTATCAAAAGACTTTTTGCTGAGTTGGGTTCTGTTAGCGTGTCGTGTCCGCGTCCGCGCGCCGCTTCCATGTGTTTGGCAGAATATAGGTTTTAAATTTCTCTTAATTAAATATTTAACAAAATTCATTAAACGGAAATATGTAAAAATTTAAGAATGAATTTTTAGGAAAATTGGGGAATTTTCTCATTTCTTTTGGCGACCTTCATTTAAATTTGGGGCGTTTCTGTTCTCATGATGTTGTTGACTGGTATTGTAAATTATTTTTGTTTACAGAATAAATTCTATGTTTGTAAACTTTAACGGTGGATACATGAAAGTGGCTTAAAACATAAAAAAAAGTAAATAAAAAAACTTACATACATCAGCAAAATCGCGTTTTTACCGATATGTTAACATAGTCGATACTTTAGACTAGTTGTCTTACTGGTCTTACCCTTTTCGTAACACTTTATTTTGTGTTTTATAGTACTTAAGCTGCACGATTTTTTTTACATCTTCATTTATAATGTGCTGCATGCATGTGATAAATTTTAATTGATTCTATAATTCATAATAAAAATAATTTAATATCGAAATCGCTGTTTTATGAAGATTTCACTGTAGAAACCGTGTTTTGGTATCGACTATAGCCGTTGGTTAAGCTCCTACATTAGCCTTAACATTTTAGAGGAACAATTATAATTTTATAAAGCTAAGTATTATTTCTCACTTCATTTATATAATTTATTACAAAGAACATTTTATTACAAAATCCCTAATTATGAGTCTTTCTGCCTGCATTGCATATTCTTGCACACGCCGATTTCATATTGGTAATTTGTTTTTGTTTGTTTAAAATATTTGCCCCATATTAATGTGACCCAATTGCGACTCACATAACAACGTGTGTCGCAATAACAAATAAACTCATATGTGTTTCTTTATATTAATAACAACAACAAGTAAGTTAATTATAGTCGGTCTAGACCGACTATACGATACCCTATAACATGGCTTACAGACCCTATCTCTTCGGTCCAACTAATTGGATACAGAAAATAAGCATAAACCAAATTTGAGTGGCGTTATTATTGTTGCTGCAGATACGAAAAAGTTCATATCGGGTGCTATATTTATATGGGGACTAGGTCGAAAAATGGACCGATCATGACCATATTTGGTAAAGTCATTTATATTTTGAAAAAAAAAAAAAAATATATATACACACCAAATTTGGAAAAAATCTGTGCAATATTTTTGTTTTTTGATAGATTTAAGTGAAGATCGGGAAGCAGTTCTATATGGGGCCTATGACTAAGAATTGTCCTGTAGGGATTATTCTTGGACTAGAGATTAATGGATAAAATAAACATATACAAACCCAATTTGGCAGAGATCTATATGATAATTGGTATCTTATGGCAATTTATGTCGATTTCATAGGGGTCATTTGTATGGAACTAGGTCTAAAAACGGACCGAATTTCACCAGTTTCAACAGCCTTCATGCCATGATCAATAAAAGCTTATGTGCCCAATTTCATCGAAATATATTCATATTTGCGACCTGTAGTTTGATTACAAGGTTTACATGGACACACAGACGGACGGACATCGTTAAATCGAATTAGATAGTGATTCTGATTCGATCGGTATAATAAAAGATGGGTCTCAGTCAAATATTTTTGGTAGTTACAAACAGCAGCACAAAGTCATTATACCCAAACCACATAGTGGCATAGGGTATAAAAATGAACTAATTAAATCTACCTTTATATATCTCTGTGTTAATAACAACAAGACTGCTGT
Organism: Cordilura impudica; assembly: GCA_963682025.1. NCBI lineage: Eukaryota > Metazoa > Arthropoda > Insecta > Diptera > Scathophagidae > Cordilura > Cordilura impudica. The sequence goes on along the minus strand of OY821517.1, from coordinate 282,800,335 downwards.
CGCTATGTCTGCAGTTCTGTATTGTAACATTCTTTAAATTATGAATGTAAGCATTTATTTTATTTCAAAAGAATGAAATTGAAAAATAAAATTCAGTCGTAGTCAAGTACTCGAGAAAATTGTGTTTCAATTAACAAGACACGAACTTATAAAACAATTTATACAATTCATAACGTGGGGTTTTCAATGTTATTTGTTTTTTGATTTTTTTTCGATGCTATGGAAATCTATGTACGAATTCTGGTAATATAATGTTATTAAGATTGGGTGCTTTTGACTTCTTGGATTTTATGTGTTATTTTATACCAATTTTTTTCTTTTATACTAAAAACCTAGCTTCACACTGGCGCTGTTACTTGTTACTTTAGGTTAATTATTTTCTTTAATCTTAATCAAGGGTGTTGTAGGAGCAAGATTTCGAGTATCTATTTCGGGCTTTCACGTTCCCAAAAATTATCTGTCCATACGGTAATTTCCACTCAGTTTATACTTGTTTTAGACAGCTTTCATAAGCAGCTCGTATCAACATATAAAAATATACAAAAACTATAATTTTAATGGTGTTTCCTTCCCTATGCACTGTTTTTATAACAAATTGAAGGTGATGAGGTATTAATGACTTTGCTGACATGTATGCGTTTACGAATAAATTCCTTATTCTCGGGAATGAAAATAAGGTTTCATATGAACCCTGAAATTTTTTAGTATGCAGCCAAGAGATCCTTGAAAGGAACTCAGAAATTCGCAACAACGAGAGTAAACTTCCAAAATAATTTTCACTTTTTTCTTAAGTGCAGTTGATTTCTTTCTTCATAAAAGAATAAAATTCAAATTAGAATTAAAGAAATTGAATGAAAACACATCAATAACCTTAATTGTCACACAATTTTGTAAATTGAAATTTACAGGTATTTTATAAAAATGACAGAGTCGATGATTGAAATAAACGTGTGGTTTATTATCAGCAAAATAAGAAGATTTTTGCTCCTGAAAAGCCTTTTATACCCCAACGCTTGGAATTTGTTTCATTTTGGAAAGTTTACGCTAATTCGGCGCTAACATACGCATACATAATGCACCCACACATCAAACCAGCCAAACGTAATGGTTTAATATATACTGCATTCTCTACTCACAACAGCAAGTTATGCCTTTTAAGCAGGATGCCAAAAATTACAATCCTCAAGGTTTAAAACAAAATTTTAATTGATACAAAAAAAAATTATTCAACCAAAGATTTTGCCCTTATAGCTCGCGGAACACAGCTGAGCTAAAATATCGGAATGATCCGAAAAATATATTTTGGCGATTAAAATAAGTTGACGACAACTGCGCGGATGTGACATGCTAGCGGAACACAGCTCAGTGAAAAGTCTTATGATAAATTTGATCTACGTATGTGCAGTAATTACCTGTTTATCCAAATAGGCCACACATATACTATAAGCAGTTGCTTAAAGCAACCTTGCGGCAAAATTTTAAACGTCGCATCCATTTTCCATTTTTGAAACTTCTATAAATTTGACGTCTCTGCTCAATGACGATCACTTATTGAATAAAGTAATTAAATTTTTAAAAGTTTTGATTCCTTTTATTTGCAAACATTCCGTTATATTTGATGTTAAAAAAATAAGTAAACTTAAAAAAAAACTTAAACCGGTCGCAGCTTATTTTTGAAGCATTTTTGCTGTAGCGTCTTATAAAAAAAATTTTGATTTAAAAAATCAAAAAATTTTAAATTGAAAAAATTAATTTACTCTCCAAAAAACGTACAAATTTTTGGGGAGGAAGTTAATTTTTTTTTTGGGGAATTTGTTCACTGGGGACTAATTACTCAGCACCTGGTAAGCATAGTGAAACATTTTTCAAGTCAAAGGCCTTTGTATCCTGGGCAACACCGGGTAAAAACAGAAAAACTTTCCTTTTATATTTTTTACACGTCACTCATTTTTTTCATGGTCCATAACATATCAAAAATTTATCAAGATGTGCGGATGCCCCCGTGAGAACTTTCTTGTCAGTACTACGTATTCGTTTGAGTCTTTGCCAAAATAAAAAAAAAAACAATAATGTTCAACTTTCGCAAAGAATTTCTTTCAGATGTACATGTGTGCGTACATATTCTTGCATAAAAAACAAAACGACAGCATTTAATTGCTATCGTGAAATATTATGTACAAATATACCGCATCTTAGAATTTATTATGTATTCATATGTCCAAGTCTGTCACACACATTTTAAAATTATTGTGCAACTAATTTGTTTTCGCTATAGGTTATTGCCCAGTTTTAAAAGCAAACACACCAAAATCGAACACAATTTAATGTAAAATTTAAATCAGCAATAATTTGGCAAAAGTAAATTAACTAAACAGAAATTAATGTAAAAGTTTAAATCAGCAGTGATTAAGTATTTAATATCAAATCAATAAAATCAAATCAATAAAAAGAGTGAGAAACATTAAAACTATTGTTGTGTTCATTTCTTCACTTCCCCGGCTAACCAAGTTTCAAGCGCTTGCGTTAACTTTTACATTATCTTGGTGTATCGCCTTGATAATAAATAATAAAAACTAAAACAATTCAATCGGCAAAACAGCCTTCCAATTAAGTCCTTATCCTGGTGCATTCGCTTGGACAAGGCATTCAACGACAGTTAATTAATCGGCAAAATAGCCTTTCATTAACAAATAACAATCCAGACCCTGTAAACAAGGAATTCATTCCAAAAGGTCTTTCGTGCGAATAACCCGAATCGCACCTTGGAATTTTTCCGTCATATGGGTCTAATTTTTTAAAATGAAAAAACTCAGGTGGATTTCCTATGTGTATATAGTTTTGAATTTTTGGGTTAAGTTTTCATAAAAAACTGGTATGATAAGTTAGGCGCTTGAGAACTTTATGAAATTATCTATTCCCAAGGAACAATAATATTTCTTCTTTTTGGAAATATTGAAAGAAATGATTTATAAGAGCAAGTATCAGACATCTGATATATACAAAATTTTTTTGTATGCGAAAAATAGTAATTTCATATGTCATAGCGAATTTTGGCTAATAGAATATATTCGCGATGAATAGTACAGATCTGCGCACCAATGACCTTTGGAACAGTATGCATCCTTGTTATCTTAAAAATGAATTGCTGAAGTTAATACAATGCATTAGATAAAACAAGCAAGAATATTATGGTCGGTCTAGACCGACTATATGAAACCCTATACCATGCGTTTAGAGACCCTATCTATAGGCCCAACTAACTGGACATAGAAAATAAGCATAAACCAAATTTGAGTGGGATTTTTATTAATTTGTTCGGCTGCAGATATGAGAAAGTTCATATCGGATGCTATATCTATATAGGGACTAGGCCCAAAAATGGACCGATCCTGACCATGTTTGGTAAAGTCTCTTGTATTTTGCAAAAATATATACAACCAAAATTTAAGAAGAATCAGAGCAATATTTTTTTTTTTTGATAGATTTAAGTGAAGATCGGGAAGCAGCTCTATATGGGGCCTATGACTAAGAGTTGTCCCAAAGAGATCATTTTTGGACTAATAAACGCATACAAACCCAATTTGTGATGGTGCGGCGGTGGTGGAATTTCCGCTTCCTGTTTCCCTGAGCATTTGCTGGTCGCACGTGCTTGCGAAGGGGCCTAGCTCGCCGGATGGGTGGGGTCTTGCTCAGGCCCAGGGAAAGCGCACTAAAGATGTTCACGTGCGATTTACAAAAAACACTGTCAAAAACGGAATCTAAAGGAAGGATGGATGGCATACTTACTTTCCGGTGGGGACTAGCTGTTATGCCCCTTTTTGCCCTCCGTACCATGTTACCTGATATTCCATCTTAATTGGAGGTAACCCACTTAAATGAAACAAAGTTTGGTTTGGTTTGGTTTTCTACATTGGGTTTAAAAAAAAGGTCCTTTATTTAACCTTCATGTTGAGGTGGTTTAAAATTTAAATTATATTTAACAAAATTTATCTTATTTTTTTTTATATATTTATAATTCTAGCAAAATTTTTCTTTTAGGAAAATTTTTAATTTTAACAAAATTTTAACTTTATCAATTTGAATTTAGCACTATTTTTGGACAATTTATATTTGGCGCAATTTAATTTAGAAAAATTTTGCTTTTAATAATATTTTAATTCTAGCTCAATTTGAATTTTAGCACTATTTAATTTAGGCACAATTGAATTTTAGCACTATTTAATTTTAGCTTAATTTTAGCATTAGAAAAATTTTTGTTTAAACTTTATAATTAGACAATTTTACATTTCGGAAAATTCACGTTTCGAAATATATTATTTTAGTTTAATTTTACAATAAGAGAAAATTTTTATAATCGAAAATTTTATAGTTAGTAAAAATTTTATATTTTAGCCAAATTTTATACATAGCAAAATTTTATTAATCTAGTAACATTCTTAAATTTAATAAGGAAAATTTTAAACATAGAAAATATTCATATGTGGGTAAAAATTTTAATTTGGAAAATTATTTGTATTTTAGGAATAAAAAAAATTTACCGCCTTATTGCTGGTGTTGATGAGGTACGGATGAAGCTGCTGCCGCCGGACGCCGTGGTTGTGTCTCGCAATATGCCATTGGAAAAAGTTGGCCATAGCTGTATTAATGATGATATTGTAGTTGATTTCAATATAAAATGTTTATATGGAGATAGTAAACACCAAAGAACTATTTCTGCGACTTTGTTGTATAAGCTTGATCGGTTTATGAGGTAAACTTTAATTTAATTCCTTAATTTCGTTTTATCAATTTGTGTTGTCTTATATGTTAATTGTATTTTTCAATTATTTATTTTTAAACATTATTTTCTTTCTTAACATTAGTGTCTTTCTGTTTTTTTTTTTTTTTTAATTTAAATTAACTTAAAATTTTTGCTCAGAACTCTTTCTTTGGCACAAACAGAAATATTATTAATGAACACCAAATTTTCTTTATTCACATGTCCATCAAATCTAAAGTTTTTTTTTCTTAAAGTTTATTTTAATTTTTGTTTGTTTTTATTTCTTAAATTTTACACTACTTTTAATGTCACTTAACTCTACATTTTAATTTTAGGAGGTTTTTCCTCAACCTTCTTTCTTTAAATTCACATTTCACCTTTCTTTCTTAAATATTTAATTTTCTTAATTTTTAATTTTCTTAAACTTTAATTATTTTATTTTTTTAAACTTAAAAAATTTTTTTTTTAACTTAATTTTTTAGAGGTTTTTCCTCAACCTTTATCTTTAACGACTACATTTTATATATTTAATAGGTTTTTCCTCAACCTTATTCTTCAAAAATCAAAACTCAACTCCTCTAATCAAAATTCTTTTCTTAACATTATACCTCTCTTCATACATTCCATCTAAAGGCCTGTACGCAGCTTGCTAAGGAATCAAAAACTTCATATAAAAAAACGCTTCAGAAATGCTTAAGGAATTTTTCTCTCAAAAAATTTCTGTTGATAGTCCGCAGCTTTTTAAAAAAAGTAGTATTGTTTTTACTACTTTTTTTTGACGTAAATTAAGTTAGGCAACCCAGGCTTTGAGCAGGAATATCAAATTTTTCGTTCTTTCTGAAAGGAATTTTGACAGGAGAGGTAAGCATAAACAAAATGTAATATGCTAAAAAAATAAAAGTTATTTTTCAGTTGCAAACATGAAAAAAACGAACAAAATTCGGCAAAAAAAAAACAAGAAGCGGATGGGTAATTTTGATACTGAGCTTAAAAAGCGTTTAGCAGGCCAAATAAAGCAGAACCGAAGAATTGATTTGTTTTCAATTTCACAATTCTTAATAATTGACAGAAAACAGCTGATTTCTAGCGTTGCACTGAAAGGTACTTTTGTGCTTTTTTTCTTTAAGAAATATATGAAAATTTTCTGTTAAGATTCCTTAACAAGCTGCGTACAGCTCTTAAAGCTAAAACATGTTTTGTATTAACTACGCTCAACCACTCATTGAATAGCCTATGTATATCATTACGGAACATTTTATCTCGTTATCCATAATACGCATAGATATACAGACATTCGTTCATAATCTCACTCTTTTCGTAAAAAAAATACCAACTCATATTAAAAGGAGAGAGAGTAAGTGGGATTACTGAGTGAACGAAGGGGTAAGCTAATACCAATAGCTGAAAACCAAGTGGGAGAACGAGAAGGATTGCAAGTTGTAGTTGACCCATACATACATGAATAATCATGATTAAATACAAAACAATGAAGAGACTAAAAAAAACTCGCGCCATAAATCAGTTTGCCAAAAATAGAACCAAAAAAAAATTTCAATCAACATATTACCATATAAGGTGTTGTTTACATGTATATACATGAACTTGAAAATAATTTCAAGATCAAGGTTATTTTTTTTTCTTTCTTATTTCTGCTTGTACCAGAAATTCTTTGGCTACAGTGAAGAGCAAATCTGATCATCGTCACAAATTTGAGTAAAATCTATATGACAATTTGACCTTATGGCAGTTTATGTCGATTTCATAGGGGACATTTGTTTGGGGGCTAGGTCTGAACATGAACCGATTCTCACCAATTTTAAGAGCGTTCATCCTATGGCCAATGAAAGCTTACATACCAAATTTAATCAAAATATATTCATATTTGCAACCTGCAGTTTGATTACAAGGTTTACATGGACACACAGACGGACGGACGGCCCGACGGACGGACGGACATCGTTAAATCGAATCAGTTAGTGATTCTGATTCGATCGGTATAATAAAAAATGGGTCTAGGTCAAATATTTTTGGTAGTTACAAACAGCAGCACAAAGTCATTATACCCAAACCACATAGTGGTATAGGGTATAATGATGGTATACATCTAGTAAGTAATATTTCCAAAGAGAAATGCATTTGAATTAAATTCTTTAGCAACTGCTAAATGTAAACTAATAATTCCAGCCACATAGGAAATTTTGGTGTGAACTGGATATATGTCTATTTTCAACTACCTTATGAGGATATATACTTCCACTGATAAATAATAATTCACACGCCTCCGTTGTAAAAGATTTTATAATCTTAATTTTCTCAACATCAAAATGTTGACATGTGCCTTATTTTCTCTATGTTTGAGTGACTTGATATTAAGCCACACGTAAGCATTGAAAGGTTAATGATGTTGATGGTTTGTGAACCAGAAATGTTGACTTTTGAAATTTATGACTATTGATATGAGCAGAACATAAAAAGCACACTTTGTTATTGGAGAAATTGAATGAAATTTATGAAATGATGTTTTGTTGATAAAATCAAAATTCATACTAACAACACGGTAATCGTACATTAGGATGGCGTGAAGTTGTGTAGGATTTTTATACCCTATACCACTTTGTGGTTTGGGTATAATGACTTTGTGCTGCTGTTTGTAACAACCAAAAATATTTGACCTACACCCATCTTTAATTATACCGATCGAATCAGAATCACTATCTGATTCGATTTAACGATGTCCGTCCGTCCGTCCGTCTGTGTGTCCATGTAAAGCTTTTAATCAAACTGCAGGTCGCAAATATGACTATATTTTGATGAAATTTGGTATTTGATCTTCTACCGGCCATGGGATGAACGCTGTTGAAATCGGTGAGAATCGGTCCATGTTCAGACCTAGCCCCTATACAAATGACCCCTATAAAATCAACATATATTGCCATAAGACCCAAATTATCATACAAATCTTAGTCAAATTGGGTTTGTATGTGTTTATTACATCCATTAATCAGTAGGTCAAAAATGCTCCCTACAGGAAATTTCTTAGTCAAAGGCCCCATATAGAGCTGCTTCCCGATCTTCACTTAAATCTATCAAAAAACAAAAATATTGCACGGCTTCCTTTCAAATTTGGTTTGCATATATTTTTTCAAAGTATAAGTGACTTACCGATCGACTCAGAATCACTTTTTGAGTCGAAATAGCAATTTCCGTCCGTCCGTCCGTCCGTCCATGTAAAGCTTGTAACCAAACTACAGGTCGCAAATTTGTATATATTTTGATGAAATTTGGTATACAAGCTTCCATCGCCATGGGATGAACGCTATTGAAACTGATGAGAATCCGTCCATGTTCAGACCTAGCCCTCATACAAATGACCCCTATGAAATCGACATAAATTGCCATAAGTTCCAAATTATCATATAGATCTCAGTCAAATTGGGTTTGTATGTGTTTATTACATCCATTAATCAGTAGGTCAAAAATGCTCCCTACAGGAAAATTCTTAGTCAAAGGCCCCATATAGAGCTGCTTCCCGATCTGCACTTAAATCTATCAAAAAACAAAAATATTGCACAGATTTTTCTCAAATTTGGTTTGTATATATTTTTTCAAAGTATAAGTGACTTTACCAAATATGGTCAGGATCGGTCCATTTTTCGACATAGTCCCCATTTAAATATAGTATCCGATATGAACTTTTTCATATCTGCAGCGAAAAAAAAATTAATAAAAATGTCACTCAAATTTGGTTTATGCATATTTGCTATATCCAGTTAGTTGGACTGAAGAGATAGGGTCTCTTAACCATGGTATAGGGTATCGTATAGTCGGGCTAGACCGACTATAATTTGCTTACTTGTTTCAATTGATTTTAAGTCCAGTTATAAGAGGTATCATATTGCTATTTAGCGTTTCGCTGCCAATGAAAATTTTGTAAAAAAAATCATAGAAAGTGCCATTTTTTTTATAAAGTATATTTTTTTTTATTCTACTTAATCCTAGGTAGCAAATATATATTTGTAATGATAATGCTGTCACTACTAAGCTGAACATGAAGAGGAAAGAAACTTATTACATTATATAAAGTTTGAAAACTGAAAATTTGATTACAAAATTTTTTTTAATAATAATCAACTGTGATCATGTACTTCGATCGCAGCTAAAGAAATTGATTTTTTTAAATTTTATAGTTCTGCAAATCTTTTGAGATTTAAACTGATCAACTTAAATTTCCCATACACATGGTATTTTAAATATAGAAATATAAACTTTTCATAATTTGAAAAACTAGTCACAATAAAAACAACTTTATAAAAATTAAATATTAGTCTATGGATTGATCCCACTCAGCTTACAGTTGGGGTGAACAAAAAATTATTCAAAACATTTGAACTTTTAGTTCGACTATTTTTTACGTATTTTGACCATCCAAACTCGAAATCTTCAGTACCAAAATTTACTGACAAGTTTTATAAGATTTCACTATTTTGAATTTTTGATAATATAGTAATGCCACTTATGTGTTATAAAACGTATACTAACCAAATTTGAGGGAAATATGGTATAGTCGTAAACTATTAGTGTATATCGGTAAGCTGCTTTCTATGCAGATTGTAACTGAAATTAGTCATACAGTCTATATTTTTGGAATGATGTGGTAAGGGTTTGTTTGCTTATCTGGATTTTATTTTTCATAATCTCTGTGGTCCTGTTTCTTCATAAGTAGGAAGGTCTTCGTATTGTTTGAAGAGTCTTGGTCCACATGTATCCTGGAAACCGTCACATATTTTGGAGTCAGTAGATGTTTGAAGCTACTTGAAACAAATAATTTATTTAAAACAAATTTATCGCAAATTTATTTGAAAGAGATCGGTAACAAAATGTTGGTGTATTTAATTTTTATACACGGGCGCGGGCATATGCGGTTCTAATTTGCAACGTTCCTTACCCATGAGAAAATACCCATAGATTTTTAAAGCGGATGTCTGCGATATTTATGTATATGTAACTGAATGTCTTAGAAGAAAGACAAAAAGAGCACTGATTTACATACTATCGTATAGTCGGGCTGCACTAAAAGCAATTATGTCCCATAGCGCAACATCTAGACTCGTTTTGGAATGCATCGTACTGCTCATCCAACTAGCAGATGCAATAAACTAACTTTATGCTGGATTCCAAGACAATAAGGATACGAGGGCAACGAAAGGACAGATTTCCTAGCCAATTGAAGGGCCCATCATCGTTTCATCGGTCCGAAACCATTCTATGTTGTTTCAGTAGGATACATCAGGGAAAAAATTAAGCAGTGGAGGGAATCACAAATTGCCGAAAACTAGGACAGAAATCCCAGCCAAGAGGAGGCTAAAAAATATATAACTCCATTCAGAGTTCAGTGGGAAAGATTACTTTCCCTTGATAGGAAGTAGTTAAGGACCTTGATGGGATTCTTTGCTGGACGCTGTAATCTTAGATATCATCTACGAACAAAAGATCAGACTGTTACAGACACATGTGTATTTTACGAACAGGGGTGTTAACAACAGAACACATTCTCTATGAATGTCGAAAACTAAATGGCAGAAGAACATACGGGACATAGGGATCTCATGACAAATTGGATTATTGGCTTATAAGGAGCCTTAATCTTTAGGACAACTATGGGCAGCACTAAAGATCAAATTGGTACCACTGCGTAGAGCCTTCTTCATCTAATCAAATCGAGTCTACTGTAATCTGATATAGCACTGTCATCTATCCGTTTATACTTCTGTGGAAAGCACGTTCATGGCCTTAATAGAAGCCCTTTCCACATAATGGTATAGGGTATAATGAGTTTGTTTGTTTGTTTGTAACTACCAAAAATATTTGACATAACCCATCTTTCATTATACCTTTCTGAGTCGATTTAGTGATGTTCGTCCATCTGACCGTTCATCCGTTTGGCCGTCTTTCTTTCTGTTCGTCTGTCCGTCCGTTTTTGTGCCTATGTAAAACTTGCAGGTTTGGTATATACACTTCTGTAGGCCACGCAACAAGCGCTACTGAATTTGGTGAAATTCTGTGCTGGTCGAAACTTAGTCCCAATAAATATGACCCCTACGAGTTTGACTTAAGTTACTATAAGATCCAAATTATCATTATTCTATATCTCGGTCAAATTAGGTTTGTGTATGTTTATTACATCCAGTAACCAATAATTCAAATATAATCCCTGTAGCCCAATTCTTAGTCACAGCCCTCATATAAAGCTGCTCCTGATCTTCACTTAAGTTTATTAAAAAAAAATTTGCACAGATTAACAAATATAGTCAGGATATGTCCATTTTTTGACCTATTCCCCATGTAAGTACAGCATACAATAAGAGATTTTTCTGATATGCTTATTTTCTATACGCAAATAGTTGGGCCTTCAAAAAATTTCTTAAGCGCATGGTATTTCTCTTACTGGTTTTTAAAGATGATTCACTGTAGTCCTGAACAAAGCAATGTCTAATATAAATTAAATCGGTTCTATAGCTCCAAAACTTCAAAGAAAACGTGAAAACTCCTGAAAAATATGAAATTTCTATGTTGTTGTTGTTGTTACTGTTATTGTAACTTTCTTGTACGTGATAGCTGTAATCAGTGTTGTCATATATTTTTTGGAAAAAACTTTTCATTTCTGAAAAAAAACTTTTTTTTGTTAAAAATCAAAAAAAAAAAAAAAAAAAACACATATAAAAACAAATATATACATATATTTTAAATTCAATTTTATTAACATGTAAAAAAACGTAAGATAAAAAACATTTTTCTATAGTACTATAGATAGAACAAAAAACCTAACATATTCTTCACTTTAACTTTTTACATATAAGCAACTTAGACAAAGGAATTAAATTCGCATTTTGAGATCATAAAAAAAATATAAAATAAATAAAATTATATAAAAACTAGCTGGACCCGGCAAACGTTATTTTGCCCTCGATGAATTTTTTAGTTTAGTTAGAATCTGTATATACCTATATAAAAAAACGTTTTTGCATTTGTTAATATTAATTATGAACTGTTAAAGAAAAACCATGTTTTATTTATGAAAATGAAAATAAATATTTATTGTAACATACATATAAGAATGACCAATAAATTTATATTGTTGATATTCTAAAAAGAATGAACAATATTTTTAGCTTCATTATTCTGGCAGTAAATTAAAAAATTTACTGGCTTTCCGACACGGGAACATGCCACATGTAGTTGCTCGTGGGAACAACAACTGTTTTCGAGGTCCAAACCACATATTTGCAATTATTGTCCTTGAGATTTATTAACGGTCATGGCAAAGCCCAATCTGATCGGAAATTGTAATCTTTTGAATATTATCGGTGTGTCGGTAGGAATCATAGGAATTTTTGGCAGCAAAACATGTTCTTCATAAAATTTTCCTTTGAGAATTGTAGCCTCAATAACATTGCACATTATTCTCTCAACAATTAACCTGGTTCCATTACATAGTCTCGGAGCGTTGAGGTTACGTAGCAAAATTATTTGAGAACCAACTTTTAATTTTAATATATGTGGCGATAGACCTGGCACATCAAGTGAATTCAAAAACCCTGTTGGAGAATTCACTGCTTCATTTTCTTCAACAACACTATCCATAGATTTGAAAGAAAACGTTTCGGAATCAATCATGTCCTCGATAACAACATGTTATCGACATCGACTTATTTTGCGGCTAAAATAGCTCTTTCACCTAACCACATACAGAAAACTGATTCGTTGTGGCTACCAAATTTATTGCCAACCGTATTGCGATGAAGAAAATATCCGAATTTTGAGTTCATGACAATTACAAATCTATCGTGTTAACAGTAAATATTTTATCACAATAGAAAATGAAATATGGCTATAAAATTTATATTAATACAATCGAAAATACAGTTGTTAAACTTTAGAACAATTCCGTTTGTAATTTTTTTTTTCTGTGTGCAATCATATTTACGATATTGATTTGAATGCCGGGGAATACATTTTCAATTAATTCATCGCATGACGATATAAATTGACAAAAATCTTGTGGATAGTTTAATAGTTTGACTGGTTGGGTTAATATTGATTTTACCTTTACCAAGATCGAGTAGTTGTTTTGAAAATTGGTCAGCCATTTGATCATTTTGTAATCGTACTCGCATGTTTGTTGTTAATTTTATAGTTTGAATGCTACTCCATAATGTTGATGATTTTCAGCAGGCATTTATTTCGTCAGCATAGGTTGATTTTGGTATGACTGGCAATGTTTGACGAAGATCTCCAGATAATAAAATAAGAGCTCCACCAAAAAGTCTTTCATTGCCTTTCAAATCTTTTAAAGTTCGATGTAATGCTTCTAAGGAATGTTTGTGAACCATGGTACATTCATCCCAAATAATAATACTGCATTTTTGCAGAACTTTTGCCATACCGGAATGTTTTTTGTTATTACGGACAGCATTCTCATTCGTTTGTACGTTTAACGATGATTTGAGAGCTGAATGAGCTGTACGACCACCATGCAATAATGTTGCGGCTATTCCGGACGAAGCAATAGCCAATGCAATTTTTCCTTCCTTTTTGGTTAGAATATTTGTATATAAAAACGTTTGTGAATTTTGGAACTTATAAAATTTAAATAAATTTGACAACTCATTATTTTTTGAACGCCAGCGCCATCTACCGGGTCCAACAAAAAATTTTTGGCATCATCTAACATACATATATGTACATTCTTAGTTTCAGAAAAATCGCACCGTAAATAAGAATATTCGAAATGACTTTACCCCAGCGCCATCTATCGGGTCCATTTATAAATACAAAAATTTCCTATGATAAAACATACATATATTCTGAATTGCAGTCAAATCGCACTAAATAAAAAAATAAAAAAAAAACAAAAAATGAGGAGTTTAACTTCTTATATATAAAATTCTCGTGTCGCGGTCTCTGTAATTGAACTCCTCCGAAACGGCTTGACCGATTCTCATGAAATTTTGTGTGGATATTGGGTAGATCTCAGAAACGTACAACAGATATTTTTTTTTTTTGATATCTCAAGTGGGCGTGGCACTTATGGCTATCATAGTACTCCAGATATCTGATTTTAAAAGTTAACTTTGTATGGGGGGTACCCCTCCCAGTGGCCATATCAAAAAAAAAAAAAAACGTTGTCCGATTCTCAAACCTACCCAATATGAGCACAAAATTTCATAAGAATCGGTCGAGCCATTTCGGCGGAATTTTACCACAAACACTGCGACAGAAGAATTTTACATATAAGATATTATATAAACATGGTCTTATTATATTTTTAAGCCATTTCTTTTGATTGTACAAAGTTTGTGCAATTGTTGTTATTTTTTTTTTAAAGTCTTTTGTTCTTAAAATACCACATAAAGTTGGAATTTCTAATTTGTTTCTTGTTTCGTTTATATTTTAATTAATTTGGGAAAATATTCGCTTTACGTTGGCTGTGGTTACAGGTACCAATAAAATTGCATACACTAGTATTTGTAAATTAGGAAAAACTTTAGATCCATCACAACGTTTAAGTTTAAATATGACCTCCCAAAACTTTTCAATGTGTTGCTCCTCCAATAAATTAAATTCCGCAAAATCAAAATGGAGCAGCTGTCACCATTCATCATCAGTTTTTTGAGCATTATTCAAATCAACTACATTTGATACAAATGCACATAATTGCGTAATACTCTTTTTATTACCTTTTATAACATTAACGCGGGCTAAAACCTCAATACATTTGAGGAAATCATTTTCAAAGCAAATTTTCTTAATAAGTGATTACAAAGTTCAACATAAAGTTTAAAACAAAGAGTTCTAAAATCCATTTCATTTACCTCAGATAGTTTGTTTGAACTTATTGCTAAAGATACTTCAGCACCTAAGTAAATATCATTGACATCTTTAAGATATTTGCTATTGTTAACATCAATTTGTTTGAACTTTCCAAAACTTATATACTTATCCTTAACTACATATTCAAATATTTTGCTATACAAACGATTTATTTTCCCATTAAGCAAATGTATTTGTGGACTTTCGCTTTGAAATAATCGGTTTAACTTTTTGATGTCGTTAGTTAGCACTAAGTGCAAATGAATGAAAAGTGCATTTAAATATAATAAAACTACGACAATCTTTTTTTAAAAGAGTGGTCACTGAATGGTTAGCACCAGTCATCACGCTGGCCCCATCTGCAGCAAAGCCTCTTAAGTTTCTATTGTAGTCAGTGTTATTTTGGTTGAAAATGTTCACAATAATTTCATAAATGCGTATAGCATTGCAATTTCAAACTTCAACAAAGTCAAGAAAAAAATCACAAATCTTGCTGTAAAATTCAACTCGCAGCTTATTACATAATTCATCTTGCTGCGTTTCTCTAATGGCATTCTTCACTAGGGCTGTTGTTTTAGTTCTTGCGCATGATGTTTTCTTTTATGAGCGCTGAATCATCGACAATACTTTCTAGCAATTGAACTAAATATTCCGTTGCCAAAAATGGAACATTATGTTCCACACAGAAAGCTGCCAAGTGCATTAAATTTACCTGTATTACCAAAAACTAAGCTGCTTCCTGCTTGCATTTCAATGGCCTTTGCTCTTTCAATGTGCTTTGAAGTTATTGCGTGCGCTTTCAAATCTGATAATCCTCCTTGTGCTTTTGCAAAATTTACAAAATAGCAAAATTTACAAAAAGGAAAATTATTTTCGCTTTTTTTTATCCATGCTTTCAATGGTCTTCCCACGATTTTATGTAATTTCCAAGTTTCCTTTTTTTGACTAACGAGGGGGAGACTCTATGACATTTTCTGAGGTGGTGTTTTCGTTTGCTTTACTTGAATCTTAAAAAGTAAATAATTCCGCATTAAACATTTTTTTAAAATAAAATTACAAATCTTAAGCGTACCATTTTTTTTTTTAAATATTTATCCACTTGTAAGAAAAAATATTCACCAATTTCCACAGAACCAAAACAAATTGGCTTTGAAAAAAAAACAATGGATATCATTGTTGCATTAAAATGTTAGTAAAACAAAAATTGTTACATACATATGTAGATGCAGTAAATAGGGTTCTAAAAATTATGATATCGATGCAGTACAGGACAGTATAAAAAATTGTCTTAAATTAAGTTTAAAAATATATTCTTTTGAATGAATTCAAATTGGCACATTAGTTTTGTATTTTTTTTTGAACCAATTAAAAAAAACGTTAAAAACTTAATAAATTTCGAAAAAACTTTTTTTGTAGAAAAAAAACTTGAAAACTTTTTAGCACCTCAAAAAACTTGCAAAAAAGGGAAAACTTGATATATGGCAACGCTGGCTGTAACTGTTATTGTGTGGTGTTTGTATCATTAGCTTCATGAGGGTTTATGTTCAGAGGATCAAGTCGAATTTAGGTGGCACAGTTCGTCTAATATTTGCTTGTCGAATTAACCATCCTATTCAATTTTTAATTTAAAAATAAAGGCCTAAAAAATTAGTAGAAAACAAAGAAAACATTATTTTAATTTAAGAAATTAATTTAACAATACTGAAATTAAGAATACTGCTAATATAAAAAAAAGAAAAAAGAAAATCTTGAAAATCTTTTCATAGGCGAATATTTGTTTAGACGTCGACCGATATCTTTTCTCATTTGCGGATGACAGTGGAAAGATTTCTGTAATAGTATAAAAATAATGCTATGTTGCACAAAAAATCAATTCCATCAAAACCATCATTGTTTTTGTAAAGAAACAGTAAATAAGCAATCAAGTTAGTTATTTTCAAAAAGGGAATACAATTAACTATAAAATTGAATGGTATTAGAATTTAAAGGCTAAGCAATTATTAAAATGATAACCGTACCCTACAATGGTTATAATATTTAGTTTAAGTAAGATACAGTTGGAGCATATCAAAGACTGCGCACAGTGTAATTAAATACTCTTACTTGTTATTCTGTATTTGAATCTTTTGACTGTAGGATTGGTGAAAACCACATTTTGCAGTTTTCTTTGAAACGGTCATCAGTTATTGCAAATTTGATATTACAAAAAAAAATGAATCCATTTGTTTCTCAGATTAGATCAAATTACAAATAAATATTCTATATCTGTGTAATAATGCAAAAATTAGGCAAAATAAAATTTTAGATTTTGGAGTTTTTATTATACTATTTTCTAAAATGTTTTTTTCTTTTTTTTTTTTTTTTTTTGGATGCGGGAACCACTTAAAACCGAAATGAGATGGGAGTAATTTTTATGTCGCTCCACTCTAATATATAAATTGTATATTACAGTCACGTAATCCATGGAAAACACTACTTTTCGTATTTTTTTTCTATTAGTTATAAGTTTACTACATATAAATGTTAAAAATAAACATCGGAAAAGTTGTTTTCTTTATTTGATGAAAGTGGAATCATGTTAACAAGTTCACTTTTTTAATACGTTATTTGAACACATAGCCTTATTAGTAATGTGGCAACATCATCAGGCACACAAACAAGGTTTAAAAGCGGTAAAGCTGACATTTGTGACAAACAACCGATATAAATAATTTTAGCACTTATTGATATGGAATAATGATTTAAAAAATACAATCAAAAATCATTGTTAAAATTATATCAACATGTATTCCTTTTAAATAAAATTAAAAGGTTAAGAAGCCAATTAAATAATAACAAAAACTACAAAAAGTTTTAAGTAAAAGTAGTAATTTATTTATCTTAAAGTAACTTGATATTTTCAATCATGTTCTAATGAACAGAATTTTTCGGTAGATCAAGAAAACATGTTTATGGTTCAGTTGCAATTTTTTTAGTAATATATTTTTTTGCAACAACAAACAAGGAGCTTCAAAGAAAATCGAAAACAAATAAAAAAAAATTAGCTCCAGAGTATGAAGCTAAACTCAGAATTTCTCACCTCCATGAGGTTGTTGAAATCGTAAAATAAAAGAAGCTATTTTGGCTTTACTGCAACGCTAAGAAAATTTTGGGCATAATTTTAGTGCGTTCAAATTACTAGTATGACTCGTTTCACCCATATCATGGGTTTTGAGAATGAGTCCCAGATTCATCTTTTGTAAGGCCATATTTTGCATTAACGCTCCACAGTTCCCAAGTATGTGCTCTGGTGATTCGGTTTCCTCATCATAGAATCTGCACATGGGGTTTGCTACAATTCCTAACCTATTAACTGAGCCTATAGTTACCTGTTAAAATCCCGGTTAGTATTCTCAGTCTGTTCTTCGACAATCACTGCAATGCATGACCAAATCTCTAATTGTTGTAGCCACCCAACAAGAGTTTGGATTGCCTTAAGCCCAAGTGGCTCGAGAAAAGGTCCCGTCTAACATAATTTTCATGCTTCCTGAGTACGCCTTCCAATACTCCTTTTCTATTCCACAAAATGGTTCCGGCCATCTTAATTTTATGGAGGTTCCCCTTCTGGTAACTTCATCAGCTTGCTCATTACCTTGAATCCCAATATGTCTCGGGATCCAACAAAGGCTAGTCTTTACCTAGCTCAGTTAGTGTCTGTAGACAGCCCCATACTAACTGGGAGTCTACTTTATAGGAGCTTAGTGCTCGAATAATATGGTCATGTCCCGTCTTTTGTATTTCCAGTTCAAGTTGATTTGTGCACATCTACCGATGACATAAATTTCTAATTGTGTATTTTTCCATTGACTCGAAGTATTTGGTTCTAGACCCGAAGACTCCCGGCCCTGTGCCACTTTCGGTTTTTGACCCATCTGTGTACCATTTGATTGTATCTTCTCTTAGAGAATATGCTGTGCTTGAACCGCTTCATTCTATCTTACTGCTAAGTTCTGTAACAAATTATTTCTTGAAATCATATTTTTCTTGGACCTGTCCATGGGGCAATGTAGGAGGGAGTAATCATCAACTTGACTTATTCGATACCATTACCCTTCATATAGCCTATCCCCCTTGATTCTGACCGCCGTTTTCAGAGCTTTCATCTACACCACTTTATGTAGTGGACTTAGTTCCAAGAGTGCTTCCAGTGATGCTGTTGGGCAAGTCCTCATTGCACCCGTCATCCCAATGCTCGCTAACCTGAGCATTGAGTTGACTTCAGATGTGTTCTTTTATTTCATTTATTTTTATTTATTTATATTTATTTGATGTTTCATCACAAGACTTTTGTCTCATATTACAGTATGAAACTGATAAAACGCTCGTACAACAGTACTTAATATATGTAATTTTCATTTTAATTTTAATTACCTACATTTAACAATTTATTGAAAACAAGTAAGAGTGTTAAATTTGGCTGTGCCTAATCTTTGATACGCTCCACCTCGGTTTGAGTATTGATAATAAATGTAAACAAAATATTGGATAAATATGCATGCGTTTCCGGTTATATGACATAACTTCTCGTTTAATTTAGTTTTTGCTAATTAAATAGCTCGCCCTAACCTCCATTGCAAAGGTAATGTTGTGAGTTTTTAATTTTCCGAATAATGACCACCCTTAAATGTGGGTTGAATTTCTGTAAAAAAGTCATACATGTAGCCAACTGAAAAACCCAAATAATTAAAAATTACTTTGCTTACGCAATCATAAAAATTAAATAACCCTTTGTTTATTCCGTTTTGTTAATTCTGAGAATCATAAAAAATATGATCGAGGGTTTTTCCGAAGAATGTTGTCGATATGTAGAGTAAATTTTTGAAATTCATACCTTTACTCAATTGCGAATAAAAGAGAATTGAGTTGGCAAATCATGTGTTGTACTGTGTTATTTTACCTGTAAATATAAAATATGAGGGCAATTACTAGAAGTGACACTACTTAAAAAATTATATAAAAAAAACTAAAAAAGAACCCATTTTACTTTTTGGATATGGTATAGGTGAAGGACAAAGCTTTCTAAAAAAATAATACACTGTAAAAAATCCCTTGATCTTTTTGGTTTTTTCGTTATTTAAAATTTTCTTTTTGTTATAAAATTTTTTACAGTGTATTTTTTTTTTTTCAAAAGTGTCACAAAGCCTGTTAAAGTATCTTTTTAATGATACCAAGATCATGGAAATCGGTTCAGCCGATTTTGAGTTATAGCATTTTAAATGGAGCACTTTTCGACCATTTTCGCGTTTTTCCGAAAACTTTCCCACTGTGCCACGCCAAAAAAATCGCAAAACAGTCATTTCTAAAAATGAGGGTTTGTTTGAATTGATCAAATTTAGCTACGAACAAAATTTCATCGATATCTGAGGGGGTCGGGTTCAATGCATCTCGATTTTTACGTGAAATTCATCATATGGTAAACAAGAGTACTTATGTTACGAAAATGTATTCAAAACAAAACGAAAAAACAACAATTAACATGATAACAGTTATCAAACTTGTGTCACTGTGGCAAGTGTAGTAAATCTGTTTATAGTTTTCATTTTTTGTTGAACTTTGCGGTTGAACTTTTGTTTTGGCAAAATATTTTTACAAAAGTCTTTTTGCTTTAATTAAGTTGGAACCATTTCTATAAAGACTGGTAAGTTTCTGAAGCTTTAACGTCATTATTTTAATTTTTAATCAATGAAAATATGCAATCACTAAAAATTGAGTGATTTCCAAAAATGTTTGTTTTTCGATAGACAAAAACTTGCATGATTCTGTAGAATTCTGTTAAGTGATTATATGGAGATTGAAGGTTTATATATCTAGTTTCAGATTCAACAATAAGTTTTTGCTTCTTTTTGCGATATTTTGATTTTTCGCAAAAAAAAAAAAAAGTAGGAAAACTATAGTCGGTCTAGCCCGGCTATACGATACACTATACCATGGTTTAGAGACCCTACCACTTCGGTCCAACTAATTGGATATAGCAAATAAGCATAAACCAAATTTGAGTGGCGTTTTTATTAATTTTTTTGGCTGCAGATATGAAAAAGTTCATATCGGATGATATGACCATATTTGGTAAAGTCACTTACACTTTGAAAAAATATATACAAACCAAATTTGAAAAAATCTGTGCAATATTTTTGTTTTTTGATAGATTTAAGTGAAGATCGGGAAGCAGCTCTATATGGGGCCTATGACTAAGAATTTCCTATAGGGATAACTTTGGACTACTCATTAATGGATGTAATAAACACATACAAACCCAATTTGAATGAGATCCATACGATAATTTGGAACTTAAGGCAATTTATGTTGATTTCATAGGGGTCATTTGTATGGGGACTAGGTCTGAAAATGGACCGATTCTCACCAATTTCAATAGCGTTTATTCCATGGCCGATAAAAGATTAAATACCAAATTTTATCAAAATATATTCATATTTGCGACCTGCAGTTTGATTACAAGCTTTACATGGACACACAGACGGACGGACGGACGGACGGACGGACGGACGGACGGACGGACATCTTTAAATCGAATCAGATACTGATTCTGATTCGATCGGTATAATTAAAGATGGGAGTAGGTCAAATATTTTTGGTTGTTATAAACAGCAGCACAAAGTCATTATACCCAAACCACATAGTGGTAAATATATTTACCCTGATCCCTGACTCACTGACTGACTGACTGATTCTGTAACGCTGAAATAATACACATACCACTCCCTACAAAGCTATGCGAAATACACAAACAAAATTTAATCTTTCTCATTTTATACAAACCCACACACAATTTTCTCTCTTTTATGTTACCAACCAGTGCTGCTAATAAAATCTTCTGAAAATCGACAATTTTGGAAATAAATCGCCAAAATCGTTATTTTTAAAACAAGAAATTGTCAAGAAAATAAAAATAAAACTCTACAAAATATTACAAAAGGAAACAATCAAATTTATTTATATCATGCATATTACGAATATTATTACAGCATTGGTTATTTCTAATGTATTAGTGGTGAAATTTCAACGAAAAAAATTTAACACACCAATCAACTAAATAAATTTATTGACATGTATCTATAGCTGAAACATATAATATAGATTTAAAGTATCGCCGTAATTGAAACTTAAATCTTAAATAGAGATGCTATTCAAGGTATTTCCGTTTTGAAACGACTTGACCCAGAACTAAATCTATACATACTTTGTAATTTCCATTTACAATGAACAAAAACTATCAATTTGCGATAAACAACCCATTAATTGGTAACCCTTGAAATCGTAATTTTTATATTACTGATAATTTTAAATCTTCAATCATCATTTTTACAAATTTAACAAATCATTTTAACAAATTGAAAAATCGTCGAAATTCAATAAGTTGTCAAAATTGGCAAAATTGCAAAATCGTCGAAATTACAATAAAGGTGCTATTACACGAAGTGTTTTTTACATATGTACTGTCACTTTTTTTATCCATATGAAATTCCTCATGTCTGTCAAAATTGTCTTTTACATACGATTCATAATTTTTGCTATCACACGTGCATATATATTTCCGTATGACATAACCTCTAAATGTAAACAACAGCTGATTTAATTTGTGAATTTACAAAAATTTATTGTTAAAAAAAAGTTATATATTTTTGAATTGTTAATTAATATTAAACAATTTCCTCGTATTTATTTATTTTTGGCCAAGTATTAATTCTTTTTTTAATAATTTATTATTTTAAGCTAATTGGGCCTAACTTCGTAAATGTAAAATAAAACTCAGTTTTATCACATATTTCCCCGACGTTTCGTAACTTTTTTGGTTACTTTTTCAAGGGTCGTCTATTTAAATAAAATAAAATAAAAACACAACATTAACACACAATAATTGCACAAATATGAACAATAAAAACTTACAATAATAAGAATTTTAAACTTTATCACATTACAACATTATTAGTATAAATCACAGCAAACATAAAAACACAAAATTGTATAATTACAAACATAAAACACAAATTTGTATAATTACATTTAGCTTAAAATTAATATCACAGAATGTTTCTAAACTATTGCGACTCTGTAACTAGTACTAATATTTTGGGTGTCCTCTTTGTGGTTCATGGTTGTATTTATATTCTTTTGAATTCGTAAGCTTTCAATTGTGTACCGCTTTTTTTCTATTTTTTCTACATCCAGTATTTTCGTATTATTGAAATTTATTTTGTGTCCAGTTGTAATTACATGTTTTGACAACGCTGTGCTTTCTCTCTCTTTTATGATGTCCATTTGATGTTCTCCTAATCTCTTTTCTAATGTTCTTTTAGTTGTTCCTATATAAATAAGATCACAGCTGTTGTTTTGATCACCCTCACACTTGACTTCGTATACAACATTACTTTTTTGTAGCTTTTCTATTGGAGTTTTTGTTTTTGAAAAAATTGTATTTATTGTTGTGTGTGGTTTGTATGCAAATCTGATGTTTTTTGTTTCCATTGTTGTTCTAATACTTTTATTATCTGTCAAACCCGGGATAAATTGTACACTGTAAAAACTCTTTGTGTCTTTTTCTTTAATGTTTTGATGTTCAAGATTAGAGTTGTGGTTTAATAGTTTTTGTGTATCATTTAAAATAGTATTTGTAATTTTCCTCGGGAAGCTGTTGTTTATTAATATTTTGGTGATTTTTTGTATATTATTTGTGTGATATTTTTTGTCGCTAATATTTAGTACTCTATAAATAAGGTTTTTTGCGGTGTTTATTATTTGATTTTTCGGCTGAGTTGCGTTATAATTCATTATTCTGCCTGAACACGTTTCTTTGGTGTACCAATCAAAAGAAATATTGTTGGTAGTTCGTCGAAGTTTCATGTCCAAATATGCGATTTCCCCTTTTGATTCAATTTCAACAGTAAATTGAATTTTTGGATGTTGAAGGTTTAAAGTTTTTAAGATTTCATCTTTTTCGTCTAATCTGATTACGGCTAGAATATCATCTACATATTTCGATATGTATTTTATGTGAATACTTTTATTTTCTAATTCTGTAAGTGCATCGTCAAGTAGGTTGTCTAAAACAATATCTGCTATAGTCGGGGAGAGTGGGTTTCCCATCGGCATTCCGAAAATCTGATTATATAATTTATCATCATATATGAAATAGTTGTTGTCTATCAAACAAAAGTTAAGAATTTTCAAAAAGATGTTTTTCGGTATACTCGTCAATTCCTTAACTTTGCTCCATTGTCCCATAATATTACGTATTGCTGTGTGAACTGGTATATTCGTGAAAAGAGAAACCACGTCAAATGACACTAATATTTCATTTTCATCAAGTTTCACATTTTTCAAACTATCTTTCACCTGAATTGAGTTTTTTACATTGTATTTTTCGGATATAAGATTTTTCAGTATCTGGCCAACATATTTTGATAATTCGTAACAAGGGACTTGTACCGATGAAACTATTGGTCTAAGGGGAATATCTTGCTTATGGGTTTTGGGCAATCCGTATATTCTTGGTGCCGTTGAGGCGGAGCATAGCAATTGGTGTTTTTTCCAATTTATTTTTCTTTCAATATTAATCTTTATAATCTACTCTGTTTTTCTTTCGCCACAAGCAGTGTCGTATTTTCATACGTTTGTCATGCAAAAATAGAACCTGTTCTAATTGAAAAATGTACTTGTGACTTTCCTCATGTATTGTACATAAACAATGTTTCATATGTATCACACGATGTTTACAACTTTTGTTGTGGGAAAATTTGACAGCACATATGTAAAAAACACATCATGTAATAGCACCTTAAGTTGTCAAAATTGGCAACACCTACTAAACTTATTCGTTTGTCTGTTTTGTTTTTCATCTCAAAATTGTTTTGTATTGTTAAGAGTACTTTCGTTCAGTTCATTGATGGCCAGCACTTACCAAAGAGTATGCTTTTTTTGATAAATATTTGAGAAAAAAGAGATCTTCAATGTAGATTTTGTTGTTGTCCAACGTATGATTTCGTTTATAGCTCTGTATTGAAAAGCCTTTGAAAAAATAGTGCAATATTAAATTTAAAATTTAAATTATTGTAACTTTGCATAATTAAATTACATTGTAATTTTAGAAGAGAGGTGGGAAAATAATTTTTTTTTCACTCATAATATTAATTTTTGCATAATATGCTTTTAAAAAAATTTGAATAAACATAAATTACGTAAAAAGGTATATTTAAGATTTTAATTTGAATAATTTATTGAAATTATCATGGAAGAATTAAAAGCGATTTTTTTTTAAGTAAAACTAATACGCGCGCATTTTTTATTTTTTCTTTTTTGGATTTATAGATAACTTTGCAAAAAATATAGTTCTCTTTTTTTTCAGTTTACATGTATGATGAAATATGAAATATTTTTTTCTTTTTTGTGTACATTGGTGTATTGGTGTTTACATTTCGTTAAGGGGTGGTATGGTAGGTTTTAAAACCTTTCTTTGCATTTCTCTTCCTGAATGCACAACATGTCGAGAGTGTTGTGTCAAAATTTTAAGTAAATCAGAGCAAAACTTAAAAAGATACAGCGTTTCCAGCGACCGGACGGTATATAGTTTACAAATCAGTTTTTAAAAAACTTTACATCGATTTTCTCGCAAATAAATGTTCGAAGTCCGTGAACATCTTCTTAACCGATTCTATTGAAATTTTAGACACTATATCTACACAAAAATCATCAGGTAACCACTAAGTTTTTTTTTTTAATTCCATTTTCTTCCCCATTTTTTAACAACAAATTCCCGAAATTGTATAGCAAAAATCGTTTTTCACTTCAAAATGCTGCAAAAAAAAATTGCAAAATTCTTCGTCACTACTTCAGGAAACATGTCAACTTTTAAACACATTTAAATTTTTTTTTTCACATGGTCCGGTAATGAGTTATGATGTTCACCGCAAAACAACAACGCCTCCGGATATTGGCTGTCACGGACTTATTTATTAAAATTTTTAGTTGAAAATTTTTTCAAAGATTCTTTAAATGTTATGCTATAACGTGTATTCATGTCTTCAAAAAAGAGTTATGCAATTAATTATTATTATTAACTTTCAAAAACCTTTAAAACATTATTTGTTGCTTCGTATGTCATTGTCGCGTAGTGCCTTTGGCTTCTACCAAATTTGTGATTTACGCAGAAATAGCATGTATCTGATTTGTGATCTTCAGGTTCAATCCATGTAATAGGCGCAGAAAATGGCAGCGCCTTAGTACCGCCTTCGTACCAGGTCAAAAGACCACTTTCGCAAGTAGTACATACGGTTTTTGGTATCAAAGCTTCATATAAAAATCGTATTCCAAAGAAAAGAAAATATGGTTCTTCAATTGTAGGCAATATCTTTCTTCTGCTTTGATGGTGCGTAAAATGTCCACAAATAAAACAAAACCAATATCTTAATTTGCAAACAGAATCCGCCATGCTTATTTAAGCTTTAATTTTTCTTTTTTTATATTAATTTTAGTAAAAATCACACCCGATATGTATTGCTTAGTAGCTCAATTATGCCTGAATTTTTTCTTTTATTTTTTATTAGTAATTTTAATAAATATCACACCCGATTTGTAAGTCACAGCTGACTAGACGCAAGAACTCAGTGTTTGGCCCGGCCGAACTTGACGCCGTTTTTACCTGTTTTGTATATGTTGGTGTATAATTTTACTAATTAAGCATAAAGAGCTTTATTTACAACAATTGTGTCTTTTGTGACCCCCACTGAAATTTTTCGGCAAACATTTTCGTAGAATATTTTAATCCTTAAATGTCCTTTTTTAAAGGACATTTTTTGATTTTCTCGGAAAAAGTGTCAAACTGACCTATAAAGAGACCAGTTAGAGGGTTAAGATCTTGCACAAAAATAATCCTCATACAATTCCACAATACAACTCTGACCATAAGAATTCTCTCAGACATTAACTTACAGCATTTTTTTCATAAAGTATAATGCTCCCTTCGACCAAAAAATGAAAACTTTGACCCACTGTAAAAAAAATACTCAGACATGCTGGACCATAAGTTTGTTCTACAAAAATGATCTACTCAACATACCCTTTCACAATTATAGGGTCGCTATTCTGTTCCAAAAATGCTGTTGGACAGTGTTATTAAATTATTAAGACTAAAATTACCGAGTTTCTATCAAAATAAAATATTTTTTTAAAATCATATAATATTAAAAACTTCTATGTATAGAAGCAGAAAATATAAAGCAAAGGTTGGCTACTGGCAAACTTATGCGAAAATATACATAAAAGGACCTTTTACAAAACTTCATTTGAAAATCGAAGTTTTTGGTTTGTATTTTTTACAACTTTTTTCCGATTTTTTTTTTTTTTTTAAATTTTAAAAACATTAAAATTAATTTTTTTTTAATATATAAAATATAGGAAAATTTTGAAATGGGAAAAAAAAAATTGTTTGTTAAAGTCAAAATAAACGGGCGCCTAGGCGCCACACAATCCACTAGTAGTGGTATAGGGTATAAACATGGCAGTTCCACGAAATGCGCTCTTTGATGTTTGGCTCACAAGCAAGAAAGAAAACAAAAATGATGCCGTATATAAGCACATTTGCAGTATAATTGGAAAAGATGTGGACCACCACAAATTAAAAAAGTTTGTGATCAAACTTTCTTTTGATTTTCGGTCAAGGTGGGAAAATGCTGCTC
Organism: Cordilura impudica; assembly: GCA_963682025.1. NCBI lineage: Eukaryota > Metazoa > Arthropoda > Insecta > Diptera > Scathophagidae > Cordilura > Cordilura impudica. The sequence continues at coordinate 282,772,978 of OY821517.1, read as the reverse complement.
GAATAAATAGCCGTTTTTGGCAACAAAATTCTTAATGGTTGTCAAAAGATCTGAACTTTTCAGATTATATTCTTGATGTTGGGGCAAGTACATCTCGCGATATATCGAAGACAGGAAGGCCTGAAAAAACTTTTCTGAATCTTCTTTGATCTCAAAAAAGCGAAAAGCTAAGGAATTTATGAGCAATGCTGATAATGACCAATTGTTAATGGCAGCGGAAATGATACTGAGATCATCTGGAAAAAGAAATTCTGCAAAAATACTAAAAGACTTGGCCGTGACTTCTCCATCAAGAGGCAATGCATTAAAGAAAACTCGATTATCTAATGAGAACATGAAAAGTTTGTCACCAGATCAAGCACTTGCGATGATTATTGATACAGGTCTTTCAACAAATGATTATAACCTTTTTCTATATTTATGTTGGTTGGCCAATGTAGTTGTTTATTATATTTATATTTATTTTAGCTAGTAAGGCCTAAAGTTCTTTATGTAATTAAAAATGCATTTAATCCATATTTTCCCAACGTTTCGTGAATGTTATATTCACTTTATCAAGGGATTCGTCTATTTAAATTAAAAGAAAAATATATTTAACAACATTGCAAAAACTTTTACCACAAACAATTATGACTTACAGTAAGAAAAATGTTTATATTACATTGAACAATAATTTGTTGTAGACAAACATAAAACAGTAAACATGAAAATTATATCAAACACAAACTTAAAAATTATATCACAGTTTAATTATAATATTGCAACACAGTAACTGGCATTAATGTTTTGTGTGTCTTCTTTTAAGTTCATCGTCTTTTTTATTTTCTGTTGTATCCTTAACGTCTCTATTGTGGATATTTTCTTTTCTATTTTTTCTCGATCTAATATTCGTATTTTGTCGAAATCTGCCGTATGATTTGTATTTTTTATATGTTGGGCAGTACTTTCTTTTGATTTGTTTATGTCCATTTTATGTTCTGTTATTCTTGTTTCTAATGTTCTTTTTGTAGTACCAATGTAAACTAAATCGCAGCTTTGATCGTTTATTCCTTTACATGATATTTCATAAACAACGTTGCTTTGTTGTTGTTTGTTTATTGGTGTTTTTATGTTTGTAAATATAGAGCTTAAAGTTTTATTAGGCTTGTAAGCAAAACATATGTTTTTCTCCTCTATTGTTTCTTTGATGTTCTGTTTGTCAGTGAGGCCCGGGATGTATTTTACACTGTAAAATTGTTTTTTCTCCTTGACAGTATTAGGGTGGCCAGATGTTTTGTTTTCTATTTTCTTCACTGCATTTGTTATTAAAGTTTTTATAAGATTTTTTGGAAAGCTGTTGTTTGTTAAAATTTTGGTAATCGTTTCTATGTTTTTAGAGTGATATTGTGTGTCACTAATATTGAGTACTCTGTCAATAAAGGCAGCATACTTCAGAAATAAGCCAAAAAATATATCCTTCATACAACTGTGTAAAAAAATCAAAGGCTTTATGCTACCCTGAACAAATAACCGTAACGGAAACTTATGCTGAGATAAGATTGCAATCGCTAATTGATCACAGTTTAAAAAGATTGTGTGCTGCACAAGATTAAATGTTGCTCTCCCTTAGCGAAATTGGAGATGTAAATGCAATTATAAAATGGGGATGTGATGGCGCTGAACAGAGCATTTACAAGCAAAAATTTTCGGAAGAAAACCAATCTGATAACAGTAATTTTTTTCATTTGAATAGTTCTCCTTCAAATGTATACAACTGTTAACGAACGAAAGATTATAATATGAAATAACCCTGCTCCATCTTCTACAAAATACTGCCGGCCGGTAAAATTTATATTTACAAAAGAAACACGAGACGTTATTTTAAGGGAGGTTAAATATGTCCAAGACCAAATTTCGGATCTGCAACCTACAACAATTCAAACAGAGAAACTAAACTTTAGAGTGAAAAGTACACTTATCACGTGCATGATTGACGGCAAAGTTTGTAATGCCCTGTCGTCATATACGTCGTCTCAAAAATGTTATATATGTGGGGCTTCACCGAAAGAAATGAATAATTTTAGTGCCTTATCGGAACGACAAGTTGACGAAAGCATGCTTGCTTTCGGAATTTCCCCTTTACATTCGTGGATACGATGCATGGAGTGTATGCTACACATAGCTTATCGAATGGAAATGAAGACATGGTGTGTACGGGGCGAAGAAAATAAGGTGAAGATGAAAAAGGAAAAAGAATATATCCAAAATAGATTCCGAAAGGAAGTTGGTCTTTTAATTGATATGCCAAAAAACAAAAAGCAGGCAATACAAATGATGGTGACACGGCGAGAAGATTTTTTGGAGATCCTGAAATAACGACCGACATAACAGGAATAAATATAAATCTGTTGAAAAGGTTTCACACAATACTTTCCTACATAGGTTGTGGACTTCAAATTAATTCTGTAGCTTTTGACCGCTTTGTCACAGATACCAGAGAACTGTACTTATCAGAATATGCATGGTACAATATGCCAGTGAGTGTGCATAAAATTCTTTTTCATGGAAAGGATATAATATCGTCTTCCATTATTCCTATTGGTCAACTTTCTGAATAGGTTCAAGAGTCCAGAAACAAAGATGCAAGAAATTATCGAGAACTCTATACCCGAAAAACATTTAGAATTGAAAATAATTTGGATTTGTTGCACAGATTACTCATATCGGAAAGCGACTAAGATAAAGCGACGAGCATTACCAAAAGAAGTTATTGGCTAATTATCCGTACCGGAATATGGAAATGATATTGACTCGGAGTAATTATTTTTAAATTATTTTTATTTCTTTCCGCCCCAATAAGTACTATTAAATTAGAAATTATGGTATTTTGAAAATACACCTTATATGGTGGTGGCCAAAAAAGTGGGCGGACCACGCCCGTTTTTTGTGTCCAATTCTATATCGATCTCATCATTATTATTGCTAAATTTCATTGCCATATCTACTTTTATTTGACTGTTACGACTTTTGGCATCCTAAAAGTGACAAAAGTCACACTGTGCGGTGTATACTCTTAACATTGTTCTGTATGATATCTATTTGAAAATATTGACATTCATGTTAAAATAGAAATAAATATTGCAAAGCTAATAGAACAAAAATTGTGGCGCCATCTACTGTGGCATAGCCACGCTGAGCAAAATGAAGTGACACTCTGTTAATGCAAAATAAATGTATGTTCCCCACAACAAAATATTGCAGAATTTTATGTAAATAAAATAATATACCGATTTATTTCTAACATGCAGTTATTACGGATATACATATATAGAATATATGTATATTATTTGTAATATTTAATATGTGTATGTATGTATATGTAAATATTACACACAAAAAATACAACATCGAACGTTATTTTAGTGTTTTTCTCTTTATATAAATTAATAGATAACATTTTTTTTTGCCAAATTTACATTGTTTTTTTCTATTAACAAATAGGTATTTTAGCATTATTTGCTTTAGATGCTGGTGAATTTTTACTCCCTTTATATTAACTCGTAGTGTCTGCTTGTCGAAAAATTTTTGGATCGATTTTAACTCCTTTGCCGTGACCCATTCGATCTGAAATTTTACAGGCAGCTCGTGGTAATGACAGAAATGTTCTAACAAATTTTTTAGCGATGCCAAAACAATGGAAATTTTGATTAAAAAAAATGTGCAAAGGGTTAGTTTTTATTATATTATTACCACAAAGACCACAAAAACAACAAGTCCAGCTATGACAACAATACAACATTTAGAATAACAACAAGAACAATATAGAAACATCATATTTTTAATTTTTTTTTTTTTAATTTTTCAGAGATTTCCCTAGACCTGTTCCACCGATTTTAATGATTTTTGAAACATAAATCTTCCCATGAATTCGGTGAATCTTTTTCACTAAAATGGATCACCTTAGCTATCCTACTTAGGGTGTGATCGTGACAAGAACAACAAAGAAAATTAAATTTTTTCAAAACTTTTTTAGTTCTTCATTCAAATCTCGGGCCCTAATCAACCGATTTGGACGATTTTAAATAGCAAGCTTCCCAGGATATTAGTGAATCATTTTTTATATCAACGAGCACCCTAGCTGCCTGACTGGTGCCGCCATCGTATTATATATATTATTAAATACCACGTTTATTTTCTGACTAATCTGGGTATCGGAACTGGCAAAAAGTTCAGAACCATATAACAATAAAGGCATTAAATTCGTTTTGGCGAGAAGTATCCTAATTTTAACTGGAGTACAATATTGAGTTTGCCATAGTTTGCCATAGAATATGTACGACCGCAAGTATAATTTATATGATTTGAGCAAGTAATAGTGTTATTGGAAAATATTCCAAGGTTCTTAGCCGACTCTACTATCACAATTAGTTGGTTATTGAGAGTTATATTTGGCGTATAAAAAGATGGTGACCGTTTTTTGATAATAAGGCACTTCGACTCATTGGGATTTATTTCAAGACCATTAGCCGTAGCCCACAAATAAACGCGATGTAGTTCCTGGTTTAGATCAATAGATTCGAAGTTACAACTGATGTGAAGTTGGACATCGTCAGCATACATTCTTACCTTGCTGTATTGAAGTTTATCTGGCAGATCATTCGAGTATAATGAAAATAGAAGTGGAGCAACAATCGATCCTTGTGGAACACAACGTAACACTGGAAAAATTTTGATTTTGTAGTTACAACATGCTGATATCTGTTGGTAAAATATGATTTAATTAGAAGCATAGCTGTTGATGAGAAGTTGAAAAATTTTTCCAATTTGTAACATAAAATGTTGCAATCAACAGTGTCAAATACTTTAGAGTGATCCAAAAGCATCAAAAACGTTACATGTCCATTATCCATCTGTTTCCTTATATCTGCGGCAATATCCACTAGTGCAGTTATACATAATAGTAAATAGTAATATTTTACAATTTATTATTACATTATTATTACAATTGCTATCCTGACTGTCGATCTGTTAGCAGACTTTTATCATTCAGGAATTAACTTATTTGATTTTGTATAAGCCGTTCAGAGGCCTTTGAGAGAAATTATAATATAGCTATTGGCTTGTAATCATTATTAGTTCTTGATATTCAGATGCTCTTAGCATTCTTCCACTTAGTATGATAAATTTTAATTGTTAATATCTTATTAAAAATAAAAGTTATATGTGGAAGTAGTTACGGTAGAAGAATTTTAATAAATCTAGGATCCAAACCAACCACTTCAAATGCATTTGACTTTATTGACAAGAAACTGGCTAAAACAACAATTTGGTTCACGCCGCTAAAATAAATTTTCTTATTTGTAGGATCCTCATTTGCAGAGTCATCAGGGTTAATGTAATAATGAAGACCGACCTCACCCATGGGAAGGGTATCTGATTAAGGGTATCTGATTTTGCCTTTTTAATCATTTTAATGGTTTTGATGTGTAAACATCTATACGCGCAGGGGGCTAAATTTCTAATTCACAATACAATCACAAAAACAGCGTAATATGTGAGCATAAGATCTTACGCGTAACATGTAAGAATTAAGACAAATCGGTGTGACATGACTGTTTGATGAAAAAGTTATGATATGTAATAACATTTTTGTCGCTGTTTCCTGCATTTTATTTATTACCAGATGTTTACCCATCTCCCCTGTGATCGGACTCACATGATTTTTTTCTTGCTGATCGATATTATTCGTGTAATTGATTAGTTTAAAAATTTTTCCGTCATGAATAGGCAAAGTCTTTTAGGTATATTGCTTGTTTAATGCACGCTATAGCTCCATAGGTCACAATTGGGCGGACCATTATTGAATACATCCTGTGAAAGATGCTGGGTTTACCCGCTACCCTTCTGCATACCATTGTAGCTTGCTTGGCTTTCTCAGTGATGTGGTCGACATGCGCCTTCCATGTTAACTTGCTGTCCAGTACTATCCACAGATATTTCACCTCTACCTTTGGTTCGAAGACTTCTCCAGAATTTGAATTGTCCTGTACCTTGGAAGTTTCCTTTTCCAAATAAATGGTACAATAGTGGTCTTTGTCGGACTGATGTGCAATTATTTTGCCGTACACCATTGACATATAATCCTCAACTCTCTTTGCATAATGCCACATAGGGTTTCTTCGAATTTTCGTCTTACTATTAAGAATATATCGTCCGCGTAGCCTTGCAATTCTATGCCTGCTTCCGACAGTTTCATTAGTAATTGGACAAAAACCAGCCTCCATATTAAGGGTGACAGTACTCCTGCCTGTAGATATGCTCTGGTTGTATTCACGGCTATATTCTCCCACTCTGCTGCTGTTTCTACTGATCTCCTGTAGGGCACTTCTACCATCCATTTTGATGTCACTGAGTCTACTCCTCTTCGGTTTAATGCCCTTTCTATTACTTCGTGTGAAGTGTTATCAAAGGCTCCTTCTATATCTGGGAAGGCACAAACGGCTATTTCCTTTTCATCTATTGATTTCCGAATAGCTTCCACTAGATCAGTAAGAGCGGTCCCTGTTGTTCTGCCCACTTTATACGCATGGAGGTTTGGATGCAAAGGCATCTGCTATAATATCCCACATATTAGATATTTGTCTACAGTTCTTTCAATTGTTTTCAGCATAAAAGATGTTAGGCTTATCGGTCTGAAAGATTTTGGATGCGCGGTGTCCTTTTTCCCCACTCTGGGTATGAAAACTCCCTCTTCCATGCCTTGGGTGGTGTACTCCAAGGCCAAGCTGCTACGCCCGATATTTATCATGAATTATAATAATTCCTTGAAGACCTTTTGTAAGAGGGCAGGAAAAATACCATCCGTTTCAGGGGATTTATAGGATTGAAAGTTACCTAAAGCCCCTTCTAGTCCTTCCCTAGAACATATTTGTGCTGCTATTTACTTGTTTGCCCGACTAGGGTTTCTCGTTCTGTTACTCGACTGCTCATTACTATCTGCCACACTTCCTGGAAAGTGTATCTTTAATAACAATTCTGCCCTGTCTCAGCTGTTCTTAAAGTAACTACCGTCCTATTTCTGACCCTTTCGCAAAAGCTTTGTATGGCCTTGCTTTTTCTGGAAGAGATTCTTTATTCTCGCGGGAAATTCTATAGCTAGTACGTTTAGCTTTCCTAATTTTTTTATTATGCTCAGCTGGTTTGGCTTTATAATGCTCCCACTGCCCGTTTCGCTTCGCCCCATTGCAGAGCCTGCGAACTTCGGTTCTGAGTGTAGAGAAATTATTGTTCCACCATAACAGAAATTTTATAATAACAAACCATATTTTATTTTAATACAATTTTTACTGTTAAGACAATAGAATTGTAATTGCAATCAAATCAAAATTCGATTATAATATTCATCAAAATTCGGTTGGCAATAAATTTGGCAGCCACAACGAATCTGTTTTCTGAGCGTACGCATACTTACGTTTACATGAAAAAAAATCAAAGATTTTCTTACGTTTACTATTTTTTAAATAATCTTTTCAATCAGTTGCATTAAATCATCCTGGTAATACGTATACGCACATCCCCAAAAAATTTTATGTTATTCCGTTTCATTTAAACAGCTGCTCGTTTAATTTAAAATCTTTCACATGTTCGCAATAAAATGTACGTTGTGATTTATATTCCAAATAAAAACATACATACATATGTAATCTTACACTTTCCAGTCGCGTAGGAACATGAGGATGTATGTGTGTGTTGATTCTTATTTTACGACAAAGCATATAAATACAATGTAGTCGATTTCCCATACAACTTTTAACATGTGCATATTATAGTATTTGAAGTTGGCGTTGATAATAAAGTGATCCAGAAATATTTAAGTTAATGTGTTTGTTGCTAAAAAAAAAACTCATTATTTGCACGCAAATCATATTAGAATATTTTTGACTTTATGAGCAACTGAAACTGTATTAAGTGAAAAACGTAAGAAAACTATAGTCGGTTTAGTAAGACTATGCGATACCACATAACATGCGTTTCGGTCGACGGTTTGGAATACAACTATGCTGAGGCTATAATTGAATATATCAGATAAGCATAAAGTAAAATTTAGTGATAGTTTTATTATTATACATGAAAAGTTATTATCTCAATTTATTTTTTAATGAAAACTAGGTCAAAGCGTGGACCGATCATGAGCATATACAATAGTAAAGCCATTTATTTTTCTTAAAAATGTAAAAATCATAGTTTTAAAAAACTTATGCAATATTTTTTGTTTTTGACAGATTTAAGTGGAGATCGGTACTATGGTTTATTGTGAAGGCTTATTTGTGATTTACTGATGGGTGGATATATTACAGACACATGTACCAAATTTAATCTACTTACATATATGACAACCTAGATTCTACGACAATATTGGATAGTCTATTAGGGACATTTTTGCAGGCTCTGCAGCAATGCAGCAATTTTAGGTCAATTTTGATAAAAGTTTCTTTCACAGCATATTCTGATATTATGTGATTGATCGATTATTTTCTAAAATGTAATTAGTCAATAATATCGAATATCAACTTAGGTAGAAGTTTTCATGAAAAATCTATATATATAAAATTAATTTTCTGTGATTTTGTTTGTTGGTTTGACCGCTATACAAATTTTTATTTTTCAACGGATTAATCTGAAGTTTGGTACTCACAATCCATGAATTCCGGCTAAGGTCACCGTATGCTTCTCACCGGCCGTGCCTACTTTTACGCCCACTTTTTATATATATATTTCATTTTCTGTTTTTGGTAAATTTTTTCGCTACACCAATATCTATTTTTCAACGCCTCTCTCCAAAATTTAGTACATACTCCAGGGAAGGTCGCCATATGGCTTTTACTGGCCGCGTCTACTTTTACGCCCACTTTTTATATTCAATTCTTTTTCTGTTGTTTGGTAGGTATATATGTTCGCTACACGAATTTTAATTTTTCTATGGACTTCTCTGAATTTTAATACACGGGAATAACTTCGCGATGAACAAATTCCCCAAATTTAAAAAAGGTCCACAAAAGAAATGAACAAATTCCCCAATTTTTCGAAAAACTAAATAAAAAAATGAACTAACTCCCCAAATTCATTCCTTAATTTTTACAAATTTTTATTTTATGAATTCAGTTAAATTTTTAAGTGAAAATTTGCATACAGCTCTCAATATCTGTCCTGCATTTAAAATCTGTATTCTTTTCAAAAGCATCATTTTGGTGCGCGGAAGGGGTGCGCGGACGCGGACTGATCTAAAAAATATATTGTGTTTAATAATTACCTGTTGATCCAAATAGGCCACACATATATTATAAGCAGTTGCTTAAAGCAACCTTGCGGCACAATTTTAAACGCCGCATCCATCTTCCATTTTTGATCACTTATTGAATGAAATAATTCAATTTTTCAAAGTTATGAGCCACTTAATTTGGAAAGATTCCGTTGTATTTGATGTCAACAAAATAAGTAAACTTCAAAAGAAAAAAATTTAAAGCGGTTTCGCAGCTTATTTTCGAACAATTTCTTCCGTAGCATCTTATCAAAAAACTTCTAAATTTGAAAATCAATAAATATTAAACTGATACAAAAAATTAATTTACTCCCCCAAAAATGTAAACATTGAGGTATTTTTTCATCATGAACAAATTCCCCTATCCCATATAAATTTTTGTGGAGAAAGTTTTTTTTTTTTTTTTTTTGAAATTTGTTCATTGCGAAATAAGTACGCCTGCTAAGAATAGTGAACCATTTTTAAGTCAAAGGCCTTTGGATATATATAAAATTTTACAACTGTTTTAAGTTTTTCAGCAAATGAAAAATACAAATTAGTGTTTTAAATCTTCGATTTTTCTTGATTTGTCCATCGAAAAAAAATCTCTGACCCCACAAACTATATATTCTTGATCATTATAACAACTCGTGTGGATATAGCGATATCCATCTGTCTGTTTGTTGAAATCACGATCAACCACAAAATAAACCATTAATCCGGATAAACTTAGAATAATGTGGTTGGTCTTTATGTGGATCAGCTTGGCATTTATAATGGGATAAATTATCAAATAGTTTACTTTTTCAAATATTTTGTTTACGTTTATTACAAATAGTGCAATAAGTTCAGATATTAATGTAAACGTAAAATCTAGGCGGGGCGTATCAAATGTTTGTCATAGCCGAATTTAACACCCTTACTTGTTCATTGCCTCTTACTTATATGTCAGTTGAGTAGCATAAGAATAGAAAAATATGTCAGTTTGCTATTTCGGCAATATTCATAGTATTTTCTTCATTTATTTTTTTTTTTTTCGAAAAAATGTTCGGTCCATATAAAAACTTTTCATAAAATTTTTAAAATTAAACAAAAAAAAAAAAAAATATATTATGAACTAAGTACCGGCAATTAATGTTTGACAATAAATTCAAATTTATACTCTGTATAGGTGCTACTTTTGGAAGGTTATTCGAATGGTTATGTCCATTCTCATGATAAAGCTCGTTGGTTACTTTTTTCCTTGTGGTACTATATATTTTCCTTAGCCTATTTTATGTAATTGCATTCTCGAAATCACGAATATTACTAGGTGTCAACCAAAAAAAAAAAAAAAATAAAATCCGTTAAAACTTAGGGCTTTAGAACCTGCAATTTTTATCAATTAAGTTATAAAAACTTACAGTAAATAGCCACTTTTTTCGAAACTACATGTATTTGTGCAAAACTACTAATATTTGTGCAATATAAAAACAATTTTTCTATATGAATTTTTAGTGTGCCCGTAAAGAGAGGGTGAAATAAAAGTCCACAATATAATTTACAAGTACACAATCAACTATATATATATATGTATGAATGACGCATCTACGCTATTTGACGAATATAGGTCACAACTAAATGTTTTGTAAACAAATATTTTGTGCCTTATAATATGAGTGTCAACAATTTGTTTAATAACATACTAGAGGACCCCTGCTGCTCCGCAGCATATATTATATTAATTTTTATAATATAATACCAAAATTTGCCAAGAGAAGTTACCGTACAGTAATGCCAAAATATGCCAAGAAAAGTTAACGTGCAGTAAAAGTAAAGTTGATTGTCCACGCATAACTTTCCTCAAACCCAACGAATTTGCCAAGAGAAGTTAACGTACAGTAATGCCAAAATATGCCAAGAAAAGTTAACGTGCAGTAAAAGTTAAGTTGATTCTCCACGCATAACTTTCCTCAAACCCAAAGAATTTAAGCAGTTAATAGCTCAAAAGAAGGAGCTTGATCCACTGAGTATTCTTAGAGATATGTCAACAGCCTAAGTTAATTAGAACTCTAGTTATAGAGGTTTGAGAGAAGAAAAATATTGAAAAAAATCTTGAATGCAAAGTTTATTCATAAATTCTTTTAATATATAAGATTGTATTAATGTATTGATACTATTTGGTCGTACTGACAATATAACAAACTGACAGTTTGACCAACTCATATAATACTCACAAAACATAAATATGTATACATAGAGAGTTCAGATATTGAGTGACTTAGAATATAAGCTAGAATTGGGATTTTTGTATATAAGATTCAGTATTAATTCAATAAAGAAGAGTTCTAATTTGTATCTAGAAGCGTAATTTGTATCTGTAAGCTGCCAACAGGAAGTCTTTTCACCACACAATACCCGGTTATCGAAGCCACTCTGTTGAAGGAAAAAAATGGATATGCCATACCCGCGCAGAGAGATCATGTCGACGGCTCCATTCTAAAACATGCTAAGTCGACATGCCATGTTTTGCTGGGAATAGAATTTCTGAGTTCATCGTTTCTTATCTTAGATTCTGTAAAATTTTGATAGTAATCGGACTATCCTATCAAAAGTTATAAGCAAAATGTACTTAGCATAATTTATCAAGTTTGAAAAGCCTCCCTATTTAAATATTTTAAGTACACTTAGCATGATTTAGTTTGGAAATATTTTTTTTTTTTTGTTTTATGCTAAAAGTACTTAGCATGTTATAGAATGGACATTTACTTTTTCGCGTTCTCTATGTATACTTAGCATGGACGTAATACAGTTTAGTACATTTTTTTTCATCTCTAAGTGCACTTAATAGGTTTTTCCCCTAATTGAAAATATCACTATCGTCGTGTAAGTGTACATAACATTGTTTAGTTTGGATAAAGTTGTGAACAGAGCAGGTGCACATAATTGTGTTTTTTTCTAAATATAATGAGTTCTCGCGCAAGAAAAATTCTGCAATTGGCCATAAACAAATTGAACGGTATTATTCATTTATATTAAACATTATAAGATAAAATTAACCGGGTTTCTCTTAGAAAAAGAAGAATCAGAAGCAAAAATACAACCCCAACACAATAATAAGAGAAACATTGGTAAGTAATTTAAAAAAAAAAAACTTACCAAAGTAATGTGAATAATTATATTAAAGTATTTTAATAGAAAGTGTATTGGAACATATTTCTTCATCCAATTTAAAATCATCTGGAATGTCACCTAGCATATCAAATGAAATATCGTACAATATGGATTGTAGTGAAAGTGACAACAGTTTGGAAGATCTCGGTAATTTCTATTACATATAAACTATATTTTTATTCAGTTTATTATAATAAAATAGTAACCCATTCACTTTTAGAACCATTCCGCGGAAGCTCAAGCGAATGCTATCAACTATCTGGTGCAGAATCATCTGATGCAGAATCATCTCTCATCTTCAGTATCAGCTCCATCATGCAGTCCGATAACACCAAAAAATACAAAAATAATATTAAACCCAAATTTTGATACACCAACTGAACAAATTTTACTTAAGAGACAAAAACGAACATCTCAATGGCGCAAAAATGAGGCAAAAGTCCTAAAAAGTCAAGGTAAGCAATATTACAATGGAAATGGTGTTTTGAAGACTGAAAAAGTTTTAAAAAAAGGTTGTGGAGACTCCTGCAGAATGAAATGTTCACAAAGAGTGTCCGAAGAAAATAGAAAGTACATTTTAAATTACTTTTATAATATTGGCAATCAAGATCTTCAAAGATCCTATATTTCGCAATTAATTACATTTCACAAAAAAAAGGTTTGCAGAAATAGTGTTAATTCACGAAAAACTGAATCAAGGACGTACTTCCTTAGTTTCTTTAAAGATGGCAAAGAAGTAAAAGAAGCCGTATGCAAACCGATGTTTTTGAATACACTTTCAATAACACATCAGACAATTGAAACTGTAGTACGCAAGAAACATTTAAACCCATTACATTTATCGCCTGACAAAAGAGGAAAGCATACTAAATCAAATGGAAAAAATATTCAAATAAAAGGGATAGTAAAACAGCATATCAATGCGTTTCCCTTAGTAGAATCTCACTATTGTCGTCAAGAATCAAGAAAGATGTACCTGGGAGGTGAGATATCATCAATAGCGCAAATGTATCGATTGTATGATAAATGGTTTTCAGAAAATGCTCATGTTTTAAAACTAAAGGCAACATTAAGACAGTATCGAGATACTTTTCATGATTCGTTTAATATATCATTTTACATTCCGAAAAAGGACCAATGCGACTTGTGCGAAAAGTATAAGAACATGAATGAGGACGAAAAGAAAGCTATTGAATCTAATATCAATCAGCATTTATTTTGCAAACAAAAAGCTAGAGAACTAAAAGATATTGAAAAACAAGAGAGTTCTGACAACGTAAATGTTCTAACTGCGTGCTTTGATTTCCAAAAAATTCTCTCGTCCCCTTGTGCTGAAGTGAGCACATTTTATTATAAGAGGAAGCTACATGCTTATAATTTTATCATTTTTGAACTCAGCTCGAAACAAGCGTCATATTTTGTATAGGATGAATCTACTGCAAAGAAAGGTGCTACAGAAGTTGCAACCTGTCTATACCAGTTTATAGAAACTGAAAACAAAAATAGAGGTATCACTAAATTTAATTTTTGGTCCGATAATTGCGGCGGACAAAATAAAAACAAGATTGTTTTTTCATTTTACGTATGGGTTTCTCTTAAACTGAATATTGACGTAAGTCACAAGTTCCTCGGAAAAGGTCATACTCAGAATGAAGGTGATAGTGTGCATGCTCTTATAGAAAAATCCAAGAAAAACAAACGTATATATGCACCATATGAATGGTTCTCTTTAATAAGAAATTCAAAGAAGAATGAACCCATATATAACGTAATTGAAATGGAAAATAAAGATTTTTTAGACTTCAAGGAATTTGTTTCTGCTTTGAATTGGTCAAAAAATACAAAAAATTAAAAAATAAGTGTATGCAAAATCAGAGAAATTAGAGTGTATAAAGAAGACAATTATAAATTATCTTACAAATATCAATTCGATGAAGATTTTAAAGAAATTACGCTTTATGACGAAACTAAAAGGCGTAGAAAGACAAATTCGATTCCTCAAGACATACCCAGAGCATATTCATCAACTCTTCCAATAACAGAAGCAAAACATAAGGATCTGCTATATTTATGCGACCAAAATCTAATTCCAAAGTTTTACCAAAACTTCTACCGAAACCTCAAAAGCTTTGCTGGAAACGAATGTGTAGTCAACTCAGAATGTGATGATTAAAAGTTGTTACTTTAACTTTTTTGTTTTCCATTAAAAAAAATATTTTATGATTTTTGTATATGAACTGAATTAATATTATTTTTTTTTTTAATAAAAAAAAGAAAAAAATTTCAGTATTTGTTTTATTAATTTAAGTATTTTAAAACAATTTTCGTTCTAAGAAGTAAAAAAAAAAATTAAAATTTTAAATTTTTTCCAAACTAAAACATGCTATCTGTACTTAGATGACCAATGTAAGTGAGAAAGGACCACCAAAAAGATGCTAAGTCCACTTAGACGACTAGGTAATAGGTTTGTGTACATGCTAAAGTATTTTAAGTCACTTTTAAGTATGATCTACAACAAATTTATAAAGTTCAAATATACTTAAGAATTCTGTTGCAATTATAATATGAACGCAAAAATCCTCAAGGTTCTATCTCTTACCGTTTTCGAGATATCAACAAAAAACTTTGAAGGCGTTTATCTCAAAACTAGATTTTTTCACTTAGCATGTTTTAGAATGGAGCCGTCGATGTGGGCCATGAAAATGCAAAAAAATATTCTGCAATTTCTCATAAGGTTTTAGCTTTGCAAACCATCTCCGTTCATATTTTGTATACCCTATACCAATATGTTGTTTGGGTATATTTGTAACTACCAAAAATATGTTAACTAGCCCCATCTTCTATAATACCGATCGACTCAGAATCACTCTTTTAGTAGATTCGCGAGTCCATCGGTCCGTCTGTCTGTGTGTCCATGGAAACTTTTAATCAATCTACAGGTCGCAAGTCTAAATATATTTTGATCAAATTTGGTATACATAAGCTCATATTGGCTATGGTATAAACACTGTTGAAATTGGTGAAAATCGGTTAATGTTCAGGTCTTAGTCCCCACATAATGACCACTATAAAATCGACTTAAATTGCCATAAGATCTAAATTATCAAATACATCTCAGTCAAATTTTTTTTTTGTGTACGTTTATTATATTCATTAATCAGTAGTTGAAAAATAAACCCAATAGGACAATTCTTAGTTATAGCCCATATAAAGCTGCTTCCATATCTCCACTTATATCTATAAAAAAACAAAATAAGTAAGAAAATTATAGTCGGTCTAGACCGACTATACGATACCCTACACGCGTTTAGAGACCCTATCTCATAGATGCAACTAACTGGACATAGAAAATAAGCATAAACCAAATTTCAGTGGGATTTTTATTAATTTTTTTGCCTGCAGATATGAAAAGAAGCATATCGGATGCTATATATATAAGGGGACTAGGCCCAAAAATGGACCCATCCTGACTATGTTTTGTAAAGTCTCTTGTATTTTGCAAAAATATATACAAACAAAATTTGAGAAGAATCAGTGCAATATTTTTGTTTTTTGATAGATTTAAATGAAGATCGGGAAGCAGCTCTATATGGGGCTTATGACTAAGAGTTGTCCCATAGGTATCATTTTTGGACTACTCATTAATGGATGTAATACAAACCCAATTTGAGTAAGATTTATATGACACTTTGGATCTTATGGCAATTTATGTCGATTTCTTGGGGGTCATTTGTATGGGGGCTAGGTCTGAACATGGACTGATTCTCACCAATTCTCGTCCTCTGGCCGATAGAAGCTTATATGGCAAATTTGATCAAAATATGTTCATATTTGCGACCAGCAGTTTGATTACAAGGTTTACATGGACACACAGACGGACGGACGGACGGATATCGTTAAATGCTTTTATTTTTTAATAGCTTTTATTTTTTAATATTTAGTTTGCGGTTCCTTACTCTTAATTATTGATTTTAGCCTTCTAAGAATTAGGGGAATTCATTTGAAATTTTGTTTGATTTAAAATTTCTCTTACTCTTCTGGCCGGATGATATCAGACATTTGATGATAGATTAGTTTCCGGTGACTGGACAAAAGTTTCCAACAATTGTGGGGTATTGGAAAGAAGTCAGAACTTATTATTAGTTGTCGAGTGCTTCGGACTCTTATCACAGATGAATATATAGTTGTTTGGTATTCCAATTTTTTGCACGCCAGACCGGAGATCAGTTCCCAAAATCTCAATAGATTTTATGTGGTCTAATATTCCATCAGCAGCACTGACACAGCCCCTCCCCAGAATTGAGCCATCTTCATTAATAAATTAATTTTTCATTAATTTCATTAATTTTTCTTAAAACTATTCACGATCTTTCCTCCATGCCCTGTAACTTGCATTGTTACCTTAAATATTAAATTCGCTTTTGTCTAAAAAATCATCCGATTGCAGAACTGCATTCATCTTGTCCACTCTGATGATATATATAGCATCATAGAACACATACTGGACGATATTTTTGCTTAAAAAGTTTGTACAGGAATTTTTGGGTGCTTCTTTATTTTTCTAATTACACACTCGATAGCCAATCGGAGAAGGTGAGAAATTCCATGTCGGGCGATAGTTCTAGTGTAGCAGTGTAGCAAAATCTCTAAAGGATTTAGCGTTCTCAGCCCAAACTTTTTCTGATATTTTTTCCTATATTTTTTTTACCTATAAAGTAGATCACTTTTCATAATCTATTTATTTAAGATATCAAGTTCTGATGATCTTAATGTTTTTAATTAATGTTTATTAACTAATTAATTAACTATATTTAATTATTTATAATTTTACCTTTTTTGAACCTATTTTCGGCAATAACTTGTCAATAACTCAAAACAGGGTATAAACCATTCAAAAAATAATGCTAAATACAATTCAAAATATTTTTGTTTACGGTCCTTACTCGAGTTTTACGAATTTTAGATAATAAAAATGTATATGCCTCATATGATTAGCGTAGTTAAACATGTATAAAATATCTACAAAATTTCATAAAAATATATTAATTTTTCGATAATAAAAGGTGGTTCTTGGACAAATATTTTTTGTAGTTACAGACATCAGCACAAAATTATTATATCCTGACCAAATAGTAACATAGGGTATACATATTTATAGCCCATACGAACCTTTTGTTGTTGGAATAATATAATAAATTTTGTTTGTACATGATGTTTATATTTTTACATAGAAAAGCTTAACCAAAACGTATTGCTCTTGGTTCAGTTGAAGACGATGGGTTGAAAAAAAATACAAAACTTATTGTCTTTAAATGTGTATTTACATATAGAAAGTAAGTGTTTTATATCAACATCTTTACAGGCTATGTTGTATATATATATTTTATATTGCTTTATGGAAATAATCCTTTTAACGTCTTGCAAGTTTGTATAATAAATTGATGAAATTATTCACAATTATGCTTTAAGAATATGTAAATAATATACATAGTTATAGCCGAACATGTTTCGTTTGATTGATTTGTTGCAATATCAGTCATTCGCAACGTGACCAATTATATTGGTTTTTCATAATAGGTGGCACTGTGTTGTATGAATTTAATATGTTAATCATTTAGTTAAAGTTCAAGTTCATAACCATTGGTCAGAGTGTTCTGTAAAGACTGTGCACAGTGGCGCAAAACAACAAAATTTTAAAAGCTATATTTTGATTTTTTTTTCTTTTTCAAAAATAATTTCACACAACGATATTATATGGAAACTATGGCCAAAACTGTTTCAACCCTGATTACAGTTGAACCGGGTATTTATAGACATATATATTCCTATATATTAATATGAATATTTGTCAAATTTTTTTGCTTTTATGCGGGCCATTTGTATAGGGGTTAAGTGTCAACATCCTTTTAAGTTTAATTAAAATAGGGCATAAATTGATTTTTAACCATACTGCTCGTAGGCCTGACTTAAGATAAGTGTGTTAAAATGCATGACAACATGTGCAAGTTCGAGTGTATGTCAGCTAGATATAGGTTTAAACCATAAGTAGAAAAATTTGATATAGAAACAATCTAATCAATTATAACAATGGCTCAATGCCAGAAAGCGGCCTGATTAAGAACGCAGAGCAGTTATGAAAACAAAATCGAATTTTGCTAATTAGTTTTAGTATTAGTTGCAATATGTCAGAAAAAGTGACGTTACAACTAAAAAACAATTGCAAAAAAATATTGTCAAGCTGAAAAATTGAGAAAAATATATATGTAGTCTTTGTTCCACATGTCAAATACTTTCCACTAATCCGTTTTCAAAAATCGGTATACAATTAAAATTCTGCTCAAAATGGACAAATTCAGTAATTGGGTAAAATTACCAGAACTGTTTTTTTAACAATATCTTCGAAATTCTATGATGTTATAAAATTTTAGAACATGGTTTTGTGATAAACTCATCACAGTGTAAAGAGACATAAAGAGCTATGTAGTCAATAACCAAATTTAAATAAAAATATATTTCTTATAAGATACTCAATTAAGTGGCGATTTTTTATCTATTTATTTATTTGTATATTGATATATGGAATTAATCCTTACAGACAATTTACTAAGAAAATCATTATACCCTATACCACTATGTGGTTTGGGTATAATGACTTTGTGCTGCTGTTTGTAACAACCAAAAATATTTGACCTAGACCCATCTTTAATTATACCGATCGAATCAGAATCATTTTTTGAGTTGATTTAACAATGTCCGTCCGTTCGTCCGTCCGTCCGTCCGTCTGTGTGTCCATGTAAAGCTTGTAATCAAACTGCAGGTCGCAAATATGAATACATTTTGATGAAATTTGGTATATAAGCTTTCATCGGCCATGGGATGAACGCTATTGAAATTGGTGAGAATCGGTCCATGTTCAGACCTAGCCCCCATACAAATTACCCCTATGAAATCGACATAAATTGCCATAAGATCCAAATTGTCATATAAATCTTACTCAAATTGGGTTTATATGCGTTCATTACATCCATTAATGAGTAGTCCAAAAATGATCCCTTTGGCCCCATATAGGGCTGCTTCCCGATCTTCACTTAAATCTATTAAAAACAAAAATATTGCACTGATTCTTCTCAGATTTGGTTTGTATATATTTTTGCAAAATACAAGAGACTTTTCCAAACATGACCAGGATCGGTCCATTTTTGGACCTAGTCCCCGATATGAACTTTTTCATATCTCCAGCCAAAAAAATTAATAAAAATCCCACTCAAATTTGGTTTTTGCTTATTTTCTATGTCCAGTTAGTTGGGCCTAAGAGATAGGGTTTCTAAACGCATGGTATAGGGTATCGTAATTTTCTTACTTGTTTTCAAATTAATTTTAGTACATAGCTATTCATAAATTTAGAAAACATATTATTTTACTTTTAAATAGATTAGTATCTAATGTAAAATCTATATATGTATCCATAAGGTTCATTAAATTGAATACACATTCTCCTGAGAGGTTCTGCATATGCATAATTAGCTCTATAGAACTGTACAGATAAAGGTGAGAAGTAACGTGTTGGTCGTTGAGGAATGTTGAATGATATATTGTTAATCAGGAAACTGGAACAAACATCACCATTAATTATATCGATACCTTCCCATAAGAATGTATTAAGCGACATTTCTAAAATTGTTCAGAAACGAAAAAACGTCTCATTTAGTTATTTATTTGTGTATTTTATTGAAAGGAACATTTTTGGAAAGCGATCAGAATACAAAACTTGACATCGCAAAACCAAAATTTTAATCAGATAAGAAGTTTTTGTCGCTTCGTATATTTTCGTGGTCAAGACATTGGCGCTTGATACAATTACCATTGGCGCTTAAAACATTGACATGGACACAAAAAATAAAGGTTTGAAATAAATTGTATCGTTCAATTCATTTTTTTCTGTTAAACAATAAAGTAAATAAAATCTATATAAAAAGTGACAAAACATTTATTTCAAAACAAAATTTAAAAAGGACACTTTAGGATTATTGATTAACAATATAATAAATAAAAATCTGTATTAAAATAAAGATAACATTAATTTCAAAAAAAGAATTCAAAGATGACATTTGAGGATTATTGATTATAATATAATAAATCAAAATCTATATAATAATCAGCATAAATTAATTTTAGAGATCAAAACGGAAATTTTAAGATTATTAAATAATCAAAATATCATTTTGATTGTCAGACTAATCATCTTCTTCGTCTGTCTCTGCCAATTCGTCTTCTTTCTCACCAAATGTATTTTTTATAATATCCTCGTATTCTTGTATGTATCGTTCAGGAATAAACTTTCTGTTCTCGAGTAATAAACTAGCATACTCTGCGTATGTGGAACGTTTAGAACTTTTTGCAGGTCAAAACGAGCCCAAACAAATGATGGTGAACTCTTGGCTTTTTCTTGATCTTCCATAAATAGTTTATGGCTCGTTTCTTTCTGTTGAGAATGTTTTGTCACTTTTACTTTCTGTGTTTCATCCAGTTCACGGTCCTTATAGGATTCGCAAATGGTACACTTATCTTTTTGGGAACATTGATGCCAATGTTGTATGTTTTGAAAATTCCGCGGAAAATATTTTCGGAGACTAAATTTATACCCTGTTTCACTTGGATTTCTTTGAATTTTTTGTAAAGGTTAGAAATACTAAAACATTCGGTGGGCAAGTAAGTTCTATTGGTCCTAGAACGGCAATAGTGGGATGGAACCCTTGGTAAGCTTTCAATGAAAGTGCAAACGGCTTCTTTTAAATCAGCGGACGTAGCATTGAACGCAGCTGCTGGACCCCTTTTGTCTGTTTCCGATGTATCTAAAACTGTTGTTTTTAAAGGGCATATGTCACAACTCTGCTTGAAATGTTAAGGGTTTTAGCAAAAACTGCATACATACTTGCATTTTTTTCCCTTCAAAATTTATTAAATATTTTCTTGTTTCTGTCTTCTTTTCAATATCTTTGCTTCGTCGCCTTTTCATAGGAACACGATCAACGCAGGATAAAATCCAATCTATTTGCTGGATATGTGGCAGTTTCAAATAAAAGTCAAAAACTTCTTGCCTTTGCGACTTACTTAATTTGGTTGCACATTTGTTTTGGCAGCTCTTGCATGGATTTCTTTGCACAGATTTTTGTTTTTTCTCAACACGAGCTCTTTTCTTTCTTTTCTTTTACCTCCAACCCCTGGTTACATAACTCAATGGCCATGACTTGTGGCTTTGGATTCTTGTTTACTTTTTGGCGTTGTTCTATTTCATCGACACTTGAATTTTCTATGGAACTGTTAAGCCAAGATGAACTCCCATCTGTTTCAAACGGATCACACTCAGACCCAGATCCAGATGGTGCAGACAAACTCCTTCTGCCCGCAGTACATTTTGTTTTTTTCAAAATGATTAAGCTAAAACAAAATTCATAATTGTATTTATTTCACCTACCTCAAAATATAAACATGTATCAAGAATCAAGGAGCTTATTTACTTACTTTCATTCCTTCATTAGATTGTTTTGCTAATTCAACCATTTGTCTAGCTCTTGTCTTTTGCAATCCAGAGGGACCTGGCAAATTTTCATTCATGGTAAAATTATAAATAGTTTCACTAAAATACCACGAAACGATGAACTAACTCCTCACCGAAAAAAGTACGATAACAACTGACGAGAATAAAAGGAACAAAATAACTCAAAACAAAACCGAAGCCTACTTACTTCATTCAAATATTTGAAATAAAATCAACAGCTATATGTGCAAAGGTATTTACATACAAAAATACGCTTACAAACGACGAGACAAAAAAACACAAAATAAATGGAAAAAAAGCAGTAGCCTACTTCATAGAAAAATTATTTAAACTCAAAGACAATCATAATCTGGAGCGTTATAAGCGACAAAAATGGATCAAGTTCTAGTTGGATGAGTATGCTAAGCGACAATTTCGGTTAAACTAAGCGACATCTAACAAAATTTTTGTGTGGACCTTTTGTTGCTTACGACAATTTTTAAAAATGTCGCTTAGCATAATTTTTTTGGCGGATAATACAAATTTCAAGGAGCAACTTTATTCCAGTGAGAAAACTTGGCGGTTGATACAATTTTATTTTTTCTCTAGTTTCCTTTGCATCCAGGATAGGGCAGCGAAACCCAGACCAAAATGTGGCGCTTAACTTCTAGTATAGTTCCACATCAAAAAATCATTTTCGAAAAAAGTGTCGCTTAATACATTCTTACGGGAAGGTATCGATATTAAGAAGAACTGAAATATTTAGCATAGTTCTCTGGCTTTTTAAAGTAGGTAACTTAATAAGGGTAAGTCTGTTGGTAAAAGATCGTACATTAATTAGATTAAAGTTTCAACTCCGAAGACAAAATACTAGGGATTGCTTTTGCATAGATTCCAGACTTTCGATATGAATTTGGTAGATTGGGTCCCAAATTATAGAACCCCGTTCCAAGATAGGTGTCACAAGCGACGCATATAAAGTTTTTGTGACATAGGGATCATTGAACCCTTTAGCCAAACGTTTTCTAAAACCAAGTACACAGTAATTGTTATATGAGGAATATAGATCAGTTTAAGATCTAACAAAACACCAAGATCTATAAAGTTGTTTACTTTATCGAGACAATTATCACCCAGTACATTGTTAACAGATATCGGCCTCTTTCTGACGAAACGCATATATTTACACTTTTTAAGGTTCAGCTCCATTAAATTTATATTACACCAAGAATAAAACTAATTCAAATCATTTTGGAGAAAAACATGATTAGCCTGTTGATTATAACAGAAGAAAATTTTGACATCAACCGCATACATCAAGATGTTTGAAAAACGAATAATATTCGGAAGATCTTTTATAAACAAAGAAATAAGAAACGGCCCAAGATGGCTGCCTTGAGGTATTCCCGACATTACATCTATCGGCTTTAAGGTAACATTTAAAAAAAAAATGCTTTTTATGTTCTATTGGCTAAATAAGAATATATCCACTTTTCCCTAGATTTATAAATCCCATCATATGTAATTTCTTAAGAATTTTTTTTTTTAGTAGTAGTATTCTTTATTTTTTCGTTTTAAATTTGACAATATATGTACATTATTATAAAAAGACTAAATTAAGAATATATCTATATTCGACTTTGACAATATGTCGTCAGTCGAAAGACTATTTAAGCAAATAACAATTTTAAAATTTAACAATTTTACAATTTAAATATTCCTAAGGATTAAACTCTGCTTTTAAAAAGCTTCTATAATTTACACATGTTTTCATATAGTTTGATTCAGATTGCCAGCCTACAGTCCTGCCATCCAAAATATTGATTATTTCGACTTCACTAAGTACAGATTTTCCAAAATGTAAAATTCTAAACTCTTTCAGAGTATTACAACGGCCTATAAAATGTTCTGTGTCTTCTTTTTCCTTCAAATTACAAAGTGAACATAAGTCTGAACCCTTTGACTGATAATTATTACCATTAAGTTCAATAAGGTCACTTCTTGCCTTGAAAATCCACGTTATGTCTTCTAACCGCAACTCGTCCATCATGTATCTGATTCCTGACATTGTGTCAAGTTTTCTATATATTCTGCTTGTTTCAGCTGCTTTCATTAGAAGGGCTCGGTTATAAGTAGTTCTAAGTGAATATAATAAATTAATCTGATTTTCAGCCCACTGTGTATAATTGAGATTTTGCTCTGTCCATGAAATACCAAAATCAGCTCCTATTCTATTCATAGCATTCACCCATAGAATTTTTTTTTTTTTTTAATTAATCAACACTCAGGGGATGCCCCCTACAGATGCAGTGCATTGTGTTGATCTCAGGAAAATAGGTTAAGGAGGAAAGGGGAGTAGTGTGTTTATTTTTTTCTTTGCAGCGACAGACCAAAGCCTCTGGTGGGAATCGAACCCACGACCCCTCGCATGATAGGCGAGCACGCTACCTACTCACCTACCGGGGCGCTTAGAATTTGCCATCTAATAAGGATTTTGGAGAGTTGATAGGGAAGTCTGTCCTGATTATAATAGAACAAAGTATACAGATGCCCATTTTCTATTCCCGTTTCAAGTCTTAGCATGTATGTTGGTGTAAAACAAGGAATCCTCAATATTTTCTTTAAAAAGTATAGCTGCAGTTTATCAACTTCATCGAACAAAGAGAATCGCCAGACTTGTGCGCTATAGCTTTGCACTGCTCTACAAACTGCCAGCAACAGTTTCCATTCGGATCATAGAGATATCGAGGGTTTGTTCAAAAAGTTGTTCTATGTCTGATTTATGCTGCTTTTGGCAGAAGCGGTTCTTATTTCAATATGATTTTTGAAAATTATTTTTGGTGTCAAGGTAACGCCAAGATAGCAGTATTCGGATGCTATTCTAATATCTTCTCCTTTAAAATACCATTTTACATTTCGTGACATTCTTCCACCTTTTCTGAATATCATAATCTCAGACTTATTTAAATTTACCTCGACATCCCACATTTTACAGTAATCTTCTAATTTATATATAGTTTTCTGCAAAACGTTTATATCATCAGCAAGAATAACGATATCATCTGCACATAGCAACAGTCGTATATTTAAGTATTCGATATTAAGGCCTCCTTCTAAAAAGTCATAAAGATCATTAAGATAAGAGTAGTGGTAATAGCAGACACCCTTGTTTTACGCCTGATACTGTTGAAAAGTCCTCTGATAATTCATGACACTGCCGAGATTGTAGTCTGATACATGTTTTCTATAAACTTAACTGCTTTTGGCGAAATACCTATTGTATGCAGCTTGTATATAAGTGCATTTCTAGAAATTTTATCGAATGCGGTTTTAAAATCCACGAAAAATGAATAAGTTTTCCAATTCGCATTTAGATTTAAATATACAAAAACTGAGAGGTTATATATGTTGTCAACTGTTGAACAGTTCTTCCTAAAATCAGATTGACATTCAATCAAGATTTTGTAACGTTCGGCCCATTCCGAGAGTCTATTTGCTAACAAACCCACCATTATCTTTGGTAGACAGTTCATGAAAGATATTCCACGATAATTACTTGGTATTGCCATATCTCCTTTTTATACCCTATGTGGTTTGGGTACAATGACTTTGTGCTGCTGTTTGTAACTACCAAAAATATTTAACCTAGACCCATCTTTTATTATACCGATCGCATCAGAATCACTATCTGATTCGATTTAGCGATGTCCGTCCGTTCGTCCGTCTGTGTATCCATGTAAAGCTTGTAATCAAAATGCAGGTCGTAAATATGAATAAGTTTTGATGAAATTTGGTATACAATCGGCCACAGGATGAACGCTATTGAAACTGGTGAGAATCGGTCCATGCTCAGACCTAGCCCCACACAAATGACCCCTATGAAATCGACATAAATTGCCATACGATCCAAATTGTCGTATATATCTTACTGAAATTGGGTTTGTATGAGTTTATTACATCCATTAATGAGTAGTCCAAAAATGATCCCTATGGCACAACTCTTAGTCATAGGCCCCATATAGAGCTGCTTCCCGGACTTCACTTAAATCTATCAAAAAACAAAAATATTGCACTGATTCTTCTCAAATTTTGTTTGTATATATTTTTGCAAGATACAAGAGACTTTACCAAACATAGTCAGGATTGGTCCATTTTTAGGCCAAGTCCCTATATAGATATAGCATCCGATATGAACTTTTTCATATCTGCAGCCAAAAAAATTGATAAAAATCCCACTCAAATTTGGTTTGTGCTTATTTGAGATAGGATCTCTTAACGCGTGGTATCATGTAGTCGGTCTAGACCGACTATAATTTTCTTACTTGTTTATATATCGGGTAAATTATATTTAATAAAAAGTTATCGTCTATTTTGCCACTGTATACATTATATTACATATTGTTGCTGTCTCTTCTAACAATTCTTCTGGAGCATTTTTATAGAATCATATGGGATGCGATCTTCGCCTGGTGCCTTGTGGTCTTTAGCTTTTTGCAGCACTTGCCTTATATCGGTTATTGTTATGGCCTTATTCACCTCACCATTTGTCCGGTATAGGTAAGCATATTGTAACTCTATTGCGTTTTGTATTGGATTCAACAGTTGTTGAAAATATGATTTCAGATGTTCTACTGGTACCGTTATTCTTGGGAATTCATCCCCATTTCTAATTTTCTTAGCAATTTTCCACCAATCTCTACTGTTATTAACTTGATCTATCTTTTGTTCTAAGTGCAATAGGTACTTTAATTTTTCTTCCCTACAAATTTCTTTAAATCTCTTATTTGCTTTCAAATATTTTTAAGAAGATGTTTATGATGGACTTTAATAAAAGCCTTGCTGAGGTCAGCAAAAATTGCATCTCTTTGTTTGCATTCAAGAAAACCACGATTGACAATTGTAGTAAATCGTAATTGATTTGTAGAGGTGGAACATATTTTTTGGAAACCATGTTGTAAGGGAGAAACTAACGTATTTCCTTGATGCCACGGATAAGCCGATATAATTTGTTCAAAAATTAGGTATAATACTTAATTTAGCATTACCACGATAATTAGTAATATCAACCTTATTACCAGACTTAAATAGAGGAATAATGAATGAATCCTTCATACATTAAAAAAAAAACAATATTTAATCGAGGTATTAAACACTAGTGTTGATGGTATTGCTAAAAGATCCGCACATTTTATTAAAATACAGGACGGAATTTTATCTAGGCCACTTGAGTACCAGTCAGTGTATATGAGAATCATCAAAAGTTGCACGGGAGGAAGTAATGTAGAAGAAGTCAGCAAATAAATTGCATAAAATAGTATCATCACAGGATTCATTATGAAGGAATTTCATAACAGCAGGATAGCCATTATTTTTTCTCTTAGAGTTCAAAAATTTGTATAATGATTTCGGATTTCGTTTAAAATTAGTTTTCATTTTATTTAAATATTTCAAATAACATGAATTATTCAGAGTATTATATTCGGCACGAAAAATGGATTATTTTCCATGATCAACAAGAGAACCAGTTTTCTTATATTTTTTGTAATATCTATTTTTTATTCTTGATACTAGCCAGTTTCCTAGTATTCCAATTAGGTCCAGAAAGGTTTTTCAAGAATTATTTAGGAACACATAACTCAATCAAAGAATACATCTTGTGATAGAAAGCTTCAGTCATTCGATCAATAGCCAGAGTTGTACCAGTAGATAACGATAATAAATCATGAAAGTTTGTATTATTTATAAGTTCATTAAAAATAGTGGAATTCGTTTGAGGCAACACAAAATACTTTAACACATTTTTCAGGTGTGTTTGCAAGTCCAAATGGAATGGATATATTTACTTCAATAGCGCTTCATATAACGTTCAGATACTTCATTAACAAATACTAAATCCAATAATTTTGAATGATCATTAATTGAAAAAGATTAATTGAAAAAGATGTAAATAAAAAAAACAAGTAAGAAATTATAGTCGGTCTAGACCGACTATACTATACCCTATACCATAGTTTAGAGACCCTATCTCTTCGGTCTACCTAATTGGATATAGAAAATAAGCATAAACCAAATTTAAGTGCCATTGTTATTAATTTTTTTGGTTGCAGATATGAAAAAGTTCAAAAAATGGAACGACCCTGACCATATTTGGCAAAGTCACTTATATTTTGAAAAAATATATAGCAACCAAATTTGAGAAAAATTTGTGCAATATTTTTGTTTTTTGATAGATATAAGTGAAGATCGGGAAGCAGCTCAATATAGGGCTATGACTAAGAGTTGTACTATAGGTATTTTTTTTGGACTACTGAATAATGGACATATTAAGCACATACAAATCCAATTTGACTAAGATCTATGTGATAGTTTGGATCTTATGGCAATTTATGTCGATTTCATAGGGGTCATTTGTATGGGGAGTAGGTTTGAACATAGACCGAATTTCACTAATTTCAACAGCGTTCATCCTATGGCCGATAGAAGCTAACATACCAAATTTTATAAAAACATATTCAGATTTTCGACCTGTAGTTTGATTACAAGATTTACATGGACACACAGATGGACGGACACCGCTAAATCGACTCAAAAAGTGATTCTGAGTTGATCGGTATAATAAAAGATGGGTCTAGGTCAAATATTTTTGGTAGTTACAAACAGCAGCACAAAGTCATTATACCCAAACCACATGGTGGTATAGGGTATAGTTAAAAAGCTCATCACATTTATCATTTGATTTAATCGGAACAAAGTATTTTTCTTCAGGTAAGAACTTCCACGAAATTGAAGGCAAATTTAAATCTCCAAGAACAATAATGATATCATCCGGATTGGCAGACCGTAGAACAAATTTAATAATTTAATAGCTTCTAGCTAAACATATAAAAACTCTGGAGATGATGAGGGATGTATGAGCAAGTAACAAATTTTTTTTTATCATTGTATTTAATTAAAACTGCAACGAATTCGATGTCTAAAGAGGAACCAATTAATAAATCCTCAGATGATAAGATACTAGAAATAGCAATAAGAACATCACCGCCATTCATTATATTGCAACGGGCACATTTAAAAGTATTATATTTATTGCAAAATATTTACTAAAATATTAAAATTTCGGTGAATGAACATTGACAGTCCAATTTCACAATGTTGGAAGCCTAACATTGATAAATCCATACATGGCACATCAGAGAATATCGTTAGGCCTAAATACTGAGGCATGAATTAGTTATCAGTAAAATGCTTGCTCAAAATTTACCACAAATTAACTAAAGAGATGACTCACCAGAAAATGAAAAAAAAATTTTTTTGAAGCTAAAGGATTAATTTGAGTTTAATTATTATTTGTCATCGATATATGTAAGAATGCAGAGGAACTTAATCTCAAGCATACCATAATCCCATGATAAGTCAAGTGGCGTTCTCGCAATATAATTTCACGGATAGCGCCGCACAGTGGACCATTTCACGAGAAGGCGGTCAAAAATCCATAATTTTTGATTGGATTGGAATTTTGATATGCAGCTTTTTTTGGCTTTATTAGTGGGACTTTAGCCTTTAAATTTTGTTATAAATCGACCAATAATAAAAAAAGATATGGAGGGTTAAAATACATTTTCATTTTTAGTTAAATTTTAGTACAAAATAGAAGAGTTAACAGGTTAAAAAAGTTTTTTTTATATAAAATTTTGTGAGTTAGATTTTGCCAAACTTTGGCCCCCGTAAACTTTTTAGTCCTAATGTTCACAAGGCTTAAAATATAATTTATTAAGCAACGAACGTAATAGTTACCTGATATTGGCTAAAGATAGAGAAGTTTCAATGAAAAAGTCGTATGTTTTTACTTTAGTAAACAATTTTTTTTATTGACTTTTCAAATATTTCTATATCAATTTCTATTGTAATTTTATAAAATACATCAAAATCAAGAAAAATTGTTAACTATACTGAAAAATTACTCAATATCAAACAATTTTAGTAATATTTCTTCTAAATAGCCTTGTTTTTATACCCTATACCACTATGTGTTTTGGGTATAATGACTTTGTGCTGCTGTTTGTAACTACCAAAAATAATTGACCTAGACCCATCTTTTATTATACCGATCGAATCAGAATCACTATCTGATTCGATTTAACGATGTCCGTCCCTCCGTCCGTCTGTGTGTCCATGTAAAGCTTGTAATCAAACTGCAGGTCGCAAATATGAATATATTTTGATGAAATTTGGGACATAAGCTTTTGCCAGCCATGGGATGAACGCTATTGAAATTGGTGAGAATCGGTCCATGTTCAGTCCACGAAATCGACTTAAATTGCCATAAGATCCAAATTATCATATAAATCTTAGTCAAATTGGGTTTGTATGTGTTTATTACATCCATTAATCAGTAGTCCAAAAATGATCCCTGTGGGACAACTCTTAGTCATAGGCCCCATATAGAGCTGCTTCCCGATCTTCACTTAAATCTATCAAAAAACAAAAATATTGCACTGATTCTTCTCAAATTTTGTTTGTATATATTTTTGCAAAATACAAGAGACCTTACCAAACATGGTCAGGATCGGTCCATTTTTGGGCCTAATCCCCATATAGATATAGCATCCGATATGAACTTTTTCATATCTGCAGCCAAAAAAAATAATAAAAATTCCACTCAAATTTGGTTTATGATTATTTTTTTATATCCAGTTAGTTGGGCTTGAGAGATAGGGTTTCTAAACGCATGGTATAGGGTATCGTATAGTCGGTCTAGACCAACTATAATTTTCTTACTTGTTCATTTTCTGTAAGTTGTTTAGCTTCTTCGTCTAATTCAGTAGAGGTAGTTTTCCATTTTTGTCGAACGTTGGACATACTCATATGGATCTGAAGTGCACAGCAAAATAGTGATAAGGTCTTCATTAGTGCATCATCTGGACATTTTTCTTGTGTTGTGCTCGCGAAAGAATCTGTAGTCCTCGCCCTTTTTTCTTGCGCTTCTGCAGATAGGTCTCATATTTGTACCATATTATTTTGAATTATTTGTTCCCCGTGGTACAAAATTTTATGAACTGTGGATGCCATATATCTCCAAGAGTATTTTTCGTTATAAAATATAGCTGTTTTATTGGCGCACCATACAAATTTTATTCATTTATCTTTCTGCTGCATGCTGAACTTGTAATATGATTTTGAATCGTCTTATTAATTCATGATTTACACCTGTGATAGATGCTGCAGAATCTGGATCGGAAAAAAATCTCCTTGCAGTATTTCCATCATTTGAGTTTGCTTCTCCTTTCTTTGGTTGGTCGATTATAAGGCCTAGCTGTAGAATTTGAATTTGTTTTTTTGCTTTCTTTTTCTTCATTCTCACTGGTTTTCTCACTGTTTCGCCTAATGGGGTAATTTCCATATCATAACCCAATTTAAGAATATGTTCTATAAAACGTATTCTAGCATGAAGAGGGACATTTCAAATTCGTAGTCTTCCTTAAAACTATGGTGGTGGTTGCCTTAATTGACCTGATGTCTTTTATCATATATTGCAGCTTGACGGTGACCTTGTTTCGGTTAAAGCTTGTGAAACTTTTCCATCAATCATTGTGAGACACATTTTGAAATTTACTTCAATGTCTTGGTCATAAAATTTAAATATTACTGGTAGAAGTTCTTTAATTTGATTTTTTATTTTTTGAACTTGTTCAGTTATAACATCTTTAGTTTCCTTTCTGAATGCAAATTTTATTGGTCTGCAGTACTTTGTTGAATAAGAAATTTAATTTTTCAATATATCAATTTATGTGACTCTACTAGTTGTCGGCTATAAGATGCTATGTATTTTTATTAAGCGCAATGGAACTTTCGGCATTAAATTGCTTGTATGGTTTCTGCCCATAGAATCCATCACATCCCTATTTAGGAATTAAAGTAATGCTGCCGTTTCCAATTATTTTTTAAATAATCAGTATCAAGCGTATTCAGCTATATGTTCAAGGAGATCTTGCTTGTGATGGTAAGCATTCTTTTTTGGCAGAAACTAAATCTCGATAATTTAAATTCCATAACTCTTTTCATTGGTTCGTTTCCGCAATTCCTTATATTGATTTTTGGTCAACTACAAATCCAAAACTAGGGCGAACGCTTCTTCTGGATTAAGTTTCTTATCTGAAATTGGTGTAGGAATGCTTTCCAAAATCCTCTTTGTGCTCCTTGGGCTCGTTTCTACTATTTTTTCAATTATTTCAAATTGTTTTTCTTATTTTGTATTGTTTGAGTCTGGTTCAGAAATGAATCCTTAATAATTCTTTGAGAAATTTCCTCATTGATATTCTCCAGCTTGCGCTTTCGAGATGTTTCACTACATCCGTCAATTGGTTTTGCTGATCGACCCTTTTTTCCAATTCGTTGGCAGCTGTTGATGCACTGTCATGAGATTTTCGCGAAATTTTGACCTTTTTAAAAATTTTATTTCTCTAAAAGACTCAGTGACTGTATTTCCAATATTAATAGTCGGTAGTAACAAAATTAAACAAAACTTATTTTGCTTTAAAATCTTTTAAAACAGAAAAGTTACAGTCATTTAAAAATTAAAATTTACAAAAATATTTTTAATTTCAGCAAAATACTGAGAAAGTTAATTTTCGAAGACCCTGTTCGCTGTAATATGGTTGAAGTAAAGTCGCAATTTTTTGCCTCTCGAGGTTCTCTGGTATTTATTTTCAAATGAATAAAATAACTTTAAAATCGGTAACCATAAAAAAATAATTTTTGGACGCTTTCTCAAAATATGGTCCCCAGTGAGCCGTGCCTTAAAGCAAAACAACTGATTTTCCCGGTATGCTGGGCCAAAGACTTCCACGATTCAACTGATTTCCAGCAAGATGGAGTTGTTGAGTTAATTCGAGTCGAGATTGGAATATTTCATGAGTATGCCAGCTAATTATTATAAAACAAAAACATTTCAACTAAAAAAAAAAATTTCATAACAAAATTAGGAAAGGAGCTTTTCTAAGATAAAACAAATATGTGTGTCGGCAACTGTTACTTATAGTGGTTGTGCTAAAAAATGGCCGGAAATGGATAAATGGGGTTGTACCCACAGAAAGTAGTAACTCAATATCATATATTTCGACTGCTATGGCACAGTTTCGAAACTGTGTTCGAGGTCATCCATTATCACTGTGAGTAGCTTTGTCCGGAATGGGTGGGATAGGATAAGTGGGCGTATCACCTCTCGTACACAGAGAATTTTTAATATCATATATCTCGTGTAATATAAAAGGGTGAGGAACAATACTTTGTGTGAGTTCACAAGTAATTAGTGGGAGTGGCCATGCTGAAAATGGGCGGTATCGAATCAGAAGGCGTGGCACCTCTCATAAAAAATAATTCCTTAATGTTATATATTCTGACTATTATGACAGTCAGATCTGTGGTAATTTTGGTGGCGTCATCTACTATTAATCTATATTATTAACGAAAATGGCGGGATCAGATAAATGGGCATTTTAGCTCTCATAAAAATTAATAAATAAATAAAAATGTTCGTATGTATGTAGGTCTGACCATCATGGCTAAAACACTGAACTTTTCCACCTTATATTCAAGCCACATATTCATGAGTTGCTCCGAAGTGTCTTTGTTTGTGTTAGGCAGCCCCACTATGTGGCGCTTTGGCAGAATTTATAGCCTATGGCTGCCGCTGGGATGGGGAGACATTAACGACGAAATTTCAAATAATATATTGATTATCACGAAAAACAACTGTTTCTAAAGTGATATTGATATAATACATAACATTTCAATTCGATTAGGGGAAATATAACATAACCAACATATAAGTTCCTTTTTAGCATACACACGAGTATAAGTTGAAGTGATATAATAAAACAAATTGAAGCTAAATAATAGAAAAATGCCTGAATGATGAACTTTGATATCCTTCACCCGTATTCCGAATACATTATAAATTTTTTTCTTCTTTTTATACCCTATACCACTATGTGGTTTGGGTATAATGACTTTGTGCTGCTGTTTGTAACAACCAAAAATATTTGACCTAGACTCATTTTTAATTATACCGATCGAATCAGAATCACTTTCTGAGTTGATTTAACAATGTCCGTCCGTCCGTCCATCTGTGTGTCCATGTAAACTTTGTAATAAACTGCAGGTCGCAAATATGAATATATTTTGATGAAATTTCGTATATAAGGTTTCGTCAGCCATGGGATGAACGCTATTGAAATTGGTGAGAATCGGTCCATGTTCAGACCTAGCTCCCATACAAATTACCTATATGAAATCGACATAAATTGCCATAATATCCAAATTGTCATATAGATCTTACACAAATTGGGTTTATATGCGTTCATTACATCCACTAATGAGTAGTCCAAAAATGATCCCTTTGAACCCATATAGAGCTGCTTCCCGATCTTCACTTAAATCTATTAAAAAACAAAAATATTGCACTGATTCTTCTCAAATTTTGTTTGTATATCTTTTTGCAAAATACAAGAGACTTTACCAAACATGATCAGGATCGGTCCATTTTTGGGCCAAGTCCCTATATAGATATAGCATCCGATATGAACTTTTTTATATGTGCAGCCAAAAAAATTAATAAAAATCCCACCCAAGTTTGGTTTTTGCTTATTTTCTATGTCCAGTTAGTTGGGCCTAAGAGATAGGGTCTCTAAACGCATGGTATAGGGTATCGTATAGTCGGTCTAGACCGACTATAATGTTCTTACTTGTTTTAGATTTATATTGTTTATTTGTTTTAATTTTTTAGTTTTAAATTATACAATTTTATTCTTAAGAATAAGTAAAAAAACTATAGAAATTTTACCGCATGGCTTAAAAACCGTCTGCGGAAGTTAGGATGATTAATAGCATATATAGAACATTCAATGAAAACAAGGAAGAGAAAAGAAAATAAGATAACAGCTATATCCCAATATTCTCTAAAAATTGTATTCGTTAGCCAAAAATTTCCTATATTTCATGGCATTCTTAACGTAATTATAGAATGGAAACTAATTATCGTCAGCGCCACCATTTAAAATATCGAACATTTCATCGTCCGTTAACGCTGAGTATCGTAGAAAACTAGATCTTATTTATTCTTCATTCATATTGCATAAACAATACTATCTATTTTGATCTGTCCTACTGTGGTTGCCGTTCAGCCATAAGAGATCAGCACGAGTCTGCATTATAATATAAATTTCATGTTGCTTATATCTTTCCTTGCAGTGTGTGTAGCCTTTTGAATGGTTTAGAAACTTGTATACTCTTTGCTGGCTTCGTAATTTACATGATGCTCGTGTTCTATTTCCGTTTTAATTTTTCGTATTAAATTACTAAATGAATCATTCCATACAACTTGGTTCTGATAAATATTATTAAATCATAGGCTGCGTTCATACAGATTTTTGTACCAGTAGATATTTTTTGCTATTATTAATTTTGTGAGTTTGTCGGGTAATGTTTGAGCATCGTATTCGAAAAGAGCATTTGCTATGTAGTTAGCTATATAGATGGAGGCTGTATGTATATAAATGAGACTCGTCCGTAAAGAACCTTTGCAAATTGTCTATGTGTTCAAACCCCGAAAAATCTCATATCTGAGCTCCGTAAGATTGTATGGACCTGCAAATAGATTGAAACAATATCCACTTTTGTTATAACCAAAATTGTTATCTTAGTGGCTATATTTCACTTTAACATGGTTCAATTCCATTATACATTCTTCCTCTATAAGCACATAATTTTCAATTTGGTGATTTCTTTTAATTTTACGTTATTTCTCTATATTCTCTTATCACTGGGTAAGAGGAATTTTCAATTTTGACAAAGTAATTGTTATTACTTCTTGTTATGAAATCAGGAATTTTTTCATAACCTGTTTCTTCATGAAGAAGATTTGTAGGGTACCTCCAGGGCATTTTATTTATCATTTTAAGACATTTGTTTTGTATAATTTGTAAGCGTTTTAGGTGACAGTTGGCAGCGTCACTACAAATAGGACACGCGTATGTTAATATTGGGCTTATAATGCTTTTTAAGAGTAGATTTTTATTTTTGGGGTTTAGAAATGACCTTCTATTTAATAGTGGCCATAATGCTTTAAATGATTTTATAGCTTTTTTGCAGGTAGCCATAATATGTTGTTTAAATGTAAGCTTTTTGCCCAAGACAACTCCGAGATATTTGACATCGTTAAGTACATTTAAGGTATTATTTCCAATAAGAAGATGACGTCTAGGTAGTCTTTTGGGAGATTTGTTGAATGGAATAATGATTGATTGGGCCTTGTTTGGATTAATTTTGATTTTCCATTTGTGAAAATATTTATTGCAATTTACTAGTCCCTTTTCCAGTTTCTTCACTTGTATTTGTAAGTTTGTTTAAAGAAATGAACGACTTCTCATCTGCGTAATAAGCCATTCTCATATATTTTGGGACTTTAAAATTGGATGTATATATCGAGTAAAGCAATGGTGACAAGACTGATCTTTGAGGTAATCCTGTGGTAATGTTTTTTGGAAATGATGTTTCATTATTAATCGCAACTTTAAAGCTTCTGCCGTGAATGAAATCTGACATAAGTTTGCATAAATATTTTGGCATATTTGCATCACGAAGTTTAAATAAGAGAACATTATGCCAAACAGTGTCAAACGCTTTTCCGATATCGAACAATATTAGACCCATTGAAGGTTTAATGTTTTTATTGGTAATTATTTGATTTTTAATTCTGTCTATTTGGTGAGTAGTGCTATGCTCCTTTTAAATCCAAATTGTTCTGTAGCAACAGTAGAATTGGTCATTATAAATTCACTACGACGAGACTGTAGTATTTTATCGGATATTTTAACCATGTTACTTTATAGGCTAATAGGTCTGTAGCTGTTTGGGTTATTTTTTATCTTACTGGGTTTGCTTATGGCAATAACCTTAGCATTCTTGAAATGGTTCGGGAAATAGTTGAGTTCGATGCAGCTGTTAAATATTATAACCAGTAATTTTAGGGCTGGTAGTTTCTTAAAATTGTCAAAACCAGGGGATTTTGATGGTTTTATTGATGAGACAATATTCATTACTTCTTCAAGAGATGTATAAATTGCTTATTCAGAACAAGGAGTTTCCTTCTTAGAATTATTTACTATTGTATTTATTAGTGTATCTGCTGGGTGGTTGTAGTTCGAAGTGAGGTTATTTGCTTGGACGAATGCATTTGCCAGGAATTCAACCATGTCCATATCAGATATCATTTTTTTAT
This sequence comes from Cordilura impudica, assembly GCA_963682025.1. Classification (NCBI taxonomy): domain Eukaryota; kingdom Metazoa; phylum Arthropoda; class Insecta; order Diptera; family Scathophagidae; genus Cordilura; species Cordilura impudica. The sequence goes on along the minus strand of OY821517.1, from coordinate 282,735,733 downwards.
TTCCAAATTTAAAGTGAGAGATTTGATTTTTTCCTTTTCCTCGCAAGTTATTTCCAAAATTATTTATCACCTGGTTTTAAATTGGATAATAATTGACACCATTTCTTATTGCGCTACGAATTAATACTTTTATCAATCATGTTACTTAGCAACTCAGTACATTGATTATAAAAAGTTTGCTCGGCTATATTTGAAGATCGTTGGCTTTTTCTTTTAAAGCTTCTTCTTAGTTTTATATATTTCACAGTATTTTCTGGTAACGCGTAATTATTTTGTTGAGTTATTTTAGGTGTAGACACATGCCTTGCTTCGAAAACTACATTTAAACATTTTTGGATTTCCTGATCAATTACTACCTTGGTATTGTATATATCGGAATATAATGTGTTTTTATTGTCTAAAAAATTCATATAAATGTTCCAGTTGGTTGCACTATAATCATAATAATTGAGATCAACTAGCAAGGCCATTGATCTTTTAAGTGAACATAAAATGGGCTGGTAGTTTGATGGTATTTCGTAATCCATTGTTTTTACGTCTTTATTTAAGTTGGAATTGTTTAAAATATAATTGACTGGGGATGCTTCGCGATTGTGATGTTTGGGGAATAGGGTTGGGCTATTCGGATAGTGAATGAAAGAACTGCTTGATTGCTGTAGGTTGTTGAGTGCGATTCCTTCAGTATTATTTGAACGGCAATTCCAAGAACAATGTTTGGCATTGGGTCACCAAAAACTATAAATTCTTCGGTGGAAGGTGTTTGGTTCAAGATATCAGTACAGACCATATGGGTATATCTTGGTGACCATAACGAAGATACAACAATAGGTTTATTATTTATAATAACTTCAATTGAGATGTTTTCGATTGATGAGGTGTTTGATATAAAGAGGTTTTTATGTGCGACAGATTTTTGAATTAACACAGCTACTCCTACTACCCTTGCGTCTGTTCTATGACTTCTACATAAATAATAATTTTTAAAATAGGATCTATGATTTTCTGAAAAAAATTTTTCATTCAGAGACGCTATTTTACTATTTTCTCGTTCAATTGTTTAAATTTAGAAAAGTTTGAAATGCCATTAGTATTCAAGTGAAGCATTTTGAATTCGTTTAAATCAGTACAATCCATGGGCGTCTTTCACCATTGGCATTACAACTTTGATTTGTTGTACTTTTGAAGTGCATCAATGCAAATCATCCATAGCTGTAGTAAAAATATCAAAACGCTGATCGATGCTAAACAAAACGTTGTTTGTGTTCAGCTTGTTAGCATATCTGGCTTTGCTGTTATTATTTATGTTATTGTTACAATTTGTGTTGTTGTTTCTTAAATTAGGGAAATTTCCTACCTTTGATTGAACTGAGTTATTTTGTTGTTGTCTGCTGTTATTCCGACTTTTAAAAGTTACTGTTGTTCTGGTTTCTAAATAGAGAGAACTTAACGAACTGTTGATGTCGTTTGCAGAGTGGTCGGTTCTCTCTTTTCCACGTTTTTTTTTGCAATTGAAGCATGTAAAAACAGCTGTCCTCTTTTCATTTGTGTTAAACGGACACACACTTGTATGATGTTGTTCTGCACATATCATACACGCAGCACTTCGACGAATATGTTCACTGCCATGGACATACATTACGCAATTCCAGCATTGAGTTTGTTTGTTCCTGGATCTATTTGTATTTTTTTAAAGAAATTATAATATTGGAAATTATTCGTACATTTTTGAAGGCAGTTGGATTAAAATTTTTGCGAACAAATTGAACTTTGTAAAGTGCATTATTGTTCGAACTGAATTTGATGACGCGTTAGCTTCTACAGCAATAGGTGGATGTTTGTGTTCCTTAACATCATTAATATGTTATACGGGAGTTACGTCCATATCATTGAGGCCAGCCAGCAGTTTGAATCTGTTGCTTGAAGTTGAAGCGATGTTCTGGTTAACAATACCCGGAGGAAGTTTTTTCATCTTCTCGCAAGGAGCTTTTTTTATGAAGATTTGGCTTCTCGGGCCATCAGTAAATTTCTATTCCTGTTTTGCAACTGAATTGTCTACCACGTGAGTTGGAATGAGATCAAGAATAGGCAATTGCAAAAACAAAAATATACACTTTAGTGTTAAATAGCTTTAATTTTAAATATATGTACTTTAAGCGCTTTTATTATTTAAAAGACCATTCGTAAAGACAATTAGATTAGAACGCATTTTAAGATGGTGAATGATGTCTAAAACTAAGAAAATAATTACGAAAATTTTCGGTATTTTCGTGCTTTTTTATTTGAAAGTTTTTAAATACCATGAGCATCAATGTAAATATATACATAAAACAAGTAAGAAAATTATAGTCGGTCTAGACTTACGATACCCTATACCATGCGTTTAGAGACCCTTAGGCCAAACTAACTGGACATAGAAAATAAGATAAACCAAATTTGAGTGGGATTTTTATTAATTTTTTTGGCTGCAGATATGAAAAAGTTCATATCGGATGCTATGGGCACTAGGCCTAAAATGGGATCGATCCTGATCATGTTTGGTAAAGTCTCTTGTATTTTACAAAAATATATACAAACAAATTTTGAAAAGAATCAGTGCAATATTTTTTTTTTTGATAGATTTAAGTGCAGATCGGGAAGCAGCTCTACATGGGGCCTATGAGTAAGTGTTGTCACGTAGGTATAATTTTCGGACTACTCATTAATGGATGTAATAAACGCATACAAACCCAATTTGAGTAAGATCTATATGATAATTTGGATCTTATGGCAATGTATGTCCGATTTCATGGGGATCATTTGTATGGGGGCTAGGTCTGAACATGGACCGATTTTCACCAATTTCAATAGCGTTCATCCTATCGCCGATGAAAGCTTATACACCAAATGTCATCAAAACATACTCATATTTGCGACCTGCAGTTTGATTAAAAAGTTTACATGGACACACAGATGGACGGACGGACGGACGGACGGACACATGGACGGACATCGTTAAATCGAATCAGATAGTGATTCTGATTCGATCGGTATAATTAAAAATATGGGTCTATGTCAAATATTTTCGGTAGTTACAAACAGCAGCACAAAGTCATTATACCCAAACCACATAGTGGTATAGGGTATAATTACATTCTCGTTTGGTAGCTTATCAGCGATGCATACATATTTTTGTTCGCCTGAATTGTTAGACGTACAGAAAAAGATATCAACAAAAAAGCCGAAGTGTGTACGAATTGCTGTTATGTATAAAAATTGTTCAATATGTTTAGTTTTTTATATGAAATCTTATTGTTGAAACACAATACGGCAGCAGCTGTTGTCATTTTTGGCAGCAAGAGAAACAAGGCCCACAATTGAGCAGCAACAGTAGCAGCAAATGCTGTCATTTTAATGCTGTCATTTTTATATTGTCATTTAATGTTTCGTTTTTATAATTTTTATCTGTAAAAAAGTAAATTTCAATTTTTTTTTTATATAAATAAAAAATGACTACAGCCAACGTAATTGATATGCTTAAAGATATAGTCATTGTAGCTAACAGTACATTAAATGCATACATGGTATATGAAGAATCCATGGCGATAAGTAATCGTAGATGGTGGGTGACACCAGTTAACTTGTCCAGAGATTCCATGGAATTTTTTAAAACTTGCATGGAACAAATTAAAAATCAGGACGAAGAACATTTTTTTAAGGCAACACGAATGAGTGCTTCAAAATATAAAGTGTTTGGCGTGGGCATACAAAATGGGTTTTTCCACTGTAAGAAAGATTGTATATGAAACGTGCCAAGTCATCTGGGATGAACTTCACAAAATATATGTCGCAAATCCCAACATAGCAGATTGGTCAATAATATCGTCATCTTTCTATCAACAAACCGGACTTCCTCACTGCTTAGGTGCCATAGACGGAAGACATGTTCGCATCACATGCCCAAAACAAAGTGGACCGTTGTTTTATAATTTTAAAAAATACTTCAGTATTGTTTTGTTGGCGGCATGTGATGCTAATTATTCTTTTACATATGTCGATGTCGGAGCTTTGGGGAGCCAAAGTGATGGCGGTATTTTCCGAAAAAGCCCTTTTGGGAAAAAAATTATTAATAATGAACTTGACGTTCCAATGCCTACTATATTACCGAATTTGAATATTGTATTTCCGTACTACTTTGTAGCAGATAATGCCTTTCCGCTTTTGAAAAACGTCATGCGACCTTTTACAGGGAAAAACCTTTCAGAAGACAAACGAAATTTCAACAAGGTTATCAAAAGCTAGAAGGAGAATTGAAATTTCTTTTGGAGTGCTTTCAAACCGTTGGCGAGTTGAGTAAAATTCCGATTCTAGTGCACCTGATGTTGCATCTTCGGATATATGCCATGTAGTCCTAAAAGTGTAAGAAAAATTATATGTCAAATGTGGCCAATATAATACAGTATAGATATGTATGTCATACGTACTTTCTTTTTGATGTGACGTCATCTAAAAACCGTAAGCTTTCACTATATTTATACGGCTTGGGAAACACGCACTCGCTCCCAGATGGCTGGTTATCCCTCAATTTGTACCTCTTGTAGGAGTCACGGATGATTTTCCATTTCTTTTTGGCATCATCAGCTAACAATATCAAATAAAAATTTTAAATTAAAAATAAACAAAACAAAACTAAATAATTCAACTTACCCGTAACTCCGACAACTTCACCAATTTTTGTCCACAAATCTTGTTTAAAATAAAAATTTTTGTACAAATCTGATTGCAGATTGTATATACAACTGTGTTTTTAAACTTCTTCTATTAATTTCTCATTAATATCACTCATTTTATTTAATATTTCTTATTTTTAAAATTTTAATCAAATTTTCTTCTTGTTGTCCATTTTTTATTTTCTTTGCGCCAAAATGTAAAACATATGTTTTTGTTTACAAAAAGAATGAAATTTAATGAAAATATGGTAACATTTTTGAGAGAATGAGTGTCTAAAAATGAGAGCATAAGAAAAACTGCGATGAAAATAAAATCGATTCTATTTTCATAGCTGCTTTGCTCGGCAGCTTTTTATGTCAAATCGTATGGAAAAAATTGCTAAGCGCCAATTGTGTTTCATCATTTATCAGAGTCTATCTACATTTCCATACGTCATTTTTCACCTATTCGGTCTAGTGGCTCCAAATGCAACACCAAAGTGCTGCAACTTATGGTGAACATTTTAAGTGTACATCGTATGACCTACTCGATCTATTGAGGATAGAAGAATGTTTTCAACAGAGAGACAAACCAACAGACTGACGTTACCAGATCGACTTCTCCTTTTATAAGGATCAAGAATGTATATAGTTTATGGCCTCTCCGGAATTTATTTTGATGAGTTAGAAATGAATTGACAAACCGATATATACCATGTGCACACTGTTGTGGAAGGTATAGATACTGTAAAAAATTTATATTTTATATTTTAAATATATTTATCAATATATATCATATTTTTTATGGTATTTGATTATTTTATGGTTATTGATTAAATAATGTGTATACTTTTTTTTTCAAAGCAATTTAAATTTGATATGCTCTTCCATGAAATTCGTTCAAACTATTGTAAAAATATAATATATGAAAATGTATTCCATGAATTACACACCTTTATTAAATGTATATTATTGTTTTTTTTTCTTGTAACTCATAAATATTCACGCGATGAATTAAATTTTAGTAGACATTTGAACATAAAATATGTATCAGCATATTTGTCGAATATAAATATAAATGCGATGTAAGTAAATCAATATTATTTTTAAAATTTTTGTGACATGTTATAATATATTAAATATATATACCAGAGTTGAAATGAAAATTAAATAATAAAACACATGAACACTAATATATATTAGCTGTTAAATAAATAAAACTTTAATGGTAAAATATTTTCGAGTGTTAATCATTTACAGTCTAATTCATAAACAATTTTTAACAGCTTAATAAGCTGTTAATAAGAGAAAATCGAAAAACAGTATTCATAATAGCTTATCAAACGTTTAATAAACGTTTGATAAATATGAAATTTTTATTGTAGGCTTTACCATACTTTAAACCTTTCATAAAATGACATTTCTCAATGTTTATTTACATTAATTGGCCTAGTTAAAATAATATTACCATTTTTGTTATTATTTCAATAAAAAATAGATAAATCTGTTCAAAACAAATAAAAAAAAATGGATTTGATTAATTTAATTGGAAGAATAGGTAAGTATAACAAATTCTACAACTTCTAGCTTTCTATATTGTAGCTAATTAAAATGAAGTCCTCATCTTCTGACCATTAAGGTCTGCCCTTGATAGTTTATTTTCCAGTGCATTAAAAATAAGTCCAAATATTGGCAAACATATTCTGTGACCACAAATCACCAATAGAAACAATAATAACTTTTCGGTATTGTGGGGTAAATTACTTTTGGCTTAAGTGGAGTTTAGGGGCAACTCCCCAATCAGTTTCAAATTCTCACCAGTTATAAAACATTTTATTGCGGTTCTAGGAAAATATTTTTTTTTCGGCGGTCGAGCCTATTTCCCTAGTTATGGACTTCCGAAATTTTGACATGGACTTGAATATAACTGTGTTATTTAGAATCGGATTTCAGCGATATATATATCATTTGAAAGCTTACTTGAGTGCCTTTTATTAGATATTTTTAAATTTAAAATCTATTAACCCATTATGAACCTATTCAAAATTTCGTATTTTTGTAATAGAGTTTTTTTTCTTAAATATGGAATTATCTCGTAAACAGACATATATCATGTGTGCTTTTACGTAAACTGAATAAAATCTGGGTCCACTAGCTTCATTTTGATATATATTTCGACCTCTGAACCCATTCAGGATTGGATAAAATATTATTTTTTTACGGAAATTAACCCACTAACTACTGTTTTCATAATATTATGCAAATTTTATATAAAATTTTCCTGCGGCGCTTAAAAAGATCTATAAAAATATATAGAGGAATTAACCCACTAACATAATATTATGAAAATTTTTGATAAAAAATAGGAATATATATTTCGAAAAAACTAAAAAGTGTAGGTAAAATCCGTAATATATCCAGTCCTGAAAGGGTTAAGAAGTAGAAATATATATCAAAATGAAGCTAGTGGACCCAGATTTTATTTAGTTTACGCAAAAGCACACATGATATATGTCTATTTACGAGATAATTCATTTTTAAGAAAAAATTCTATTACAATAATACAAAATTTGAAATAAATTCATAATGGGTTAATAGATTTTAAATTTAAAAATATACAATAAAAGGCACTCAAGTAAGCTTTCAAATGATATATATATCGCTGAAATCAGATGCTAAATAACACAACTTCGGAAGTCCATAACTAGGGAAATAGGCTCGACCGCCGAAAAATTTTTTTTTAATTTTCCTAGAATCATCATAAAAGCCCCCATTTCCACCCAAGAAAAAAAAATAAAATCGGAGCGTTGCCCCTAAACTCCACTTGTTCCGTACTTTTTCTGATATTCAATTGATATTTTCTGAAATTCAATTGATGTTTTCTGAAATACAATGGATACTTTCTGAAAATCAATTGATATATTTTCACATATAAATAAAAATTAATTAAAAACAAACCAGTGTTGTTAATTTGCTACGCCATATTCGTTATTCGACTACTTTTACTACCACTCGAACAAATATGTGTAAAAAATTATTTTTTTTATATTATCATTTGTTTACAAATATCTTTTGTTCCTTTATTAAAGTGAAGTTATTTTTCTACAAAAATTAAAATAATTTCTAATGTAAAAGAAAATAAATAAAATATTATTCAATTACCGAGTAGATGATTTATTTTTTTTTATTCATCACTACCAACAAACTGACAACTACAGAGGACTAGTGTTGCCACCACAAAACTATAAATCAAATGAAACGTTTAAATAGCTAATTTTCTGTTATTACATGTTTATGAATAGTGTTTTCTAATAATGGTTTATAAGACAAAATCTGTGTAATAACAAAAGTATACTTTGGAGGCAAAATAAAGTTTTTTTTATGAATTAGACCGTTAGTGTCAAAGTCGAGAATAATTTTGTATTATTAAATTATTGAGAGTAAAAACATTGTTTATGCTAAATCCAGACGCACTCAGGAAGCATTTTTGAAAAAATCTAGGGGCAGTATTTTAATATTTTCCAATATGATTTTCTACATACATATAATATTTTTAAAATAATAAAATAATGTTGCAAAGGTTTCTAGCAAAGCAGATGGATTAAACATACTAAAACATTTCGAATAATGTTACTTATCAGCATTGGTTAATGGACTATTTTTTTATAAATAAAATATATAAATGGCTGCACAATAATATAGTTAAAAAAACATTAATTGTATGCTCATTACTAAATTTGGTGTAAATAAATGATAAAATTCTATAATCTATACCAATATAATAAGGAGGTAATGTGTGTTTGTTTGTTTGAAGAAGGTAATATCCGTAATTACACATCTGATCTTCCTGAAATTTTCACAGATTCTTACTGCGGATATGCGAAGTGCTATAGGCTGTAATTTTTTAAAAATATTTTTAGTGGGTGTGGCACCTCCCATACAAAGTAAATTTTTAATATCATATATATAGGGTCCAGCTAAGGTAGCTGATATACTCAACATGAGTAAATGAAGGTAGAAGTAAAAATAAGTGCACCAAGTTAATGTGCTGAAAAAGTTGGATTTAAGCAACTGATGAGGGAGTTCTGTGTACTGGAGGTGGTTGAGGATGTACGAATTGTGAGACAATTGATGTTTTGTCATAATTAACCGCAGTTGGTGTTAAAAAATAATTAAAAAATTATAAGTTTCACAAAATAATTTATATAAAAACACTCAAATATTGGAAAGTTACAACACAAACGTATGTATATGAAAACACTAAATAAAAAATAAAAAATAAATAAAATAAAGATATCATCATTTGGCACTTTCACACAAGGCAACTCACTAATAATTAATATCAAATAACGGGTGATTTTTTTGAGGTTAGGATTTTCATGCATTAGTATTTGACAGATCACGTGGGATTTCAGACATGGTGTCAAAGAGAAAGATGCTCAGTATGCTTTGACATTTCATCATGAATAGACTTACTAACGAGCAACGCTTGCAAATCATTGAATTTTATTACCAAAATCAGTGTTCGGTTCGAAATGTGTTTCGCGCTTTACGTCCGATTTATGGTCTACATAATCGACCAAGTGAGCAAACAATTAATGCGATTGTGACCAAGTTTGGCACTCAGTTTACTTTATTGGACATTAAACCAACCACACGAATGCGTACAGTGCGTACAGAAGAGAATATTGCGTCTGTTTCTGAGAGTGTTACTGAAGACCGTGAAATGTCGATTAGTCGCCGTTCGCAGCAATTGGGTTTGTGTTATTCGACCACATGGAAGATTTTACGCAAAGATCTTGGTGTAAAACCGTATAAAATACAGCTCGTGCAAGAACTGAAGCCGAACGATCTGCCACAACGTCTAATTTTCAGTGAATGGGCCCTAGAAAAGTTGGCAGAAAATCCGCTTTTTTATCGACAAATTTTGTTCAGCGATGAGGCTCATTTCTGGTTGAATGGCTTCGTAAATAAGCAAAATTGCCGTATTTGGAGTGAAGAGCAACCAGAAGCCGTTCAAGAACTGCCCATGCATCCCCAAAAATGCACTGTTTGGTGTGGTTTGTACGCTGGTGGAATCATTGGACCGTATTTTTTCAAAGATGCTGTTGGACGCAACGTTACGGTGAATGGCGATCGCTATCGTTCGATGCTAACAAACTTTTTGTTGCCAAAAATGGAAGAACTGAACTTGGTTGACATGTGGTTTCAACAAGATGGCGCTACATGCCACACAGCTCGCGATTCTATGGCCATTTTGAGGGAAAACTTCGGAGAACAATTCATCTCAAGAAATGGACCGGTAAGTTGGCCACCAAGATCATGCGATTTGACGCCTTTAGACTATTTTTTGTGGGGCTACGTCAAGTCTAAAGTCTACAGAAATAAGACAGCAACTATTCCAGCTTTGGAAGACAACATTTCCGAAGAAATTCGGGCTATTCCGGCCGAAATGCTCGAAAAAGTTGCCCAAAATTGGACTTTCCGAATGGACCACCTAAGACGCAGCCGCGGTCAACATTTAAATGAAATTATCTTCAAAAAGTAAATGTCATGGACCAATCTAACGTTTCAAATAAAGAACCGATGAGATTTTGCAAATTTTATGCGTTTTTTTTTTAAAAAAAGTTATCAAGCTCTTAAAAAATCACCCGTTAGTAAAAAGTCGATAGTAAAGTAACATTATCCAAAAATGCCGGAAAATATGCAATGTCAAAAAATGAAACAACCCAACAAGCAAAACGAAGAAATGTTGAGTTATCACCTGAAAAAGAATTAAATCTGGTTGGAAGTATGAAAATAAACGATTTAATGAGCGTGATTAAAGAGGTAATAAAAGATAGTCTAGATGAAAAAATGGAAAACCTGGCTAGCAAATAAGACATAGAGTATATTAAAAATGAAATAGGGGTGGTCAAAAACGAGGTTGAAATTCTAAGAAGTGAGAACTCAGAACTTAAAAAAGAGGTTGAGAAGTTAAAAAAAAAGAAAAAGAAGAGGACAGAAAAAACTTGATCTGGCTGGACCAGCAAACCAATAACAAAAAGCTTTTATTTAAAGGGTTAGAAAAAGGTAATAGCCCTAAGAATGCAATTCGAAAAATCTGCAAGGAAAAATTAAAAGTTGATGCGAGTATCCTATCAGCTAAGAAAATATTTGAAAGGGGCGGAAAAATGTCAGTGGCTGTAGAATTTGAAACAACTGCTGATATTTCAAAAATATTTTAAAATACAAACAAGTTATCTGGCTCCAGAATTCATGTTGAACGTGACCTAATGCCTTTGAAACAGGAAAACAAAAGAGTATTTCTCTATTTAAAGAAAAGGCTGTTAGACTTTAGTAAAAAATATAAAGTTATGGTCAGAGATGATAAAATGAAAGTGGAAAATAAATGATTTAATTGGAAGGCTGAAAATAAGTTGGTGTGTAATAAAGAAAATGGACCAAAAATACTTGAAGACTTATATGGCGAAGATATGAAATCATTAGACTTAAGCTATGAAACTTTATAAAATAATATATATTCAAAAAACTGAAAAAAGTCTGTCGTCGAATCAATAAGTCTGAATTACAAAATATTACAGTATTATCATACAATATAAATGGCATCGAAAATAAATTACTTTTCCCTTCTTTGTTTCAATTATATAGGGCAGGCTGATATATTTATTTTAATAAAACATCAAAAATACTTCCAGAGTTTTAATTTATACTCTGTACCAGCTATGAAGGTTAGTCGATTTGGTAGAGCAGTTGGTGGCTATTTATATGGCCTTAAAAACAGTTTAAAAAACTTGGGCGTTATAGTAGAAATAATTACAAATGAAATTATCATGCATCAACACTGAGTGCACAAAACATAAACATCTCAATTTTACCATTGTATCTAAGGGATAGCGATTGGAATAATGAGTTCATCAATTTTAAAAACTTTTTCGAAGAATATAGTAATCCAAACCCAGTTGTTATTGGCGATCTAAACATCAGAATAGGAAACATTCAACAGAAAGTTGATGACCTATACCTATACATGGAAGTGTTTAAAGCGGGAAGAGATGTGAGAATATCAAAAGTTGTTGTAGTTAACGTCAAAGGACAACAGTTCGTGAAATTTTGTGAAGACGAGAATTTATGTGTACTTAACGGTCAGACAGATTTGAATCTGTAAATGATATTTGCGCGGTACATGTTGAAAATCTACAATACATTAAACAACTTTGTGTTGATGATAAAATATGGTCGGATCATCAGCCAATAAAATTAATTTTGAACATAAATTGCTCCAGCAACTCAAATAAAAATATAAATTTAATTCCCAAAATACGACGGTATGAAAAAGAAAAGCTTAGATATCATGCAAATCTTAATCAAAAACTTCAATCTCTAAACAGTGGCGACAGTGACTTTTCCATAAGAGATTTGTCAAACATAATCAATTATACCAAAGTTCAAAAAATATGAATCCAAAAACAAATGGTAAAGGGTGATTTTTTAGCTATTATCTTTGTGGCAACACTGGTTTAAACAGCTGACGCACGTTTCGTGTTTTGTTTCATTGTCAAACATCTTCAGTTTGGTTTTTAATTTAACCATGAATCGTCTTACAAACGAACAACGCTTGCAAGTTATTGAATTTTATTATCAAAATGCATGCTCTGTTAAGAAAGTTCATCGCGAGCTTCTTCCATTTTATGGTCAGTTTAATCGACCCACTGAAGCGCCTATTCGGGCTATTGTGACTAAATTTTGCACCAAATTTACATTGTTGGACATTAAGCCACCAACACGTTTACGTAGAGTGCGAAATGAAGAAAATATCGCAGCTGTATCGGCCAGTGTAAATGATGACCATCAATTATCGATTCGTCGCCGTTCGCAGCAATTGGGCCTCTGTTACTCAACAACGTGGAAAATTTTGCGGAAGGATTTAGGTGTGAAGCCTTTCAGAATACAGCTGGTGAAAGAATTGAAGCCGAACGACCTACCGAAATGTAGAAGTTTTGGTGAATGGGCTCTTGGAAAGTTGGCCGAAGATCCACTTTTTTACCGAAAAATTGCGTTCAGCGACGAAGCTCATTTTTGGCTCAATGGGTACGTAAATAAGCAGAATTGTCGATGTTGGAGTGAATATCAGCCAGAAGCATTGGAAGAGCTACCAACTTTTTTTGCCCAAAATGCAAGAGCTTGACTTGCATGACATGAGGATTCAACAAGACGGTGCCACATGCCACACAACGCGTGCAACAATGGACTAATTGAGAGGCGAGTTCGGTGAACATTTTATTTCACGTTCGGGACCAGTCAATTGGCCGCCTAGATCGTGCGATTTAACGCCTTTAGACTGTTTTTTGTGGGGCTAGTTTAAAGCTCATACAGACAATCCCGCTTCAATTGAAGCATTGGGAGACAACATTGAAGCATTTATTCGTTAGATACCGGCCGAAATGTTGGAAAGAGTATGCCAAAATTGGACTAAGCGGATGGACCATTTGAGGCGCAGTCACGGTCAACATTTGCATGAAATAATCTTCAAACATTAATTTATATGGACCGTACTATCGATTCAAATAAAGATTTCATGCATTTTTCTGAATTTTATGTGTTTTTTTGGAAAACTTTCCTATAGCTCTTAAAAAATTACCCTTTATAATTATCAATGCAACAATGCTAGGTTACTGGTTATGGAAAGTTTCAACATGTACAGAGCTACATAAAGTATCAGTGAAAAAGAAAATTACTTAGAAAGACAGATGAAATATAAAACCATTTGTAAACAGAGTAAGGAAACATATTTTCAGAATATATGTAACAAAGTAAACTACATAAACGATAGCAAGCAATGGTGGAAATTTGCGAGGGAGGTGCGGGGACAAAATTACCAAGTTGGTTCCAGAATATCAGCTACAGAGTTCAAAGAATATTTTATGTATCTGCTGAACCCGCTCAAGCTGTACAAGAGTTTTCATATGCACCAATGTTGACAAAAGATAACAAACTCTATTCAGACATTTCACTGTAGGAATTAAAACTAGCACTAAGAGACTGTAAGCTAAATAAAGCCATCTAGTTAAATCATACAACAAAATGTTGAATAACTACCAACTTCCACCATATTACAGCACTAAAGGGTAAAAATACGATATTAACAGATAGTAGTGATATTGCTAATTTATTAGCATTTAGTTTTGCACAAAATTCTGCCTCCTCTAACTATTCAAACAAATTTTGTTTATATGCCACCTCTACTAACTTTCCTATTGATTCATCAAACAATAACGAGTTACATTTCAACAAATTTACTTTAGCTGAATTTAAATCTGCCCTTAAGTCATGTCATGTTAAATCACCTGGACCAGATAATATTAGATATGAAATGTTAAAAAAGTTAGACGCAAAAGCAACAAAATACGTTTTAGATTTCTATAACAATATTTGGACAAAACAATTTTTTCCAAAAAAGTGGGAAAATGCTTTAGTCATCCCAATCTTAAAACCAGGAAAAGATGGTACTAATAAAAATAATTAGAGACCAATATCGCTCACTAAATGTCCTTGTAAACTTTTAGAAAGAATGATAAATAAAAGATTAGTCTACCATTTAGAAAAGAATAACGTTTTAAATATCAATCAATCCGGTTTCAGAAAAAATAGAGGAACAGTAGATAATTTAGCAATACTTCATTCTGATATTATGGAAAGTTTCTCATCAAAAAATGACTTAATAACAGTGTTTTTCGCCATTCGGAAAGCATATGAGTGTGTCTGGAAACAGCTTATTTTCAAAAAACTAAATTTAGCTGGAATACGTGGAAATATGGCTGCCTTTATATTTAATTTTTTGCATGAGAGACAATTTTGTTCTATGGTTGGAAACACAACCTCAAATTACTATTCCCTTTAAAACGGCATCCCTCCGGGTTCAGTATTAAGTGTCACCCTATTCCTTTTAGCCATTGATGATATTTTGAACAACTCTCAGAAAAACGTAAAGGCACTGCTTTATGCTGACGATCTTGTCATATACTATGCTGGTACAAACGTTTCAGCCATAGCTAATAAAATCCAAAAAACAATCCTAAAACTAGAAAGTTGGAGTGACAAAAGCGGCTTTCAATTTCATAATGAAAAAAACTGTAGCAATAAAATTTTCCAGACGTTTAAAAATTCCCAACAATCCGATATTAAAACTTTCTGGAAAAAATATAAATTTTGTGGAAGAACACAAATTTTTAGGAGTTAACATTCAAGACCCACATACACAATATAAAGGCCAAGGCTAACTCAAAACTAAACATTATTAAAATGCTTAGATGCTCTCAATTTAGTTCTGACTCAAAAACTCTCCTCAAAATTTTATCTTCTGTTGTACTTCCAACTATAGATTATGCATCGATTATATATTCGAGCTTTTAAAACCAGCCCAGCTAGTAGTATGCAAATTCTATCCTCATGCCCACCTCTATATATAAGAAGACTTAAATACCTACTTAACTATACATTAAATATCTTCTCTCTACAAAACCACCCTTTATATCCATATATTACTAATATGACAAAAATTAATCTGCTTCAATCAAAAAACCCAAAAAATTACCCTTTCTATGTAAAAGCGGTTCAAGAATTTAGTAAAATTATTTAAAAATATAATATCAAGATGGATATTATAGAGATTAGAACATTACCTCATACTGCACCATGGTGCTACTTTGATATAAATATAGATTTTTCGCTTGCATACTGCGATAAACCAGATATGACTCCTACAGAAATACAACAGAAATACTATGACTTAATTAATACAAAATATTCAAATTATCACTGATAGTTCTGTAAAGAACGAGAAATCCGGTTTAGCAGTTTTTGGCGATAATATTGTCATAACTAAACGCATTCACAACTACTCCTCTATATACACAAGTGAATTACTGGCAATCAAAACCTGCGTTGAAATCTTCGGAAATTTTGAACTGAAAACTCTCATTATATCCGATAGTAAAAGTGCATTGCAAGGATTACAGGAGCCATTTAGTAATAACATAATTATAAATCAGATAAAAGAATCTATTTCAAATCTGTGTGACAATAAAATAAGCTTTTTGTGGATTCCAAGCCCTTTAAATATATATATGGAAATGAAAGGGCAGATGCTCTTGCTAAAAATTCTTTAGAAGAAATAATTTCTGTAGATTGCAGATATCAATTCTCAGACTATAAACAGTGGATTTGTGTATATATATCCGATCTATGGAACGATTCGTGGCAAAATAATAATCAAACTAAATTATATAAGATTCAGAAAAATATCAGATACCAATTTAAAACCCTCGTATTAACTAAAAAAGATTTTATTAAACTAAACAGATTAAAAATTGGTCACTGCTTATTTTCCCATCGCCATATTATTGAGAAAACACAACGCCCTCTTTGTGATTGCGGTCAGACATTGGATGTTTGCCATATTTTTAATGAATGCAGAATATATCATGAAAAACGATTGAAATATGAAATTAATAATATTGAAATACTCACAAAAGAACATGAATTTGAAAATGTAAAAAAGTGCGTAACTGAAATTAACCTATATGATTCGATTTAATTCATAAACAAAAAATTTAATTAAAAACATATACATATAAGTAAATATATAAGATTAAATTTAAGATCATAAGAACTGTAAAATGGCCTATATAACCTTATTTTGTTGGGGCCCCCAAAAACCAAATAAATAAATAAATAACTACCAAGTAGATGAAGTTTTTTTGAAAAACTGTTATATTTCCAATATTCAAAAAGGGAGATCCTAACATGGATGCAAACTATAGGGGTATTTCCTTCATGAATTGTATTGCAACAGTTATGATGGGAATTTTAAACAACAGATTATACGTATGGGTTGATACAAATAATACAATGACAGAGTTTTACGTTGGATTTAGAGAAAAGTACTCGACAATAGGTAACATATATAACCTTACAGGAATTGTCAACCTAAAACTAAAAGAAAATAAAAATTTGTATGCTTTCTTTGTAGATTTTAAAGCGGCATTTGATAAAGTAGCGACAAAATCTTTAATATACAAACTGCATTCAATCGGAATGTCATACAAATTTGTCAAAATTCTCGAAGCTATTTATTGTGATACTAAATCAGCGGTGTGGAACGGTGAAGACTTATCCGAATATTTTCTAACAAATACAGGTGTGAAACAGGGATATCTGTTGTCTCCACTTATAAACTCACTATATATAAATGATCTACATGATTATCTAGGGGGTGGCTTATATATTGAAAATATAAACATTCGCCTATTGATGTATGTGGATGATATCGTTATATTATCTGATAATATACATACTCTTCAAGAAATGATTAGTAACCTGGAAAACTATTGTGATTTATGGAATCTTGAGGTGAACCTTAATAAGTCATAGATATTAGTATTTAGAAATGGGGGCAGGCTAAAAAATCAAGAAAAATGGAAATTCAGGGGAAACGATATTAAAATAACTAATGAATATAAATATCTTGGAGTAGTCCCAACGCCGAAAATGAAGTTCACCAAACATGTAGAAAAGAGAAATATTCAAGCAAAAAACGTCATTGCCTCAACTTGGACATCATATATTTCTAACCCACAAATCTAGCTCCGACAAAAGTGGAAACTCTTTGTAGCTGTATGCAGGTCAATACAAACATATGCAGCGCAGGTATGGGGTTTTGGGCATTTCAACGAAATAGACAGACTACAACGTTATTTTATGAAAAGAATTCTAAGAATACCAAAATGTACCCCATATTACGCTCTTATGCTGGAAACTGGTGCTGTCAATAATCATTTGTACACTTTAGAGCTTCACATTCAATATATAACACGAGTTATGTATCAAAACCAACCAATCAGGTTGACACATTAAATCACGAATATACTTATTCGGAAAGAACTTTTTGGGTCAAAGAACTAAAAACGATTGCCATTAATTTCAATACTTCGTGGTCCAGTACACAGCTAGAGAAGTATCTGTGGATGGCACAAAATACTCACTTGTTAAATAACCTACGTGAACGCCATTATTATGAAAATTTACAAAACCAAGCAAATACATCAAGGACCATACGAAGGGAGCGTACTATTTAAAGGATAATACAAGCCATTCCAAAATAGCCTGGATATTTGAAGTAAGATGTGGACTAATTAAATTAAATTAAATTAAATTACAATACCATTGGAGTATCTGATGCAGAAAAGCTAAGCAAACTATGTAACTTACGTGTAATGGAGACTTTTGAATATTTCTTTTGTGTTTGCCCTGTTTTAAGAGAATTTCGCTAAGTACGTTTTGGGAGATCCACGTTAAATGATATGAAAATGATACAAATTTTGAACGGCGCTAGTACAACAAATTGGGAAAAATTGGTCAAGAAGATGCAAGAATTTAATTAAAACACTTTGTTAATACTATTAACTTTTTGGTTAATCGGCAGACGTTTTTTATAAAAAAAAAACATTGTCGTAAATATATAATATTATATAATATAATATTATTTAATACATATAATAAAAAAGGTAGCTGTTTCATCTATGTATGTAAACATATCCTCTTGATGTTTTGAAGCTCATAGCAGGTTGGGACTTAGATTTGATCATCTTGATAATTTAAGTCGTTACCAAATTTAAAATGTTCAACAATTTAAGCCATTAATCATAAAAAGAATGGAACCAACAATCGTATTTTCAACAAGGGAAATAAATGGTGTTGCATTTATAACGTCAGCAGAATAGAGTAATAATACTACTTTACTGCAAGGAATGATTTTAAAACACCCAATGGATCATAAGTTTGAGTGTACCAAAGCTGGTTGTGCTATAAAATAATTTCCTACACGTTTAGAATTGCTAAACTATGTAGGTGAATTGCAAAAAGTAATAACGTTAATGCCGAATATTTTCCTCAAAAAATTCTGACAATCAAATAAATGATAGATTAACACGAAACCAAAGTGTTTGCAATGGAGAACATTTAATATTCCATTGTAAATCTTTTGCCGAGACGTCTATCGTACCAC
The DNA here is from genome assembly GCA_963682025.1 of Cordilura impudica. Classification (NCBI taxonomy): domain Eukaryota; kingdom Metazoa; phylum Arthropoda; class Insecta; order Diptera; family Scathophagidae; genus Cordilura; species Cordilura impudica. The sequence continues at coordinate 282,716,983 of OY821517.1, read as the reverse complement.
GTGAGCGACATAAATGTAAATTGCATCACCATAGAACACTACATGAAGAAAAAGCAGTAGACGTACAAAATGTTTTAAAAGAGTTTCTGATTTGCCGATTAGAGGCAAGGAATCTCTTTAAGATAATACCTGAGATATGTGTGGTACTTCAGGTTTACTTAAAGCTTTAAAGAACACACCGCTTGGCTCTTGGAGTTGAAAGGAAAGTAATTGGATTTCAATCTTCAATGGTATGGAGATAAAACTGTTAAAGGAAAATTTTTCTTGGTTAATTTTGAGAATGAGGGAGTATCGATTCAACAACAGAGTTTGCTTTAAAGTATATATCCAAATTCAAGTGAATTTCCAAATGAAAACTATAGAATTGTGACACTACACTTCTTATTGGTACACCTTTTGCAAATATAGAAGCTGAAAATTGAGAAATATTAGTAATGAATTATAAATTTGGATGGTATGCAAATGATTCAGCATATCTATCGTAATGGAAGAGTGGTCTAAAATTCCACAAATTGATGTTCATAATCTCGTCAACTCAATGCCTCTCCGTCAAAATGAAGTTATTGCTAACGGTGGAGGACATGTGTGTTTATTTGTTTGTTTGTTTGTTTGTTTGTAGGAGGTAATCTCCGTAACTACCCATCTGATCTTCCTGAATTTTTCACAGAGTCTTACTGCGGATATGGGAAGTGACATAGGCTATAATTTTTTTAATATTTTTGATGGGCGTGGCACCTCCCACATAAAGTAAATTTTTAATATCATATACATATATTGAGTACTATGTTAGGGAGAGCTTTGCAAATTTGTGTAAGGTCACCTATTGTTAATATTAGTAGCTACGCCGGAAATGGGCGCGATCGGATAAGTGGGCGTGGCCTCCCATACAAGTAATAATTCAATATAGTATATCTCGAGTACTGTGATAGAGAGAGCTTTTCAAATTTGTTTGATGTCACCTATTATTAATGTGTGTTGTCGGACAAAAAATAGGCAGTATCATAACAATAGGCATGGCGCCTGCCATACAAATTAAATATAAAGTGTCATATACATGGAGTACCGTAGTAGTGAGAGTCTTGGGACTTTGTGTGAGCTCATAAGTTATTCATGTGATTAATTAGACAAAAAACGGGCGTGATCGGAGCAGTGGGCATGGCACCGCCCATACAAAGTAAATATATGATATTATATGACTGGTGTACACCAATGGGCGTGGCACTTGTAGTGTAATTTATACAGCATAAATGTGAAGGTAGAGTACTGTCAAATTGTCATAATATTATATTGTAGATCCCAGCTCTTTCTTTGTAAATCAAGAATTTCGTTATTACCATATAAGGTAATAAAAATAATATTTCATATTTGATATGCAAATCACTCATATTGTTCCGTTGGTTTAATAATTGAGTAATTGTCAAGAAAAAAAGAGTAGCAAATAAACTAGACTTAAAAAGACATTGCTATTCTTGTTTTAAATTTGAAGACAGAAGGTCAAAGGAAGTACAGATCCCAGTTAAATTAATAGTGTAAAACAAAAGAAAACTTTTTAAAGATTTTTACATTGTATCGTCTGAAAGTGAGATTATTCGAATTGTAATAAATATATAATCACCTGGGTACGTCTTAATTCCATGTGGAAGATGCAGTAATACGAAAAAAGGCATTTATTATCTTCACCGAGGTAAGGATTTTGGAATATAAAAAAAAAAACATGAAAAGACTATGTTACTAAAAAAAAAAATATTTAAATTTAGGAAACTCGGTGTTAGAAATAGAGTTAGAAGTAGAGATAGCTTGACAAGTTTATATACTAGGATGAATCATTAATTGGGAATGCAGAGTACTTCGATGGCTAGATGCTCAACGTCCATAGATCGGGCATCTTAAGGTAACTGTTAAAAATAATACAAAATTACCAAAGGAAAAATAATATATATATATATAAATGCGGTTAAGTGATACACATATATAAAACAAAAAAAAAAAAAAAAACATTTTTTAAGTTACATAACCGAAAAGAAAAAAATGGGAGTTCAAAGTCAACTTTGTTAAATTTTTAGAAGAGCTATATTCTCGCTCATATATGAAAAGAAAGAAAAACTAATTTCTCATAAAATATTTAAATAAGTTTGTATTTATTAACGAAAATTATAACAGATGGTTGAACAAGTGTAAAAGAAAACTTGGAAAGTGTCTAAACCTTATAAAGAAAGGAAATTGAAGTGCATTGAGGAAACCCAAACCTCTATAAATTTAGTTTCACTGCATTTATTATTAACAAAAATAAAAAATACATATGTACGTATTAAAATATGCAATAAAAAAAAAAAAAAAACAAAACAAAATTTTTGTTGAAAGTTTATATTAAATCTAGTTTAATATGAAATAGAAATTGCATCCATTGTTAGTATAAAATATAGAATTTATAATAATAAATTTTTTATAAAACTTGTATCTTATTTTTGGGCTGATGTGAACGTAGTTGTTACACTGTACGTAGCACTGTGGCTCAAATTTTGATTTCATTGGCCAAAAGTCAAATTTTTTTTTGTCATCGATTTTTAAAATTTTTACTCCTTTTTGTAGCTTATATATCCAGATTAAGGTAGCCAAAAAATTAGGTTAAACTATTGATAATTGTGGGCGTGGCATGCTGTCAAACTCAACTGTTTTTTTTAATTCAGCAAAAGGTGTTTTTTTTTTGTTTTTTATCAAAAATAAATGGTTACTACTCGCAAGCTATCATCGATATTGGCCTGCGGTCTTTTTTATAATGTTAGTAGGATTATAGTCTTTAGTTTTTGTAAGTAGTCACAGTTCTAACGTTTGATATTAGGGGCGTTATGAAATATTTATGAAACCACTATATTTTTCTCAAATTTAAACTTTAGTGGAATAGAACTTCTAAAGGAAGTAAGGGAACAAGAAACGTATACCACCCGGAGAAAGGCGAATGTATCCTGTTTAACCCTATATATACTTTTGCACCCCCCACGAGCCCCCGGTAGAACACTTTTTTCATTTTAATGAAATTACTCTAAAAAAATTACTCTAAAAAAAATTTTGTTTTTTTACTTTAGACTACGTAAAAGTAAAATAATTAAATAAAATACCTGCGAAAGGGTTTATTGGCTTTCTTTTGATCAGCAAAAAAATAAGTCATAAAATGATCACAATAGGTTCTACAGTAAACAAATGATCTCTTTCTTAATTTACCTGTTGTCAAATTTAAGGGTCAACCAAAGTCATAAACAATTTTATAAGTTTGTCAATAATCGCGGCACTAAACCACTAAAGATAAAAAACCACCCCATATTGGCGAGAAACTAATTAGTTTTACCTGATATTGAAGTCTGGATAACAAGTGCAGTTTTGTTCAATTTAAGTACTACCTGCTATGAAATTAAAGATCAATGTGTGAATAACATGTACCTAAAAATGTATAAAATGACGGATTCTATAAGGGATTACTCAATAATAAGTTAATACTTCAAGTGTACGGACGTATATTCGCAAGTGATAAAAAGTGATAAAAAAGTGATAACAGACGCAAATAAAAATATTGAGAAAAATATGGAGAACTTTAGTTATAAAGAACTGGCCGAAGAGTATTTTCGAAACAAAAACCAGGAAGATGTTCTTAGTTACGTTAAAATAAAATTAAACTTAAATTCGTCTAGTACCGAAATACAAGAGCAATTATCTAATTTCGTCAAAGTACTAAAAAAACGATTGAAAGAAGTTAACTACTGTAAACAAAAGTTTTATAATAAAAGTGCAAACTGGTTAGAAGGCCAACTTAATGTTGGTGGTGAAACAGCAAAGCTAGATAAGGCTGGAAGACCACGCAAATCATTGGACAACTGCAGCGATAGATCTAAGAGGCGGAAACTTAAAAATTTTAACGAGGAAATTGGTTCTACAAATATAAAAGAATCTTTTCTACATCAATTACGAGCACAAAACCAATTAACAAAAGTGGATATCATTGAAAAAACTTGTAATGCTAGTCCAGTGAGAACAAAGCGAATTCTTAAAAGTATACCAACTCCGAGCGATGCAAAACAGTTCACAAATGAGGAGGCATTAGCATTATTTCTGGATTTGAAATTAACAAAACACCAATATATTCAGCTCAGATTGCGTGCGATTGAAAAAGGCTCAAATATGTATCCAGCATATCATCACATAACAGCTGCTAAAATAGACTGTTTGCCATTAAAGGACACTATTACAATCACACCAATTTCGGCAGAAGTACAACTACAATCTTTACTTGATCACACAGCCAAACGCTTGCTACAATCAATAACAGGAACTGAGTTAAAGAAATATGGAAACACAAAGTTAATTCTATTTTGTAAATGGGGATGTGATGGTTCTTCGGGACAAAAACAATACAAACAAGTTGTATGTGAAAATATTTCGGACTCAGATATGTTCATGGTATCATTTGTACCATTGCGATTGAAAAAGATTTTGGAAGATTCGGAGCCTTCGAGTAGTACAACGCAAACAATGGATATTTGGAAAAATGAGACACCATCTTCTACGAAATACTGCAGGCCAATCAAATTTGAATTCAAAAAAGAAAGTCATGATGCCATTAACAAAGAAGTTAGTGATATCAAGGCCCAAATAGCAACACTACAGCCATTACAATTACAGTTAGATGGGCAGCAAATTGAAGTAAGCTACCAATTAGTGCTGACAATGATAGATGGAAAAGTAGGTCAGGCTTTGACTAACACGAAGGCTGCATCCAGCTGCATTATATGCCAAGCAACATCAAGCCAATTAAACCAAGTCCCGACAAAATCATTCGATAATACCGATGCCTTCGAATTTGGATTATCACCACTACATGCAAGAATACGACTTATGGAACACATACTAAAAATCAGTTATGATTTGGATTTCGGGCCTTCAGGATCAATAAGAAACAACGAAACCAACAAAGAGTTAAGAAGTTCAAAAAAGAAACATGTTCAAGATGAATATCGCAAATTTGGATTGATTATAGATCAGCCAAAACAAGGGTCAGGCAATACAAATGATGGCAATACCGCAAGAAGATTCTTTTCAGATCCAGAAACAGCATCTGAAATAACAGGAGTGGATTTAAACCTTATTTTCAGATTTAAAATAATCCTAGAAGTACTTGCGTGCAATGAAGAAATTGACTCTAGAAAATTTGGAGATTATGCTAAGGAAACTGCAAAAATATATACAACCAACTACCCATGGAGAAATATGTCTGCAACAGTCCACAAAATCCTTTATCATGGAGAAGATGTCATTAAATATCATTTGGTGCCACTTGGAGATCTATCAGAGGAGGCTCAGGAAAAAAGGAACAAGGATTACAGATTTTATAGACAGCACAATACTAGAAAAATGTCACGAAATTCCACAAATGAAGATCTATTTAATATATTATTGGCAACGTCAGATCCGTTCATCTCCAGTATTCGAAATCAATGGAAAGTGGAACATCGGGATTTAGATGAAGAAGCCAAAAAACTACTAAAGAACAGAAATAGCACAGAACAAAATATGGAATATTTGCAATCAATATTTGAGTCTAATGAATAATAATTATAATTGCCTTTCATTGTTATTTAAGTACGAAAAACATAGTATTAGTAAAAAATAATAATAAACAGAACCTACCATTGTTACAAATGCTATTTAAATCTATTGCAGTTTTTATTCTTAAAAGGTTTCCCACATATGAATGCAATGTTTTAATAGATAAGAAAGATTCAAAAAATAAGAACCCATATTTTCATATCAAAATTAAAAAAAAAATTAGAATCATTGCGCTAATGTTTAGCAGATTTATTTAGCTAGTGTAACAAATTAGGCAGCAAACACTAATAAATTTTTCTGTAGTAATAATAATATTCCTTGAGTGTAAGCAAATTGCAAATTTGATAGCAAACATTTTTAATTTTTTAGTAATACTAGTTAAATTTCTAGTGAATTTTACTATTTTGTTGCGTGTAAAAATTTTTTTGAGTGTAAAAATTTTTTTGAGTGTAAGCATTAAAAAAATTTCATTATTACAAAAAATGTTTATAATAATTATTTAACTCCAAATATGACACTTTCTAATAAATAAAAATAAATAAAAAAAAACATATATCACGCTAAAAGTTAAAAAAAATCAAAAGTTAAACTTTGACCTAGAATTCCTTAAAAAGTACTCAATCAATTTAAATGAAATTCACACTGAGTCAAGATCAACTATCTATCTATCTATTAAAAAAAACAGTACTAAAATATTTTGATCGGTTCAAAAGTTACAGAATTTTGGCCAATGAAAAATGATTTTCAGCCACTGTGCGTAGGTAAGATAAACGGTCGTAAATAACATGAACAATGAGTTCTTTTGTCGGTAGTGAATTAGACTTAAGGAAAAAGTTATCTCAATGAACAAAAAAAAAAAAAAAATCCCCATCCACATAACTCACGAAAACCGTTGAGTTTGGCCTGGCAAATAATAAGAGAACGCGTGGATGGTTGTATTAGTTTATGTTCTCTTTAAAAGATACTGAACTACATTTAAGTAGGTTGTCACCTACATACATGTACGCTACACACTCCCCATGCAAAGTAACTATTTAATGTCAAATATCTGGAGTACTGTAAACGAGAGGGCTTTGTGGCTCTGCATGAGCCCATAGGTTCTTTGTATGATTAGTCGAACAAAAAAATGGGCATGATCGAAGTAGTGGGCGTAGCACCGCTTATGCAAAGTAGATGTCTAATATCATATAACTGGTGTACTATAAAAGGGAAGGACTTGATATTTTGCACAAGTCCATCAGATATTAATGTGAGTAGTCCAAAAAAAATCGGGCGGGATGGGATTAGTGGGCGTGGCACCTCCTATATAAAAAATATGAAGTACTACGAAAGCGACAATCTTTTGACAAGTACATTAGTTAGCAATGTTATTTGTCTTAGAAAATATATCGCCAAAATAAAACATTCACCAAAACTGAAAATTGCGAAAAATAAATATCACCCAAAAAAATCTTCAAATCAAAAATGGGCAAAATCAAAAATCGCTAAAAAGGAAAAAAATTGCCAAATGATATTCTAAGCTCAAGGCCAATAGTTAAGTGTTGCCAGATCTAATTTTGATAATCCATCTTCTTCTCATGGGTAGCTACATGTACCTTGTTCCAGGGTAGGAACGCCGAAAAATCTGATAATTGTTGTACCGAATGAAAAACCAAAAAACATTGTACGAGTATATCAGCAAGTAGTCAAATAAAAAAATATATGCTAATAATCTATACTAACATAATAAAGATTTAATATGTGTTTGTTTGTTTGTTTGTTTGCAGGAGGTAATCTCCGTAACTACTCATCTAACCTTCCCGAGATTTTCACAGCGTCTTACTGGCTGTAATTTTTTAAATATTTTTAGCGGGCGTGGCACCTCCCACACAAAGTAAATTTTAAATATCGTGTATATTAATATAATAGAAAAAGCTTTGCAAATTTGTCTCAAGTCATCTATTATTAACGTGAGTAGTCAGACAAAAAAATTGGCGGGATTGGACAAACTTAATATTAAATGTGACATATATGAAATACTGTATTAGTGAGAGCCTTGGGACTTTGCGTGAGCCCTCAAAACGATTCGTTGGGGGGGAGCGGGAGGTTGTAGCGAAGCACACCGGTTTACATCTAGTATTTAATAAAAAAAAAAACAAAAAACAAACTAAGAAACACTAATAAATGTTATAATTAAGAATTATACTTACAGTGTATTGGCTTTTTTTTATTAAAATTCACTTTTGTTATCATTAAATTAAAAAAATCAATCACTTTCTTCTTATGTACCATTTACTTATTTCATACGAAAACGATGTATAAAAAATAATGAATTTAAACAACGGTTATTCTTTGAGATAAATATGAGAGTAGTTAATGTTTTTTAATAGTGGATAATTGAATCGTTGTAAAAAATTAATATTCAATTGGTTATGGAATCTTACTATTTACTACAGTACCATTATTACCTTGTACCATATACTTTTTTCCATAACTGTATAACTGGGTTTGTTAATAAACAATTAATGATAATAAGAGCCTAAAGGTATGCTAATCAATTTTATCTAATTCACAATTCAACACAAATTTAATAAACGCACACACAGCATTTTTTAGTTTTTTGTTTGAAGATTGGATATATTATTTATGTATGCGTTAGTAGAAACTTCAAATGAATTTTATTCCAAAAAATGTTCCGGACGGTGAAAATCTGTAAATAGAGAGTACAGTTTTGGTTTGGTACAGGTTTGGTCTATTTCTTGACCGCGTCCCCATATAAATGTAGACTCTGATATGAACTTCTTCATATCCGAATGCAAAATATTAACAACAATGCCATTGAAATTTGGTTCATGCTTAGTTTTCTATATCTTGGACCTTAAAGATAGGGTCTCGAAACGCATTGTATAATGTATCCTATAGTCCGTCTAGACCGACCTTAATTTTTTATCTTGTTTATTAATATTTTTTGGTAAAATTAAAAGGCATAAAATTTACCACCAATTTTGCAATTTTGTATTTAAGTCAATAGTAATGCTTTCGTAATTAGAGACAATTTTTAAAAATTATATGTAATAATAAATAAATAATAATTTTTTATAACTAAGTAAAACTGTTTTGAAAGCAAAAAACTCATAGATAAACTCGGTACCTCTATTTTGTAAACAAAACAAAAAGTTAATATGCCAATCTTATGGTCGTATTTGTAAAAGAATAATGGAAAAACGTATGAAATAAAAGACTAGCCCTGTATATATTCTTAACATTGTTGTGGTTGATGTCTAATTGAAAATGTTGACATTCACGTTAAAATAGAAATAACTATTGCAAGGAACAAAAATTGTGGCCCCATCTACTGTAGCATAGCAACACTGAACAAAATTAAGTCGCTCTTTGTTAATACAAAAGAAATGTATTTTCCCTAAAACAAAATACATATTATAGAATTTTATATAAATAAAATAATATCACGATTTATTTCTAACATGCGGTTATTATGAATAAACATATGTATATGTTTATATATACATGTACATATATAGAATATATGTATATTATTTTATTATTTAAAATATGTATATATGTATATGTAAATATTACACACAAAAATACAAAGTTATTGTTGTCTTTCTTTAAATAAATTAATACATAAAATTTTTTTGGTAAACTTACATTGTTTTTTTTTTTATTAACAACTATATAGTTTAGGATTATTTGCTTTAGATGTTGGTGCATTTTTGCTCCCTTTATATTAACTCGTTTTGTCTGCTTGTATGCTTGTCGACGAAATTTTGGATAGATTTTTAGCCCCTTTCCTGTAACCCAATCGAAATTTTGCAGACAGGCTTGTGGTGATGACAAAAATTATATAAAAATTTTTTTTTGCGATGCCAAAACAATGGAAACTTTAAAATTTTTCTACCAGAGTTGATTAAAAAAATGTACAAAGGGTTAGTTTTTATAATATTAATTGTGGTCGAGCTATGAAAACAATACAACATTTAGAATAACAACAAGAATACTACAGAAACATATATTTGGAAATTTTTTTTTACTTCTTCAGTGATTTCTCGGGACCTATTAAACCGATTTCCATGATTTTTCAAGCAGAAAACTTCTCATGGTGTTAGCCATTCACTACCACTAAAAACGAGTGCCTCAGTAATCCTATTGAGGTCGTGATCGTGACGAGAAAAACATATACAAATCATATTTTTTCAAGACTTTTTTAGTTCATTCAATTCTCGGTACCTGATCAATCGATTTGGACGATTTTAAACAGAAAACTTCTCAGGATGTTAACGAATCATTTTTTATATCAACGAGCACACTAGCGGCCCGATTGAAGCCGTCATCGTGATTTCCACAGACGGATAGATGGACAGGCGGACATCGATATATCAACTCCTCTTGTTATAAGGATAACAATTATATATATTTTATGAAGTCTAAAACTTTTTTTCTAATTATTACACATGGAATGACAAACTTATATATACCCTCTGCACACATTGAAGTTTAACAAGTAAAAAGTATAGTCTAGACCGACTATACGATACCCTATACCATGCGTTTAGAGACCCTATCTCTCAGGCCCAACTAACTGGATATAGAAAATATGCATAAACCAAATTTGAGTGGGATTTTTATTAATTTTTTTTTGGCTGCAGATATGAAAAAGTTCATATCGGATTGGTAAAGTAAGTCTCTTGTATTTTGCAAAAATATCTACAAACAAAATTTGAGAAGAATCAGTGCAATATTTTTGTTTTTTGATAGATTTAAGTGAAGGTCGGGAAGCAGCTCTATATGGGGGCCTATGACTAAGAGTTGTCCAATAGGGATAATTTTTGGACTACTGATTAATGGATGTAATAAATGCATACAAACCCAATTTGACTAACATTTATATGATAATTTATCTCTTCTGGCAATTTATGTTGATTTCATAGGGGTCATTTGTATGGGGGCTAGGTCTGACCATAGACTGATTCTCAAACCACATAGTGGTATAGGGTATAAAGAGCTTTTTTCACATTACGAGATTTGTAATTGATCAAAGCGATGTTAATGTAGAGAAAGCTATAAATTGGAAAAAGCTCTGCTTGTTCGTTCTAACTCTCGTATGAAAAGAAAGAAAAAACATTTCTCATGTTCTTTTCTTTCTAATGTTGAGTTAAATAGTTGATTAAGCATGAGTTGAAGCAATAGGCAGAAGGATGCTGAAGATGAACAACTCGCTTTGTTCGAAAGTAGCTACTCCATCTAGCGCTGTCTTCAATTTTTTCCAAATTTCTCTTACATTGCATAAAAGTATTATCTTTTCTAGTATTAGAAAATGTATACATGATCTCGAACCGAACTATAAATAACTAATTATTATTACAACACAAGATCGACAATACATAAAAACTAACGTATAATAAAATGTTTATACCCTATACCACTATGTGGTTTGGGTATTATGACTTTGTGCTGCTGTTTGTAACTACCAAAAATATTTGACCTAGACCCATCTTTTATTATACCGATCGAATCAGAATCACTATCAGATTCGATTTAACGATGTCCGTCCGTCCGTCTTTGTGTCCATGTAAAGCTTTTAATCAAACTGCAGTTCGCAAATATGAATATATTTTGATGAAATTTGGCATATAAGCTTTTATCGGCTATGGAATGAACGCTATTGAAATTGGTGAGAATCGGTCCATGTTCAGACCTAGCCCCAATACAAATTACCCATATGAAATCGACATAAATTGCCGTAAGATCCAAATTGTCATATAGATCTTACTCAAATTGGGTTTGTATGCGTTCATTACATCCACTAATGAGTAGTCCAAAAATGATCCCTTTGACCCCATATAGAGCTGCTTCCCGATCTTCACTTAAATCAATTAAAAAACAAAAATATTGCACTGATTCTTCTCAAATTTTGTTTGTACATATTTTTGCAAAATACAAGAGACTTTACCAAACATGATCGGGATCGGTCCATTTTTGGACCTAGTCCCTTTATAGATATAGCATCCGATATGAACTTTTTCATATCTGCAGCCAAAAAAATTAATAAAAATCCCACTCAAATTTGGCTTTTGCTTATTTTCAATGTGCAGTTAGTTGGGCCTAAGAGATAGGGTTTCTAAACGCATGGTATAGGGTATCGTATAGTCGGTCTAGACCGACTATAATTTTCTTACTTGTTTTATTATACCATATACCACTATGTGGTTTGGGTATAATGACTTTGTGCTGCTGTTTGTAACAACCAAAAATATTTGACCTAGACCCATCTTTAATTATACCGATCGAATCAGAATCACTTTCTGAGTTGATTTAACAATGTCCGTCCGTCCGTCCGTCCGTCCGTCCGCCTGTGTGTCCATGTAAACCTTGTAATCAAACTGCAGGTCGCAAATATGAATATATATTGATGAAATTTGGCATATATGCTTTTATAGGCCATGGGATAAACGCTATTGAAATTGGTGGGAATCGGTCCATGTTCAGACCTAGCCCCCATACAAATTACCCCTATGAAATCGACATAAATTGCCATAAGATCCAAATTGTAATATAGATCTTACTCAAATTGGGTTTGTATGCGTTCATTACATGCATCCATGAGTAGTCCAAAAATGATACCTTTGACCCCATATACCTTTGCTTCCCGATCTTCATCTAAATATATTAAAAAACAAAAATATTGCACTGATTCTTCTCAAATTTTGATTGTATATAGTTTTGCAAAATACAAGGGACTTCACCAAACATGATCAGGATCGGTCCATTTTTGGACCTAGTCCCCATATGGATATAGCATCCGATATGAACTTTTTCATATCTGCAGCCAAAAAAATTAAGAAAAATCCCACTCAAATTTGGTTTTTGCTTATTTTCTATGTCCAGTTAGTTGGGCCTAAGAGATAGGGTTTCTAAACGCATGGTATAGGGTATCGTATAGTCGGTCTAGACCGAATATAATTTGCTTACTTGTTTTTAAGATATCTTGGCTCCATAGTGCTCCATGTACCCCATTTTCAATAGTATCCAACTACAAGTGGTGACAAACAATATTATCGTAACCTTACCCAGGTATATGGTTTATTTTGTGAATGAGCGCGATTTCAACAGAAAGTCGTACAGATGGACATCGTTATCTCGATTCGAGTTGTTATAAGGAAAAGGAATATATATACTTATTGCGATTGTAAATGCATTTTTCGGTTCATTACAAATAGAATGAGGAACTGATTCACGATATTTACGATATTCGCTTAATCCTCATTATACCGACATAAAATGTTACAAATCCTACCAACATGTGTCCCTAGGACACACGTGTAAAAATGAAGAGAAAGCAGCTTAAAACAATTCCAAATAAGTTTATGTTAAGAAATTTTTTTATTAAATACATTCTCTACAATTAGTAACTTTTATAGCATGTTCATTGCAGACATTATTTTTACATATTTGACAGAATTGCTTTATAATACAGCTCATTTTAGGATCGCACGAATAACATATTTTGCGTTTATCTACTGTAGAAGTGCATTGAATTATAGGTCATTGCAATTTATTTCTTGACCTTCGATATATATATAGTCCCTCATCTACATCTCGTAAAAAGAGTTTTCGAACTTTTGTGGCTAGCGTGGCTTTCCAAGATGAATGCAATTTTTTCCAAATAACTTATCCTGAAATTCTACAAAAATCAATTAGATTGCAGTAAAACTATGCGCAAGTTGATCCAAAGTGTCAACTGCTCCTTTAGTCCGATTGTAATGTAAATTTAGCTCCGATTTGTTCTTATTTTGTGAGTCGCAGTGAGTGTCATAATGCATTGAAGAGAGTAAAAGAACTGCTCTATTCAGTTTTGGGACGTAAGATACCAAAGTCATATTTTTGGTAAAACCAAACAAATTTGTTTCCACTTGCCTTTTTCTGTTTGGCAAAAATGATGAGGGAATACAGTGCTTATTTTCCTTAAGGGTGCCCGTTAGTGTCAAACCTTTTCCAATAAATTATTGTGTTTGTCGTGTCGTTGGTGGAGTCAGGCGTGTTTTTTAAATCTCCTCATATTTATTAAAATCTACAGTTTTAAAATATAGTTTTATATAAAATTTGTACTAAATACAATATTTTAATAATTTCTGACATCAGTGTGTCACTATCTAAATTTTAACTAATATAAATTTGAAAGTTTTGATCACAATAACTATTATTTACAAAAATAAAAGTAAACTGAACAGAAATTAATAAAAAAAAAAAAAACATAAACAAACACTCAATATTTACACGAAAACTATCAACAGGAAATATTGTCTGCAGCTGTTTCTTTAACCCAAAATACTGGTTGGTTGTGTGTAGCCAGATCGTAGCTTTACTGTAATCATTACCGTTGCCATTTTTTGTTGTTTCATTTTAAACTATATTGTGACTAAACGTTTTTCGTGACCATAGTTAACAATTCTGCTGCCTTATTTAAAGTTGTGCTGTTTTTGACCTGTAGAGCTTAATAATGGCATGTTTGAAAATAGGCTGCTCTTTGGTTGACTATGAAGAAAGAGTGCTTACCTGTTGGCTTTGTCATGGTTTATGTCACTTTAAAGGTAGTGGCCTGTCCGGTTTGGTTGCTGAGTCAATATCAAAACATAACAAGTAAGAAAATTATAGACGGTCTAGACCGACTATACGATACCCTATACCATGCGTTTAGAAACCCTATCTCTTAGGCCCAACTAACTGGACATAGAAAATAAGCAAAAACCAAATTTGAGTGGGATTTTTATTAATTTTTTTGGCTGCAGATATGAAAAAGTTCATATCGGATGCTATATCTATATAGGGACTAGGTCCAAAAATGGACCGATCCTGATTATGTTTGGTGAAGTCTCTTGTATTTTGCAAAAATATATACAAACAAAATTTGAGAAGAATCAGTGCAATATTTTTGTTTTTTAATAGATTTAAGTGAAGATCGGGAAGCAGCTCTGTATGGGGTCAAAGGGATCATTTTTGGACTACTCATTAATGGATGTAATGAACGCATACAAACCCAATTTGAGTAAGATCTATATGACAATTTGGATCTTATGGCAATTTACGTCGATTTCATATGGGTAATTTGTATGGGGGCTAGGTCTGAACATGGACCTATTCTCACCAATTTCAACAGCGTTCATCCCATGGCCGATAAAAGCTTATATACTAAATTTCATCAAAACATGTTCATATTTGCGACCTGCAGTTTGATTACAAGGTTTACATGGACACACAGACGGACGGACGGACGGACGGACGGACGGACATTGTTAAATCAACTCAGAAAGTGATTCTGATTCGATCGGTATAATTAAAGATGGGTCTAGGTCAAATATTTTTGGTTGTTACAAACAGCAGCACAAAGTCATTATACCCAAACCACATAGTGTTATAGGGTATAAAAACTTGCACTGGCGCTGTAATGGATGTCAAAAAATTGGTGCAGATTTTTATCGCTTCTTTCAAAGTACGAAAGATAATTTTTTGCAAATTCAACAAAACCTTAATAATTTATCTGGTCAATTAATGCTTATGGAAAGCTTTTTGATAATTTCAAATCCTTAGATGGATTGCTGTCACCATCCCCAACTCGTCGTAAGTCTCCAAGTTTATTGAATAAAGAAAATTCTAGTCAGAATCCTGGTCCTAATGGCGCACATCAGAATGGTACTACTGCTACTGCATCTGCTTTATATTTACCAAATCCTTTTCAAAATATTACTGGTGTTGATCCTGCCGTTTCTTATTCAAACAACGTTCAAGTTTTAATTAATAAACCTACTCCAATATTAAATGAAACTGCAGCATTTCCGATTACATCAAATGCTAATAACCATAGTACTTAGCATGTTCTGAACATTATTGCTCCAAATATTTCTTCAATGCCTAGAACTGCTATGGCTAATAATTTACTTTATAATCCTGAAAACGCTGGTCGATTGATTAATTTTGATGCTGCATCACCAATCCCATCTGCTTCAATGTCTGGTACTTCAAATATAGTGCCTACAACTGGTATTGAAGCAATACCCACCCCTAGAGGGTTACGAACAAGTTCTCCGAAGAAAACTGTATATGCTACACGTTTCGCACATGATACAAATGCTGATGAGATGAAATTTTATGTGATCTCTAAAATTAAAGACTGCATTTCTGAGGATATAAGTGTTTACAAAATGAATACCAGAAATAGAGCATCATTTAAAATAATTGTTCCTGAATACATATTTGAACAAATCGTAGATGCCATTTTTTGGCCTAAAAACGCATTAATACGTGAGAAGAAGATAATGCTCGGTTTCCCAAATCCGCTGATCAAAATCCAAAAAACTAATATACATCTTGTATCAGAACGTTATAGGTATGAATTCAAAACTTTCGTCAATTTTTTGTAATAGCTTTGGCTTCAGTAATCATATTATTATATATACGGAGACCTGGCTCAGTAAAAAATTTAACACTGAGATTTTTTGCCCTAAATATCAAATTTTCAGAAAAGATAGGGAAAGTTGTGAAAGTATTGAATCTGATAATAATAATAATCAGTGTAATAATGTAATAAAAAAATACTGGTGGCGGTGTATTGGTTGCTATACTAAACAAATTTTCGTCTGAAGAAATTATCTTAAACGATTTTTTATATATTGAGATTATATGTGTTTTAGCTAAAACTAATAACAGGTCCATATACATTATTTGCTCATACATTCCGCCTAACTCTCCGCTTTCTGATTATGAGGATCATCTGAAAGCTGTTGATTTAATCCAAAATTATATAAAACCATCTGATTTATTAATATTAATTGGAGATTTTAATATGCCGTCTACATCCTAAAAAGCTGATTCTGATACCAATTATTTAGTTCCATCTCATTATTCCGATTCTTCAGCAGCATTTATTCATGGTTTATTGGAAAATTGTCTTTTCAAAGTCAACTCCGTCACAAATGCATTTGGTAGACTGTTGGACCTTATTTTCGTTAATGAACCTAATGACTTTTCAATATTGCGGCATAGCCCTATTTCTAATCCGGAAGATATATACCATCCAACACTTGAGATATCTTGCTTTTGTTCCTATCCTCTTCACAAAAAAAAGTTAACTCGCAGCGATAAAATCTTTTGCTTTAATAAAACTAATTACCAAGATTTACAACTCCATCTATTCCAAATTGACTGGATAAATGTGTTATCTCGTTGCAATGATAACTTGGAATTGTGTTTGCATACATTTTATCATCACCTCTTTCTCGGCATCTGTACCTAAAATGTTACCTCCTAAATCGAATGGAAATAAGAAAAACAAAATGTACAAAAATTATAGAAAATATGGAACATTGATAGATTATATGTAATACTCGTTATCAAGTTCGGAATTTATTATTGCTAATCAATTGGCCTATAATAACTATTTAATTAAAGTAAGGAAACTCAATCAGTAAGGAATAATCTTTAAAATAATCAAAATCATTTAATAAATTTTTAATTCTAAAAGACGTACTGCGGACTTTGCTTCGGTTATGAAGTACGGTGATTTAGAATCTTCTGATGATAACTCCACAATTAATATGGTTGCAGACTTTTTTGCATCAACTTATTCTTCGACAGTATTTAATAGCAATAATCCGTATCCATAGATAATATCGGAATCTTCAATTATTAATATACCATCCATCAATCAACATACAGTTCTGAATGCCCTGACAAAATTGAAATTGTCGTATGCTGCTGGTCCTGACGGTGTTCGTAGTTGCATTTTAAAGTGCTGTGCACATTTATTGTATATTCCTTTGCTTATATGTTTTACATATCCCTTAAATTGGGTTACTTTCCTCCCATTTGGAAAGAATCATTTATTATTCCCTTCTTTAAGTCTGGATCTAAAGCTGGTATTTCGAATTATAGAGGTATTGCTAAATTAAGTGCTATTCCAAAACTATTTGAAAAACTTATATATGACACATTGCCACATCATGTGCCCTTTATCATATCTCCAACGCAACATGGATTCTGCAAATCACGCTCTACAATAACATATCTTTTGGAGCTTACAATTTTGGTAAATGATATATTACTGATCAAATGGCTTGGATCATATTTAAAAGACAGAACACAATGTCTTAAGTTTCGTAACTCGTATTCCAACAACATAAAAGCATTATCTGGTATACCTCAAGGGAGTCACTTGGGACCTCTTTTATTAACGCTATTTATAAATGATCTTCCTTCTGTAATTAAACACTCAACTACATTAATGTATGCAGACGATGTAAAGTTAATTTTTACCCTCAACAATCTTGATCAACAATCACTTTTACAGAATGACGGTTTTTCAATTTTTTACAAATGCACTATTTTGAATTTCTTTCTATTTGTGTCTAAAACCTTACAAATAAAACTTATACTTAGAAACTAGACAAACTAAACTTTCCGAAGGTATATAACATACCTAACTAAAATTTTGTACCCTCGATACTGTAATACCTAGAATATGTTAACCTCAGGAAAAAAATCGCTTTTTTTCTATAGAAATGTTGAAAAATTATTATTTTTTATTTATTTTTAATAATAGTTAAATTAATGTATAATAATAATAATAATAATATTAAAAATAAATTAATAATTTATTGTAGCTGATGAAGTATTTAAGTCTTGTAAATTTTTAAATACCCAGTCTATCATCCAGCTTTTCTTCCGCCTTCATTTACTGCGTTTTTTTTTTGTCAATCCTTTCTTGGCGTTACTAGGTTCAGCTGTTGATTCCGCTGCTGGTATATTTGTTGTCTTTGGAAAGAAATCGCATTGAATAGAGGCAGAAAACTTTTTCAACTTGAGACTTCCATCGACAAGCGGTATAAAAGCATGGTATTGAGCGGTGCCATCGATTGTTACCGCAGCATCGAATCTGCTCTTCAGTGTTTTAAATGTTTCCTGATGATCCTCTTTGCTACTAAAAACTATTTTAGTTTCTTTACAATAACTCTTTGCCCAATGGAATAAAGCAGTCGCATCTAAGGTGCGATCTTGATGAGAGCACTGGAGCCTATACTTCGCTGCATTTCTTTTAAGGTTTGCTCCAATACCCATGCTCCTTTACCATGAGCAGTAGGATGAAAATGCCACTCAGCTGGCATTCCAAAATCTTTTTCATGGGCCATAAGATTTTCCAAGCTACTTTTGTTTTTAAAATGTTGACGAGCTCCGTCCGAAACGTAGTATACCTTCTTTACTGTAAATTTAGATTTTAGAAATTTTAGTATTCTCTTCTGGTACTCATAAACTGCAATGGTATCATGTTTTAAATCGTCGGATATGATTGCCATACTTTTGTGTTCCAGTTTTTCATCTTTCATGTAGTAAATAACTACTGTGAGTATAGTTGCTTGGTCGTTATTGAAGTGGAATGCTTGTATGGCATCCTAAAAAGCATATTTATAGTTTTCTGCCAAATCATATGAAATAACGAATTCACCAGACTTCAAATGTATCTTCAAATCCTTGAAGAATGACCATTGCTCTTTGACTAAAAAGTCATGGTTTCTCAAGTTAAGCAATCCTGTACACATTTCTTCCACAAAATCATCCACATTTAAAATGATTGTTTTCAATGTGCATCTGTCAGTCTGAATCCAAGAATTTGACCTCTCTTATATATTCTCGATCTAAAGAGTTGATTAAATTTTCTTTGATGTGATGAGTAATTGGTACATTCACCTAAGTGGCAAGAAGTTGTTGCATTAGGACACATAGTCAATTTAAGGCAATCGCGGTAATCGTGTAAATCTTCTGCCGAATCATCTGTTAAATACTTTAAGTTGATTTCCTTCAACATCAGTTTAACATTTTCATGGTAAATGCAAACGCATACTGTATGAGTTCCGCTGCTTCCTGCCAAAACGCAATGTTTTGGCCTCATTTGGGTAAATTTTGTGAAGCCACTTTTTACATCCTCGTGTTCAGATTGAAATGTTGCAAATAACTCTTTCAGGTTACAGATAACCATTCTCTTCTGTTATGTTATGAAGGTATGTTACATACCCTCGGAAATGCTAATTTGTCTAGTTTCTCAGTATAGGTTTTATTTGTAAGGTTTTAGACACAAATAGGAAAAAATTCAAAATAGTGCATTTGTGAAAAATTGAAAAACCGTTGTCTTGAGTTACAAAACATTTATTTTGATAGATATCCCACTCCCATCCCACTAAGCGACCAAAAAGCTCTTAAAGGAAAAATCCTAAGCTTTCTTATAAAAAAAAAAAAAAAATGCCCTTTTGAAAAAAAAGGCAAAAAAAAGTCTACAAATTTCTTTTTTTTTTTAACTATTTTTTTCCGAAATATTGAAGAAATAGCTATCTAAACTCTTTGGGAGAAAATTTTCTAAGAACAATAGGTAATAAGTTACATCGATGAGAAAACACCTGTTTGGCCAAAATGTCAAATTTTGATCTTGTTGAAAAATTGTGTCTAAACTACTATCCAATAGGACTAACCTTGGTGCAAATTTCATCCCGATCGGAAGACATCGGTTTCAAAAGTTGGTGCACTTGACATGAAATCCCCTATATATAAATTATAATATAAATGTATACTTTAAGTAGTATGTAAGGATGATTCCATAGACCGAATGAATAAATAAATAAATAAATCGTAATATTTCGGCCAGTATTTTCATAAGTTTTAGCTAACTCCTCCACAACTTTTTGGCCCAAAACCAAAACTCCTCTTCTCATTTATTTTGCCTAAATAAGGTATTACGTTGTGCGGGTAGCTTGTTATACTGATACATACCCATCAAATTTTTAGTCCGTACTTATCGGGCTTACTAGGCATATATTGCCGAAAAGAACACCTTCCACGAAAAGGAACAAGCTGCTCATCGAAAGTTATATTGTCACCAGGAGTGCAAAATTTCTTGAGGTTATTGTCAAACATATCCCTTATAGGTGACAATTTATCTTTTTGCTGTAGATTGCTCCTTGTGCTTTTGCCGTCAAAGCGTAAATTTGTGAAAATTTCCATAAAACGATTTCGGCTTATAGTCGCGCGAAACATTAGGCAGCCATTTGCGAACACCAAAACTCAGCAATCTCAGTATTTGCTTCTTTTTTTGTCTCTGCTAAAGGCAGAAGTCCAATAAAGGCTCTTATTTCTGTTACATTTATTGAACGCCAGCCACTCTGATTCGCAGTAACTGCATATAAATTGGTAAATTTTACAAGTGCTGCAAAAATTTCATCATTCAAATATAGCTCAATTGACTCTAAAAAGTCTCCGATTTTTATTCCCGGTGGTACCGAATAATATTCCGGGCAGGAATACGCCTTTGAGATTTTGGAACTTAAAACGACTGCGTTCCGTCCTTACCAAGAAATATTTCACCATATTCCTCACCTGCGTCTTTTTCAATATCAGAAATAGTATTAAACACCTCTGAAGCTACATCTCCATTATTTTCACATCTTTTAGTTTCTTCGTCATCACATTGTATAAAAATTTCCTCATCTTCAATATCATCGGCCGTATCTTAAACAATTTCTTCCGCGTCTGGTCGAATTTCTTCTTCCGTAAGTCGCTTTTGCATATTTGTTTATAAAATATACTTGCACGTCAATACTGTATAAAATATTATCGCAACTAATGTGTTATTTACAACATGCAAAACCACTTGATTACTAATTACTATTAAAGGGGATTCACCGAAGTTAACAGGGCTACATGCAGATATATAACTTGCACAAATAATTATGTACGAAAGCTAGTTACTGTTATATATATAAAGTTGCTGTAATATACACATATGAAGGATAGTTGCTATTGTTTTTAAAAAAATTTCTTGCTATGCGTCTTGAGACACATGTTGGTAGTTTATTTGTTTATTTTGACTTAACAAATAGAACCATTTAATATTTATTAAAATTTTTCGCTAAATTATGCAAAAGCTATGTAAAATAAAAGACATGTAGTTTAGTTGAAATAAGTGACATAGTTTCGTTGTAATATTGAATCAAGCATCAAAGTGTGCCTCACAGACACATGTTGGTAAGATTAGGGTTAAACAAAAATATTGCACAGATTTGTTTAAAATTTTTTTTATACATATATACATATATTAGGGTCGGCCAACTATTTTTACTTCATGAGCTTATCGCGACTCTGGTACTATGAGCCATAACAAGTAAATTTGCGCAAGGAACCATACCTCCAAAATTATTTTCGAACCTCAAAAATTTCGATGAAAAAATTGAATTACATATGTTGTATATGTATACCCCACCTTATTTTAAATATTCTATTCTATTTATCTTTCTCACTTTGCTTGAATACTTTCATTACCATATTTAAATGCTAATGTAGCAAGAACGTTTGGCCTGATAAATTTCTTTAAATATAAATTATGAACATATTGTTTTTAAATTAAGCACATGAATTACTACCTGTTAAATATGCTGTTCTCAATTTAATTTATTAAACGTACAAAAAATGTATATTACAAAAGTGGTATTGTGGTTTTTTGAAAAAAGAATTATTGTTTTATAAATATTCTCATATTTTACACACAAAATATGTATGTAGGTATATAAAAATTTAATTATTTTCTTTAACATTTTCATGTTAATAAAAATCAATTAAATTTACCTCACAATCTAATATTTTTTTTTTAATTTTTAATGTAAAAATAGTACCCTTTTTTATATCATTAGCGGTGGCTTTTCGACCTAGAGTTGGGAACAGTATGTTTATATACCCAGGCTAATTTCAAGGTGGTCAACGGTGTCAGTTTCATTATTCCGCGGATAAATGCGCCACCTCCTAGTTGGTTTATGCAAAAATATAGTTTTGTTAAAAAAAATCCGCTGAGCAGTTAAAAATCCATTAAACATAAAGCCACTTATTATCGTCATTAAGAAATTGTGTTCAGTATATTATCTTGGAATTGTCAAAAATTGTAATATTAGGTAGCATTATTGCGATTATATTATCGAAATTTAAATTCCAGGATAATTTAAAAAATTTTTAATTAAAATGAAGTTCGAGATTTTTTATATTTGTTTTTAATGCGAAAAGAAAACGCCATCAAGATTTATGAATGTCTACAAAAGCTATCAAAATTCAATCATTATTGTAGTGAAATCACCACAAAACTGTAGTTAACTTAAAAAGATGAAAAATATAATTTTTAGGAATATTTTCCTACATAAGGAATAATACTTTTAATTATAGATATTAGTTTCCAATCCTAAGACTTTATAGGATTTCCTCTGGACATAAAACTTCGGAAATAATATGAAATTAGTAATGGAAATACATTCAAG
The DNA here is from genome assembly GCA_963682025.1 of Cordilura impudica. Taxonomy (NCBI): domain Eukaryota; kingdom Metazoa; phylum Arthropoda; class Insecta; order Diptera; family Scathophagidae; genus Cordilura; species Cordilura impudica. The sequence continues at coordinate 282,694,052 of OY821517.1, read as the reverse complement.
ATCAAAATTTCGAATGCATATAATCTGATCAATCTGACCCTCTTTTTACATATTTATACCAGCAATTAGCGCTGACCTTTCAAAACAAAACATTCATATATTTAAATGTTTCTTGTTGTTGACTAATTGATTCCAAATTGCCTAATGTTTAAAGATCTTTGTATTAATTCCAAACTATTTTGAAAAACATGCACCAGTTTCGAGTTTTTACTAAACAATCTTTAATAAATATTAAATTATACCCTATACCACCATGTGGTTTGGGTATAATGACTTTGTGCTGCTGTTTGTAACTACCAAAAATATTTAACCTAGACGCCATCTTTCATAATACCGATCGACTCAGAATCACCTTCTGACTCAGAATCGCTTTCTGAGTCGATTTAGTGATGTCCGTCCGTCCGTCCGTCTGTGTGCCCATATAAACCTTTTATTGAAACTACAGGTCGCAAATATGAATATATTTTGATGAAATTTATTGTTATATAAGCTTTCATCGGCCATAGGATGAACGCTTTTGAATTGGTGAAATTTGGTCCATGTTCAGACCTAGTCCCCATACAAATGACCGCAATGAAATCGACATAAATTGCCATAAGATCCAAATTATCATATAGATCTCGGTCAAATTGCGTTTGTATATGTTTGTTATATCCATTAATCAGTTGTCCAAAAACAATCCCTATAGGATAATTCTTAGTCATGGACACCATATAGACCTGCTTCCCAATCTTCACTTAAATCTATCAAAAACAAAACTATTGCATGGATTTTTCTCGAATTTGGTTCGTATTTATTTTTTAAAAATATAAGTGACTTTACCAAATATGGTCAGGATTGGTCCATATTTCGACCAAGTCCCCATATAAAAATAACATTCGATATGAACTTTTTCATATCTGCAGACAAAAAAAAAAAATAAAAACAATGCCACGCAAAATTTGGTTTATGCTTCTTTTCTACATCGAATTAGTTGGACCGAAGAGAGAGGATCTCTAAACCATGGTATAGGGTATCATATAGTCGGTCTAGACTGGCTATAATTTTTTACTTGTTATTATTCATCTTGCCAATTTTATTTTTTTTGGAATAAGGACTGATTTCCAATTGTATTGTTTTAAAATATATTTCTTTTTTCACATCAAAGTCAAAGTATTAACAGCTGCTGGCATCTTTTCATCATTTAGCTTTAACCGTTCGATAAAATAAACGTATTGTGAACTGTCGTTAGATATAACTAAATAGAAAATAATTTAGTTAATTAGTAATTTTAGATAATTTTTTCATGCTTAACTTACACGCTTGTAGCAATTGAAAATATATTAATAACTAAATTCGGCTATGAAGAGCTTTCTCTATCTACCACCGGTGCACTGTGGACCATGCGAAGGCGCCCAAAACTAATTTTTTTATGGTCACCGATTTTAAGTTTATGTTATTCATTTGAAAGTAAATAACAGTAAACCGCGGGAGCCAAAAAATTGCGACTCTATTTCAACTACATCACAGCAAACAGGGTCTTCGAAAATGGACTTTTTCAGTATTTTGCAAAAATTAAAAATTTTTTTGTAAAATCTTATTATTAAATGACCGTAACAACTTCTTTGTTTTAAAAGATTTTAAAGTAAAATAAATTTTGTATAATTTTGAGACTTCCAAGCCATTAATGTTAGAAATATAAACTAACTGAGCCATTTAGAAATTAAAAAACATTTTTATAAATGTCAAAATTTCCCGAATATCTCCTACATAATAGAGCATAACTTCTGCCCATCAAAAGGCATAAAAAACGATCTGGCAGTATTCTATATTCCGAATCCTCCCCTACACTCCTATACACCACTGTATATCCGCGAGTTTCCGCCCGTGTGTTCCAGAACAATTTTTCTGACGAAGTCAGATATTTTGTGCAAAATTTATGAACAAAAAATTTTCCACTATGTGGTTAGAGTATAACGAGTTTGCCCTGATGTTTGTAACTATCAAAAACACTGTACCTATACCCATCTTTTATTATACGGAACGGCTCAAAATCACTTTCTGAGTCGAATTACCGTTGTATTTTTTTTGCGTTTGTTTTTTAACTGAAAGAAAAAGGAAACGGTAGAGTTGACACGAGTTTTGTATACTTATAAATAATCTAACCCATAAAAACAAAGTTTTTATTAAAACTCTTTCTTTCCTTATGCATATGAGTTTCGATTATCTCCGTGACTGTGCGTGACTATGCGTGACTATCTTAAAATTAATATTTGGCCACAACAGGTCTATGGACAAAGTTTCAGATCCATCGGCTAAGGGGAAGTGGGGATTTAATATCTTCGTGACTGTGCGTGACTATGTCGAAATTGATCTTTCTTTACAGCAAGTATATCGACCAACTTTCAGATCGGGCGGTTGAGGGGAATTGACATTTAGATCATTCCCTCCCTGTGCGTGAATACACGTGACTGTGCGTGACTACCCTAAAATTAATCTGTAGTCACGACAAGACTATGGGCCAAGTTTGAGATCAATTGGATAAGGGGGAATGGGGTCCACCCATGGCAGACAGACAGACAGACAGATAGTACGAGTTAAAAGAAAGAATTTAAAAAGGGTTGAGACACAATGCGCTTAATTGTTAAATTATATTAATAGGTAAAATCTTTTTTTATTTTGATAGGTACATTTACATAGGTATTTTTCAAAAACATTAATATTCGACTTGAGTTATATAGCTTAAATATAATAGTATTAAATTTGACATTGAAGTAAATTTTAAATTGTGTCTCACAATGATTGATTGACAAGTTGCAAAACCTTTAACCGAAACCAAGTCACCGTCAAGCTGCATTATATGCCAAAAGACATCAAGTCAATTAAGCCAACCCCCTCCACAAGACTATAGTTTTAAGGAAGTCTACGAATTTGGAGTGTCCACTCTTCATGGTAGAATACGTTTTATGGAGCATATTCGTAAATTGGGTTATGATTTGGAATTTGGTCCAGTAGGCGAAACAGTGAGAAAAAACAAAGAAAACGAAGAAAGAGAAAGCACAAAAAAAATTCATGAAAAATATCTATAGCTAGGCCTCATAATCGACCAACCAAAACTGGGAGAAGGAAACTCAAATGATGGAAAAACTGCAAGGAGATTTGCGATCCAGAAACTGCAGCATCTATTACAGGTTCTAGCATGTAGTAGAAAGATAAATGCGAACAAATATATAGAGTACGCCAATAAAACAGCTATACTTTATAACGAAAAAAGCTTTTGGAGATATATGCCATCCACAGTTTATAAAACTTTGTACCATGGGGAACAAATAACTCAAAACAATATGCTACCAATAGGAGAACTATCTGAAGAAGCTCATGAAAAAAGGAACAAAGACCACAGATTCTTTCGCGAGCACAACACAAGAAAAACATCCAGATGTTGCAATGTTTTGTAATGAAGATCTTATCACTATTGTTGTGCACTTCAGATCCATATATGCCATACATTCGACAAAAATGGAAAACTACATTACCCTATCTCTATCTCTTAAGCCAAACTAACTGGACATAGAAAATAAGATAAACCAAATTTGAGTGAGATTTTTATTAAGTTTTTTGCCTGCAGATATGAAAAAGTTCATATCGACTGCTACATCTACATGGGGACTAGGCCCAGAAATGGCCCGGTCCTGACTTTGTCAGGTAAAGTCTCTTGTATTTTGCAAAAATATATACAAACAAAATTTGAAAAGGATCAGTGCAATATTTCTGTTTTTTGATAGATTTAAGTGCAGATCGGGAAGCAGCTCTACATGGGGCCTATGAGTAAGGATTGTCCCATAGGGACAATTTTTGGACTACTCATTAATGGATGTAATAAACGCATACAAACCCAATTTGAGTATGATTTATATAATAATTTGGATTTTATAGCAATTTATGTTCATTTCATAGGTGTCTTTTGTACGGGGGCTAGGTCTGAACATAGACCGATTCTCACCAGTTTCAACGCCTTTCATCGTATGACAGATAGAAGCTTATATGCCAAATTTCATCAACATATATTAATATTTGCGTCCTCTAGTTTGATTACAAGGTTTACATGGACACACAGACGGACGGACATCGTTAAATCGAATCAGCTAGTGATTCTGATTCGTCTTAAACACATACTCGTATTAAAACTTTATATTCGAGTACCAATTATATAGAAATAATTTACTACTATCTGAAAAATGTCATTATTTTCCTCTACTAGAGTGGAAAACCTATAAGTTGCCTAGGTACTTCATATAACACCAATCACAGGATAAATTTTTTTAAAATCAGTATAGAAAAAGTAATTTTGCTTAAAAAAAAGAATTTTTTAAAAACGTATGCTTCAAAAAAGGGGTATTTAAAAAAAAAAAAAAGAATTCTTAAGAAAATCGCACTTTTGAAAAAGAAGGGTATTTCTTTAAAGGAAGGGTACTTTTATGAAAGAAAGGGTACTTTCTATTAAAGAAATGGTATTTTGAAGGAAGGTGCTTTAAAAAAAAATTAATACTTAAACAAGTAAGAAAATTATAGTCGGTCTAGACCGACTATACGATACCCTATACCATGCATTTAGAGACCCTATCTCTCAGGCCCAACTAACTGGATATAGAAAATAAGCATAAACCAAACCTAACCTAACCTAACCTAACCTAAGTGAAGAGCGGGAAGCAGCACTATATGGGGCCTATGACTAAGAGTTGTCCAATAGGGATCATTTTTGGACTAATGATTAATGGATGTAATATATACATACAAACCCAATTTGACTAAGATTTGTATGATAATTTGGATCTTATGGCAATATATGTTGATTTCATAGTGGTCATTTGTATGTGGGCTAGGTCTGAACATGGACCGATTCTCACCAAATTCAGTAGCGCTCATCCCATGACCGATAAAAGATTAAGTACCAAATTTCATCAAAATATGTTCATATTTGCGACCAGCAGTTTGATTACAAACTTTACATGGACACACCAACGGACGGACGGACGGACGGACGGACATCGTTAAATCGAATCAGATAGTGATACTGATTCGATCGGTATAATTAAAGATGGGTGTAGGTCAAATATTTTTGGTTGTTACAAACAGCAGCACAAAGTCATTATACCCAAACCACATAGTGGTATAGGGTATAAAAAGGTACCTTTCAATAAGAGGTACTTTTTTAAAATGGATAATTTTTTAAGGGTGTTTTTACAAGTGAATTTTGCTAAAACGTACTTTTTAACAAAGAGTACATTTTAAAACAAGTAAGAAAATTATTGTCGGTCTAGACCGACTATACGATACCCTATACCATGCGTTGAGAGACCCTATCTCTCAGGCCCAACTAACTGGATATAGTAAACTAGTGGATTGTGTGGCGCCTAGGCGCCCGTTTATTTTGACTTTAACAAACAATTTTTTTTTCACATTTCAAAATTTTCCTATATTTTATATATTTAAAAAAAATTAATTTTAATGTTTTTAAAATTTAAAAAGAATAAAAAAAAATCGGAAAAAAGTTGTAAAAAATACAAACCAAAAACTTCGATTTTCAAATGAAGTTTTGTAAAAGGTCCTTTTATGTATATTTTCGCATAAGTTTGCCAGTAGCCAACCTTTGCTTTATATTTTCTGCTTGTATACATAGAAGTTTTTAATATTATATGATTTTAAAAAAATATTTTATTTTGATAGAAACTCGGTAATTTTAGTCTTAATAATTTAATAACACTGTCCAACAGCATTTTTGGAACAGAATAGCGACCCTATAATTGTGAAAGGGTATGTTGAGTAGATCATTTTTGTAGAACAAACTTATGGTCCAGCATGTCTGAGTATTTTTTTTACAGTGGGTCAAAGTTTTCATTTTTTGGTCGAAGGGAGCATTATACTTTATGAAAAAAATGCTGTAAGTTAATGTCTGAGAGAATTCTTATGGTCAGAGTTGTATTGTGGAACTGTATGAGGATTATTTTTGTGGAAGATCTTAACCCTCTAACTGGTCTCTTTATGGGTCAGTTTGACCCTTTTTTTTTCGAGAAAATCAAAAAATGTCCTTTAAAAAAGGACATTTAAGGATTAAAATATTCTACGAAAATGTTTGCCGAAAAATTTCAGTGGGGCTCACAAAAGACACAATTGTTGTAAATAATAAGCTCTTTATGCTTAATTAGTAAAATTATACACCAACATATACAAAACAGGTAAAAACGGCGTCAAGTTCGGCCGGGCCAAACACTGAGTTCTTGCGTCTAGTCAGCTGTGACTTACAAATCGGGTGTGATATTTATTAAAATTAATATAAAAAAAGAAAAATTAAAGCTTAAATAAGCATGGCGGATTCTGTTTGCAAATTAAGAGATTGGTTTTGTTTTATTTGTGGACATTTTACGCACCATCAAAGCAGAAGAAAGATATTGCCTACAATTGAAGAACCATATTTTCTTTTCTTTGGAATACGATTTTTATATGAAGCTTTGATACCAAAAACCGTATGTACTACTTGCGAAAGTGGTCTTTTGACCTGGTACGAAGGCGGTACTAAGGCGCTGCCATTTTCTGCGCCTATTACATGGATTGAACCTGAAGATCACAAATCAGATACATGATATTTCTGCGTAAATCACAAATTTGGTAGAAGCCAAAGGCACTACGCGACAATGACATACGAAGCAACAAATAATGTTTTAAAGGTTTTAAAAATTAATAATAATAATTAATTGCATAATTCTTTTTTGAAGACATGAATACACATTATAGCATAACATTTAAAGAATCTTTGAAAAAATTTTCAACTAAAAATTTTAATAAATAAGTCCGTGACAGCCAATATCCGGAGGCGTTGTTGTTTTGCGGTGAACATCATAACTCATTACCGGACCATGTGAAAAAAAAAATTGAAATGCGTTTAAAAGTTGACATGTTTCCTGAAGTAGTGACGAAGAATTTTGCAATTTTTTTTGCAGCATTTTGAAGTGAAAAACGATTTTTGCTATACAATTTCGGGAATTTGTTGTTAAAAAATGGGGAAGAAAATGGAATTAAAAAAAAACTTAGTGGTTACCTGATGATTTTTGTGGATATATAGTGTCTAAAATTTCAAAAGAATCGGTTAAGAAGATGTTCACGGACTTCGAACATTTATTTGCGAGAAAATCGGTGTAAAGTTTTTTAAAAACTGATTTGTATACTATATACCGTCCGGTCGCTGGAAACGCTGTATCTTTTTAACTTTTGCTCTGATGTACTTAAAATTTTGACACAACACTCTCGACATGTTGTGCATTCAGGAAGAGAAATGCAAAGAAAGGTTTTAAAACCTACCATACCACCCCTTAACGAAATGTAAACACCAATACACCAATGTACACAAAAAAGAAAAAATTATTTCATATTTCATCATACATGTAAACTGAAAAAAAAGAGAACTATATTTTTGCAAAGTTATCTATAAATCCAAAAAACAAAAAATAAAAAATGCGCGCGTATTAGTTTTACTTAAAAAAAAATCGCTTTTAATTCTTCCATGATAATTTCAATAAATTATTCAAATTAAAATCTTAAATATACCTTTTTACGTAATTTATGTTTATTCAAATTTTTTTAAAAGCATATTATGCAAAAATTAATATTATGAGTGAAAAAAAAATTATTTTCCCACCTCTCTTCTAAAATTACAATGTAATTTAATTATGCAAAGTTACAATAATTTAAATTTTAAACTTAATATTGCACTATTTTTTCAAAGGCTTTTCAATACAGAGCTATAAACGAAATCATACGTTGGACAACAACAAAATCTACATTGAAGATCTCTTTTTTCTCAAATATTTATCAAAAAAAGCATACTCTTTGGTAAGTGCTGGCCATCAATGAACTGAGCGAAAGTACTCTTAACAATACAAAACAATTTTGAGATGAAAAACAAAACAGACAAACGAATAAGTTTAGTAGGTGTTGCCAATTTTGACAACTTATTGTAATTTCGACGATTTTGCAATTTTGCAAATTTGGAAAACTTATTGAATTTCGACGATTTTTCAATTTGTTAAAATGATTTGTTAAATTTGTAAAAATGATGATTGAAGATTTAAAATTATCAGTAGTATAAAAATTACGATTTCAAGGGTTACCAATTAATGGGTTGTTTATCGCAAATTGATAGTTTTTGTTCAGTGTAAATGGAAATTACAAAGTATGTATAGATTTAATTCTGGGTCAAGTCGTTTCAAAACGGAAATACCTTGAATAGCATCTCTATTTAAGATTTAAGTTTCAATTACGGCGATACTTTAAATCTATATTATATGTTTCAGCTATAGATACATGTCAATAAATTTATTTAGTTGATTGGTGTGTTAAATTTTTTTCGTTGAAATTTCACCACTAATACATTAGAAATAACCAATGCTGTAATAATATTCGTAATATGAATGATATAAATAAATTTGATTGTTTCCTTTTGTAATATTTTGTAGAGTTTTCTTTTTATTTTCTTGACAATTTCTTGTTTTAAAAATAACGATTTTGGCGATTTAGTTTCCAAAATTGTCGATTTTCAGAAGATTTTATTAGCAGCACTGGTTGGTAACATAAAAGAGAGAAAATTGTGTGTGGGTTTGTATAAAATGAGAAAGATTAAATTTTGTTTGTGTATTTCGCATAGCTTTGTAGGGAGTGGTATGTGTATTATTTCAGCGTTACAGAATCAGTCAGTCAGTCAGTGAGTCAGGGATCAGGGTAAATATATATAAGATAAGCATAAACCAAATTCGAGTGGGATTTTTATTAATTTTTTAGGCTGCAGATATGAAAAAGTTCATATAGGATGCTATATCTATATGGGGCCTAGGCCCAAAAATGGACCGATCCTGACCATGTTTGGTAAAGTCAATTGTATTTTGCAAAAATATATACAAGCAAAATTTGAGGAGCATCAGTGCAATATTTTTGTTTTTTGATAGATTTAATTGAAGATCGGGAAGCAGCTCTATATGGGGCCAATGACTAGGAGTTGCCCAATAGGGATCATTTTTGGACTACTGATTATTGGATGTAATATATACATACAAAGCCAATTTGACTAAGATTTGCATGATAATTTGGATCTTATGGCAATATATGTTGATTTCATAGGGGTCGTTTGTATGGGGGCTAGGTCTAAACATGGACCGATTCTCACCATTTTCAACAGCGTTTATCCCATGGCCGACAGAAGATTAGATACCAAATTTCATCAAAATATATTCATATTTGCGACCTGCAGTTTGATTATAAGCTTTACATGGACACACAGACGGACGGACGGACGGACGGACGGACATCGTTAAATCGAATCAGATGGTGATTCTGATTCGATCGGTATAATTAAAGATGGGTGTAGGTCAAATATTTTTGATTGTTACAAACAGCAGCACAAAGTCATTATACCCAAACCACACAGTGGTATAGGGTATAAAAATGAACCTTTTTTAAAAAAGGGTAGTTTAAAAATAAACAGAGCTTTTTAAAAGAATGTGTTTTCCAAAAAAAAGGTACTTTAAAAAAAGGGTACTGTTTTTACTTTTTTTAAAAAAGTATATAAAGAATATTTTTTTTTTTTAATTAAAGTATTTTTAAAAAAATTTTTTGTTAATGAAGGTACTTTTTTAAAAAAAATTTACTTATTTTTAAATAAACATATTTTTTGGGAATTATATGTGTTCTTTCGTATTTGCGACTTTCTTTATTATATCCTGATAACGATAAAAAAATTGCAATACCTTATTGAAATGGTATGACACGTGCAGTGTAACTATACACATGCAACAAATGCTGCAACTGCAATGGCTACAGCCATAAGAAGAATTACAACATATACATATCTTGAGAAAAACATATACATTGAACATTTTTAATTTTTCAAGAGTTTTGTCGCATTTTAACTCATATCTCATGACGTTTTGTACCGATATAAATTATTTTAAATCGCAACTCCGTTGGGATGTTAGAAAACGATTTTATGCAAAAATTAAGAGTTTGGCTTATTTATTGAGGTATGATCTTAATTTCCACATACAGACGTTAATCGCTAAATCAACTTCCCTTGTTATAATTATCAAGAAAATATATATTTTTCCGATAATGATAAACATAAATACCCCCTGCACAGTGGTGTGTAGGTAATAACCACACGAAAAATAATTAAAGAATTTTATGTTCTTGACAACCAAATTAGGACTTCCAATATAAAATTATACATTTCTCTAAATTCTTATTACTTTAATGTTACGTAACATATAATGTTCTTTTCGAAAAAAATTTACTTTACCAAAATAAAATTATATACAAGTTCCAGTGTATAAGAAATGTGGTCATTTGTACTTCATACTTCAAAACGCCGATTTTCCAGTTTTTATTAAAACTGAAGAACCTTTACATATCTTCATGTATGGTTTGTAAATTCTGCATATTGCACTTTTTACATATATTAGAAATGTTGCTGTGAAGTGAAATTTTTTGATGTGTAAACATCTATACGCGCAGGGGGGTAAATTTTTAATTCACAATACAATCACGAAAACTGCGTAATATATGAGCGTAAGATCTTACACGTATCATGTAAGCATTAAGACAAATCGCTGTGTTATGATTGTTTGTAATAACATTTAACATGATTATGATATGTAATAACATCTTTGTCGCTGTTTTCTGCATTTTATTTATTACCAGATGTTTACACATCTCCCCTGTGATCGGACTCACATGATTTTTTTTTTTTTTTATAATTTGTTAGATTTGACGTCATTTATTCAGACATATTGCAATTAATACTGTAATTAATATTTTTTATTTTTTGATTTTGTTTCAATGGTGCGTGTTAGAAAAGAAGAAAGAATATTTTTCTAAAATTCATAACAACATTGTATCTTTAATTTGAATATTTATTTTTTTTTGATTTTGTTGATTTTTGGTGTTTTAATTTTAGGTTTTAGCGATATTTGGTGGTTGCGATTTTTGACTTGGCAATTTTTTTTTTGTGGTTTTTGATTTTGGCGATTTTTGTTGTTGCAATTATTAATTTTGACAATTTTTGATTTTGGGGTTTTTCGGGTTGGGAAATTTTTTCCTTGCGAATTTTGATTCTGGGTAGTTTTAATTTACCAATTTTTGTTATTCGCGATTTTCAGTTTTGGCAATTTTTGACTAGGCGATTTTGGTAACTTTTTTTTTTTGCGATTTTCGGTTTTGGCAATTTTTGATTTTACCGATTTTGTTGTTGCGATTTTTTGTATTCAATATTTATTTTAGGAGATTTTTTATTTCACAGATTTTTGTTATTCACGATTTTTATATTTTTTTTTGTATTTTTGGTTATGACGATTTTAGCGTTACTGCACATATTTTCCACGACTACTTACATTGGTAATGTAAGTATGTATGTACGGTATGTACTTGTCAAAAGTTTCAAGACTGTATTTTTTGTATAAGAGGTGCCATGCCAACTAATCCCAGAATGCCCATTTTTTATCCAACTACTCACATTGGTATCTGATGGACTCGTACAAAGTGTCAAGGCTTTCCCTTTTATAGTATTACAGTTATACGATATTATACATTTGCTTTGTACGGGCGATACCACGCCCAGAGCTCCCGTCAGGCCCAATTTTTGGGCGACTACTCGTATTAATAACTCTTGAACTCACACAAAGTATCAAGGCTTTTGAAACTACAGTACTCCACATATATAACATTAATTTTTTACTTAATATGGTTGCCATGCCCATGGATCTGATCTTGCTCATTTCTATTTCGAGTACTGACATTAAAAACATAACTCAGACAAGGTTACAAAGCTTTCTGTATTACACTACTCTACATATATGACATTAGATATCTACTTTGTATAGTAAGTGCCACACCCAATGACCATCCCGCCCATTTTTTGTGAGACTCTTCAAATTGGTTTAGTATGTACATTAGGGTGGGGCGATTAGTATGGAAGGGAAAAAATCTTAATGGGCGCTTCGCGTTTCTGATTCTTGGTATTGTACTGAGCAAAAAAAGTCCACTAGACCATCGTCTACGGTGAAAATCGTAGTTTATCTCGGAAAATTTGCAAATTTTCTTTGGCTCATATTTCGTAAACTATTTGAAATTTTGACTTATTTTCAAAAGTAAAGTTGTAGCTATTGTCTCGGGCTACAATTTCATTTTCATGGTCAAAAAGTCGAAAATTTAGAAAATTCACAACTTTTTGTCACTTTTTTTTTTGAATATTATGGCCTATAACAGCCAAGAAATTGAGATTTTCGATCCAATAATAAGACAAAACTTGTAGCCAAGACAATAGTTAAGAACTCTCTAGTACATTGCAAAAGCATTGGAATACTTCTTCAGGAAGTTTTGGGCTTGTGAAAGTGCAAATTTTCCGTGAACATATTGATAAATTACCATTTTCAGTTGTTCATAGCGCAAAATCATAAAAATGTTCTATTTCTTATTTTTATTCTATTTTTTTATTTTGTTTTATTTTATTCAATTTATTTTATTTCTTATTTTGTATTCTTCTATTGTTTTCAGTTCATTTGTCGCATTTTTGTTAGTTTATTGAAAACGATCACAGCAGCAAATTCACATACAAATTAAATACGCATTTTAAAATATCTGCCGCAAATGTAAATTTTAGAAATAATTGTTTCGTGTATAAACTGTGCAGTGCTAATAAAAAACATTTTTTTTATTTAATATATAAAAAATATGGATAATCCAGTGGATTCTGATAATACAGAGAATGTGGAGATGGAGACGCAGCCAGAATCATCAGCGTCATCATCAAATCTAGAACATATGCCTTCGCAAAACATATTGGCGTTCGGTTTAGAGGCTGAGTTAGACGATATTTCGCTTCCAACTACGAGCGACATTTTGAAACATTTTTTTTTCTTGGCCGCTCGTTGCAAAAACGCAAATAAAATGTTTTCATACGACACATCCACCGCACACGTTTGCAACAAATTGATACAAATTCGGAACAAATTAAATATTGAGATTATTGAAAAAATAAAATAAATATTATTAAGAAATTGGACAGATTATTGAAAAATTACCGTGAAGTTTGTAAGAGACAAACAAAAAATGATGCTAAATAGAATTTGTTGACAGCACAACGAAAATATTTTACATCGGAAAATGTAAATGCCAGCTCAAAACAGCTCGATGTAATTGTGGCAAAATTCCTGACCGACTCCATGAATTCATGTTGGATCAGCATAATGAACGCAGACTTACAATACCTGAATATTTGCCAGTCGAAACAGAAATATCAACTGTGTTACCATCTTTACATTCAGGTGCATCATCTGATCCAATATTTCAAGCAACCGCATCAGATGTGCATGAATTGGAAAACTATGAACGTCCTGGTTCGAAAATCCATACACCAACCGTGCGAAGAATGTATACTCCACGATATAGTACACCATGGTTTGCAATGATGTGCGATCGCTTTGGGGTATCCGATCGATTAGCATCTGTTTTGGCTTCAGCTTTATTCGCTGACATACAGTTTAAGAATGAGCGAGGTGAAACCATTATTATGGATAAAAAGTAAAGTGAGGCGAGAGCGTGAAAAATCGAGACAAAATATTTTACGAGCAAATCGCGATGGTGAATCGTTGATCGCTTTTTCGTTTGATGGTCGCAGAAATGATTCATTAACTCGGGAGAAAATTAATGAAGTATATCACACTACAATGCGAAAAGAACCACACCTAGTAGTAATACGTGAACCACATTCATCACTAATTGGCTATGTGAATTTAGAAGGCAAAGGCGAAACCTCCAAAGCGAAACAAGCCGAATTTATTGCATTTTTCAAAACTAAAAATCTTTCATTTGAAAATTTAATTGCCGTCTGTAGTGACGGTGAGGTGGCAAATACTGGCACACCTGGAGATGTATTGCGTCTCATCGAACGCTATCTAGACAGACCAATACATTGGTTTATCTGTTTACTTCATTTCAACGAATTTCCGTTCCGACATCTGTACAAAGCTGTCGAAAAATCGGCCACTACTGGACCGACAAAAGGCACTGGATCGTTAGCTCAAAGGATAAATATTTGCAATACATTACAAGTAAACATCATAACTTTATATACTTCTTTCTCTATACGATATAGTTGTAATTTTTTTATTGAAATAATCTAAACATTTTTCAGGTTTTCGAAAATTTTCAACTTATTCCACTTGAACACATTCCTCCAATGAGTACAGATGCTGAAAATCAACTTTCCACGGACGTTAAATATCTATACCAAATTGCCGAAGCCGTTTCAAATGGTAGTTGCTCAATTAATCTTGCAAACATCAAACATGGACTGGTAGGACATTCGAGATGGATAACAGAAGCTAGTAGATTGCTCCGTGTGTATATTGCGACAGAAAGCCCATCACAAAATTTACAAATTTTGGCAAGATACATCACGAAATTGGATGTTCCCATGTATTTCAACGTCAAATACTACAATTCGGCTGTATACGGTAGTGCTCTGATTGGAAAATTCATCCAGTGGACGCAATATTTACCAGACAACTTACGTAACATCGTAAATCCAGTAATACAGAATAATTCCTATTTCGCACACATTGAAAATATTTTGTTGAGCGTGTTATTCGATGATTGTAAAGAAATTCGTAAATTGGCACTCAAAAAAATATTGTATATTCGCGACAACTTATGCGATTTAACTGAGCTTCGCGAATATGTAAAACCAAACATCAATTTTAATTGTACGGATTACGTTCAAATGATCGATTTAGAAAACAAAGCATTGTTATTTGAACCGCCATTTACCACGAAAATTCCGTATGAGCATTTACAACAATACCTCGAATGTATAGATGATCAAGATCCACCATTTCCAGACCCACTAATACGTTGTCATATTCAAGGTACGGAGCGTCATGTCCAGCTACTAGCTAGTGTTGCTAAGCGTTCAATCGACAAAAACCGTGAAGGTATAATGGCATCTGTATCTGAAGGCCGAAAGAAAGCGCCTCGTATGGAATCTCGAAAAGATTTGGAAGGCAATCTTTGAATGAAAAATACACTGAATTGGAATTTTTGATGTGAAATCGTTTAAAACAATATTTGCTTTCTTTTTGATTCACACCTTGCCTTTACCAATACAATTACTTTGTACTTTAAATGAATTTCTCATAATTTTCAAAATAGATATTGAACAGCACAAAAAAACGTATTATATTTTTGGATAAAAAAAGTGGAAAAAAATAAGAAATAGAACATTTTTATGATTTTGCGCTATGAACAACTGAAAATGGTAATTTATCAATATTTTCAAGAAAAATTTGCACTTTCACAAGGCCAAAACTGCATGAAGGAGCGTTCCAATGCTTTTGCGATGTACTAAAGGGTTCTTAACTATTGTGTTGGCTACAATTTTTGTCTTAGTATTGGATCGAAAATCTCAACGGCTTGACAAAAAGTGGTAAATTTTCTACATTTTCGACTTTCTGGCCATGAACACGAAGTTTTTTCTAAGTAATATGTTCAGAGAAATTGTAGCCCGAGACAATGGCTACAACTTTTCTTTGAACATAAGTCAAAATTTCAAATAGTTTACGAAGTATGAGCCCAAGCAAATTAGCAAATTTTCAAAAAAATAAAGTCTGAGAAAAAACTGCAAGTCAAAATCTGGAAGCTCGATTTTTACCGTAGACGTATGGTCCAGTGGACTTTTTTGCTCAGTACAATCCCAAGAATTAGAAACGCGAAGCGGCCATTAAGATGTTCAAATCGCCTCACCCTAATATACATATAGATAATTTCAGAGCTCTTGCTGTCGTTTTACTCCAGATAATATATATTAAATTAAAATTCTAAAATTTCATTTTATGTGGTTTTACGCGTTGTTGAAAAATCCAAAAAAAATATGGCCTGCTTTTCCTTCCGGATAGGCAATTACTGTAAAAATTTCAAGACGATCGCTCCAGTGGTACAGTCCCCTATAAACAACAAACAAACAAACATATGAAACTCCATTTTTATATATAAGATACCAATGATAAAACCCAGATAAAATAAAATTTAAAATTTCCACAGTTTTTAATTAAATAATTTTCCAAAGTGGTTTTTTTTTGCTGCGGAAACCACTTAGAACCCAAATGAAATTGGAGAAATTTTTATGACGCTCCACCCTAATATATATAAATTGTATATTACCGTCACGTAATCGATGGAAAATACTACTCATATTTTTCGTGTTTGCTTTTCATACATTTATAAGTTTACTACTTATAAAAGTTAAATATAAACTTCTGAAAACTTGTTTTCTTTATTTGATTAAAGTGGAATCGTGTTGACAAGTTAACCTTTTCAATACGTTATTTGAATACATATATGTACATACGTATGAGTAATGTGGTAACATCATATAAACAAAAGCATGATTTAAGATTGAAAAAGTAAATACTTTTGGCAACAAGCCGATATAAATAACTTAAACACTAAAAGACATCGATTATTGATTTAAAAAACAAGCAAAAGTCATTGTTTGAAATAATATCAACACGTATTTTTTTTTTTAATTAAAAGTTGAGGAACCAAATAAAAATTTCTAAGTCTAACATATTATTAGGGTTCGGTTTTAATTTTTATTGAATATATTTTTTTGCAACAACAAAAACAATTTGATTGGTGTACCCTGAGATCTCGCTATGCTTTTATAATGGCCCTTGGCCTGCCTACACTGTTTCTGAAGTCAAAATTTCTCATCGCCATCAGGTTTGTGATAAAATGAAATAAAAGCTTTTTTTACATTACTACACCGCTATAAAATTTTTTGCACTTGCTGCGTTGAAATGATTCGTTTTCATCTTATACAAAAATAAAAATTTTTACTCCAGGATTGTCAAAAACACGTTGAAAGCAGAAACAATGCTTCGAAGAGCAGTATTAATGCTACATGGCGACATTATTTTAATAAGTCTGATATATCGTTACGTTTAAAATGGAATATTTTTCAAGCAGTATGCAGAGCGGTAAAAGCATAAGGGATACAAGCTTTTGGTACAGCTTTTGATACACTCAACAAACTACAACGATATTTCCTAAAAAGAATACTGAAATTACCAAAATTCATGCCCAGTTACGCATTGGTCTTGGAAACAGGAACGGAAGAAAGCCATATATACACATTGTGTCTGCATTTTAATTGTGTGGAAATGTTTACCTATGATGCTTCAAGACTTTTTTTTATTTGATAATAAATTACCAAAGCTTATTTTACTGAAAAATATTTTCTGGGCAAAGGAGGAAGATAAAATTGGAGAGCAGTTTAATAATTGTTTACAAAATGCTCAGATATTGTATCGAAAATTAAGATGAGTACACACAATAACATGATAACACAGTCTTCCGCAAGTAGCACCCTGATATACAGGCATTTCATACCGGCTATGGGTTTTACGCACCTGACTGATGAAAACCTAACAATAAATGATATATCAGCTACACTTAAAGCTAGATGTGATACGTTACCATTAAGAAAATATGTATTTAGTAATAATACCGCTACAATCTGCAGTCTGTGTTATCGTGGTGAAGATGAAAATTTAGCACACTTCATGGATAAACGTCTAATACTAAAAGAATACAGGATTCTTTTCATCGGGAAAAGTAATATTGATGACAATAGAATAATGAATATATTCAATGTAATATTTAATAGATGCAACTGGAAAAAACTAGCAAACTTTATAATTAACGGTCTAAAATATAGTAAATTTTTGCTTATAGAATTTGATTCATAAGTACAGATTCATTGTGGCTACCGAATTTATTACCAACCGAATTGCGATAACACTGTGGAACAAATTGAGGTTAGCAAAAGTAAGGTCGATTCTGAGAGTGAGTGGTGAAAATATAGGCTAAATTAGAAGACCCGTATCGCGGCACTGGTTTATGTTAGTTCGAATTTTTTTTAATCGACCTTCGAACTTTGCAGTCAAACGCCGATTTACAGCATATTGTTTATATGGTCGAATAATTGATATTTTTTCAATCTGTAAAATCCAAATTATTGCTAGAGACCTGTGCAACAACTAAAATTTTTTTTAAAAATTGATTTAGAAAATCCTTGCGGTGCTTATGAAGCAAAATGTTGGAAAAATTATTTTTTTTCATGCTTTTTGAAAATATTTTCCTCAAAACTAAGTCTTTTTATATCCTATACCACTATGTGGTATGGGTATAATGACTTTGTGCTGCTGTTGGTAACAACCAAAAATATTTGACCTAGACCCATCTTTAATTATACCGATCAAATCGGAGTCACTATCTGATTCGATTTAACGATGTCCGTCCGTTGATGAAATTTGGTATTTGATCTTTTATCGGCCATGGGAAGAACACTATTGAAATTGGTGAGAATCGGTCCATGTTCAGACCTAGCCCCCATACAAATGACCCCTATGAAATCAACATATATTGCCTTAAGATCCAAATTATCATACAAATCTTAGTCAAATTAAGTTTGTATGTATATATTACATCCATTAATCAGTAGTCCAAAAATGATCCCTATTGGACAATTCTTAGTCATAGGCCCATATAGAGCTGCTTCCCGATCTTCACTTAAATCTAACAAAAAAAAAAAATTATTGCACTGATTCTTCTCAAATTTTGTTTGTATATAATTTTGCAAAATACTAGAGACTTTACCAAACATGATCAGGATCGGTCCATTTTTAGGCCTAGTCCCCATATAGATATAGCATCCGATATGAACTTTTTCATATCTGCAGTCGAAAAAATTAATAAAAATCCCACTCAAATTTGGTTTATGCTTATTTTCTATATCCAGTTTGTTGGGCCTGAGAGATAGGGTCTCTAAACGCATAGTATAGGCATGTTTGCTTTCTGTTTGATCTATAATATGCTTCTCAGTTTCTTAAATAAATTTCATTTCAAAAGAAAATGGTCTTAGTCGATAATTTGCGTTAAAAATACCAAAACCATTAAATGAATAGCGATTTAGGTAGAAGTAATTAAAAAGGGAAGTTAAAAGAGTTAGGAATTAGTAAAATAACTTTTTTGTTTTCAAACCACCTCACAGGTAGCGATTTTTTTTTATTTCGTACAAGCGAACTAATTTTAGAAATGAAGATTCAGTTAAGACTCGAAACTCAGCCGAAGTTGATGTCTTTTAATTTTCGCTCGGTCGTGATAAAATTGGCTATTAATTTTTTTGGAACTTATTTCATTTTGTGAGTGCTTTAAGTTAAGTGCATCGGTTTCATAAAAATAACAAAAAAACATTGTAAAATGGACCATTTTTGTAATGTTTGTGGACGTTTCATAGCAAGCGGTGAAAAATGTGGCAATGCGAGTTATTTTTTTTTTTTTTTGGAAGCTTATAAACAATATTTCTCGCAAGAATTTATCACTGACGTAAACTATGCCCCTAAAAAAGATTGCTTTAATTGCTATTCAACTCTTATGCAATGGAAAAGTGAAAAGAAGAAGGCTATGCCTTTTGGTATACCAATGATGTGGTTAGTCAACAGCGCGCATCAAGAAGAAAATTGCTATGGATGTATCAATTACCATAAAACTTAGAATAGAAGGAGAGCAACGAATTAAACTTATGTAGCAGTGCCAACTGTCCAATTACCATTACCGCACTCAGAATTCGTTCCAGTACCAACATACCGAAGTATTGATCTTCAGACATATATCAGTACTACAACCGGCGCTGCTATATCCATGGATTTCTTCTCAGAATACGACCCTGGTGAAGGTACATCCTATGAAATATCAAAGTCACACAAAACCAATTGGATGGAATTGTTGCAAATTTGTGTTTGACTCAGAAAAATTCAGAACTACTGGCTTCATTTTTGAAAGGAAATAATTTGCTGGCGAAAGTTACCAAAGTAACAGCATATCGAAAACGTCAAAAAGAGTTAGAAAAGTTTGTCAATGTGAATGATGCAAAAAATTTCGTTATTGCAACGGTATTGAAAAGTTAATGGAGACGATAGGGTTAACCTATAAAAAAGATGATTGGCGTTTATTCATCGATAGTTCACTAAGCTTAAAGGTTGTGCTTTTGCACAAGACAAATAGAATGCCTTCTGTTCCGATTGCATATAGCACTGACACTAGTGAAATTTTCGATAATTTGAAACACATTCTGGAAGTAGTCAAATATAACGAACACCAGTGGTGCATTTGCTGCGACCTCAAAATAGTTTCATTGATTACAGGCTTAACAGCATCTGGCCGTCCAAAATATCCGTGTTTTTTGTGCAATTGGGATTCACAATACGGAGAAGGTATTAAAGGAAGAAACCATACGAACTGGTTAACTGGAATAGTCGAATTGGACGGAAATGGCCTAAAGACAATAAGCTACATGAAAGTCTTGTTCTTGAAATGAAAATTTTGTTGCCGTTGCTCCACATTAAACTTGACATTGCCAAAAATTTTTAAAAATGTATCGCAAAAAGACTAGAAGTATTCAACCGCTTAAAAGACATTTACCCAAGACTAAGTAATGCCAAAAATCAGGAAGGGGTTGTTAATGATCCCGGCATACGGAAACTAATGAGTTTTCAAGATTTTGACCAAGGTCTGACAGACCGAGAATTAAATGCATGGCTCGCATTGAAAGCAGTCATTAAAGGACTATTGGGTAAAAAACGCAAAGACAACTACAGGCAATCTGTTGCAAACATGTTGGCAGCTTTCGATGAAATTGGGGTTAATATGTCGTAAAAAATTCATCTCCTGCATCAGCATCTTGATCAAGTCGCTGAACAGTTGCCAACTGAATCTGATGAACAAGGCCAACGTTATCACCAAACAGCGCTTTCATTTTAAATAAGGTAACTATAGAGTGTACATATTTTGAATTCCTAGATTTTTCTAATATCTTTGTCAGAGTGCACAATTTAAACATGTTAACGATTGAAAACTATTTTCGTTTCAGGTAGAGAGGAAAGAAATCTCCAGATGCAATACTCGCCGAAATTTGTTGGTGGTATAAAAACACCTTTGAAGAAGAGGAAGACGAGGAAAAAGAGGAAGAAGGGGAGGACAAAGATGAAATTCTAGAATATCTGTTTTTAACGAAATTATCGACCTTTCTGACGATGATGTCGATGACCAAGATATTAGAGAGAGCAGTGATAGTGATGTTGATCCACAGCCGCACTGTGGCTCAAATTTTGATTTCATTGGCCAAAAGTCAAATTTTTTTTTGTCATCGATTTTTAAAATTTTTACTCCTTTTTGTAGCTTATATATCCAGATTAAGGTAGCCAAAAAATTAGGTTAAACTATTGATAATTGTGGGCGTGGCATGCTGTCAAACTCAACTGTTTTTTTTAATTCAGCAAAAGGTGTTTTTTTTTGTTTTTTATCAAAAATAAATGGTTACTACTCGCAAGCTATCATCGATATTGGCCTGCGGTCTTTTTTATAATGTTAGTAGGATTATAGTCTTTAGTTTTTGTAAGTAGTCACAGTTCTAACGTTTGATATTAGGGGCGTTATGAAATATTTATGAAACCACTATATTTTTCTCAAATTTAAACTTTAGTGGAATAGAACTTCTAAAGGAAGTAAGGGAACAAGAAACGTATACCACCCGGAGAAAGGCGAATGTATCCTGTTTAACTCTATATATACTTTTGCACCCCCCACGAGCCCCCGGTAGAACACTTTTTTCATTTTAATGAAATTACTCTAAAAAAATTACTCTAAAAAAAATTTTGTTTTTTTACTTTAGACTACGTAAAAGTAAAATAATTAAATAAAATACCTGCGAAAGGGTTTATTGGCTTTGTTTTGATCAGCAAAAAAATAAGTCATAAAATGATCACAATAGGTTCTACAGTAAACAAATGATCTCTTTCTTAATTTACCTGTTGTCAAATTTAAGGGTCAACCAAAGTCATAAACAATTTTATAAGTTTGTCAATAATCGCGGCACTAAACCACTAAAGATAAAAAACCACCCCATATTGGCGAGAAACTAATTAGTTTTACCTGATATTGAAGTCTGGATAACAAGTGCAGTTTTGTTCAATTTAAGTACTACCTGCTATGAAATTAAAGATCAATGTGTGAATAACATGTACCTAAAAATGTATAAAATGACGGATTCTATAAGGGATTACTCAATAATAAGTTAATACTTCAAGTGTACGGACGTATATTCGCAAGTGATAAAAAGTGATAAAAAAGTGATAACAGACGCAAATAAAAATATTGAGAAAAATATGGAGAACTTTAGTTATAAAGAACTGGCCGAAGAGTATTTTCGAAACAAAAACCAGGAAGATGTTCTTAGTTACGTTAAAATAAAATTAAACTTAAATTCGTCTAGTACCGAAATACAAGAGCAATTATCTAATTTCGTCAAAGTACTAAAAAAACGATTGAAAGAAGTTAACTACTGTAAACAAAAGTTTTATAATAAAAGTGCAAACTGGTTAGAAGGCCAACTTAATGTTGGTGGAGAAACAGCAAAGCTAGATAAGGCTGGAAGACCACGCAAATCATTGGACAACTGCAGCGATAGATCTAAGAGGCGGAAACTTAAAAATTTTAACGAGGAAATTGGTTCTACAAATATAAAAGAATCTTTTCTACATCAATTACGAGCACAAAACCAATTAACAAAAGTGGATATCATTGAAAAAACTTGTAATGCTAGTCCAGTGAGAACAAAGCGAATTCTTAAAAGTATACCAACTCCGAGCGATGCAAAACAGTTCACAAATGAGGAGGCATTAGCATTATTTCTGGATTTGAAATTAACAAAACACCAATATATTCAGCTCAGATTGCGTGCGATTGAAAAAGGCTCAAATATGTATCCAGCATATCATCACATAACAGCTGCTAAAATAGACTGTTTGCCATCAAAGGACACTATTACAATCACACCAATTTCGGCAGAAGTACAACTACAATCTTTACTTGATCACACAGCCAAACGCTTGCTACAATCAATAACAGGAACTGAGTTAAAGAAATATGGAAACACAAAGTTAATTCTATTTTGTAAATGGGGATGTGATGGTTCTTCGGGACAAAAACAATACAAACAAGTTGTATGTGAAAATATTTCGGACTCAGATATGTTCATGGTATCATTTGTACCATTGCGATTGAAAAAGATTTTGGAAGATTCGGAGCCTTCGAGTAGTACAACGCAAACAATGGATATTTGGAAAAATGAGACACCATCTTCTACGAAATACTGCAGGCCAATCAAATTTGAATTCAAAAAAGAAAGTCATGATGCCATTAACAAAGAAGTTAGTGATATCAAGGCCCAAATAGCAACACTACAGCCATTACAATTACAGTTAGATGGGCAGCAAATTGAAGTAAGCTACCAATTAGTGCTGACAATGATAGATGGAAAAGTAGGTCAGGCTTTGACTAACACGAAGGCTGCATCCAGCTGCATTATATGCCAAGCAACATCAAGCCAATTAAACCAAGTCCCGACAAAATCATTCGATAATACCGATGCCTTCGAATTTGGATTATCACCACTACATGCAAGAATACGACTTATGGAACACATACTAAAAATCAGTTATGATTTGGATTTCGGGCCTTCAGGATCAATAAGAAACAACGAAACCAACAAAGAGTTAAGAAGTTCAAAAAAGAAACATGTTCAAGATGAATATCGCAAATTTGGATTGATTATAGATCAGCCAAAACAAGGGTCAGGCAATACAAATGATGGCAATACCGCAAGAAGATTCTTTTCAGATCCAGAAACAGCATCTGAAATAACAGGAGTGGATTTAAACCTTATTTTCAGATTTAAAATAATCCTAGAAGTACTTGCGTGCAATGAAGAAATTGACTCTAGAAAATTTGGAGATTATGCTAAGGAATCTGCAAAAATATATACAACCAACTACCCATGGAGAAATATGTCTGCAACAGTCCACAAAATCCTTTATCATGGAGAAGATGTCATTAAATATCATTTGGTGCCACTTGGAGATCTATCAGAGGAGGCTCAGGAAAAAAGGAACAAGGATTACAGATTTTATAGACAGCACAATACTAGAAAAATGTCACGAAATTCCACAAATGAAGATCTATTTAATATATTATTGGCAACGTCAGATCCGTTCATCTCCAGTATTCGAAATCAATGGAAAGTGGAACATCGGGATTTAGATGAAGAAGCCAAAAAACTACTAAAGAACAGAAATAGCACAGAACAAAATATGGAATATTTGCAATCAATATTTGAGTCTAATGAATAATAATTATAATTGCCTTTCATTGTTATTTAAGTACGAAAAACATAGTATTAGTAAAAAATAATAATAAACAGAACCTACCATTGTTACAAATGCTATTTAAATCTATTGCAGTTTTTATTCTTAAAAGGTTTCCCACATATGAATGCAATGTTTTAATAGATAAGAAAGATTCAAAAAATAAGAACCCATATTTTCATATCAAAATTAAAAAAAAAATTAGAATCATTGCGCTAATGTTTAGCAGATTTATTTAGCTAGTGTAACAAATTAGGCAGCAAACACTAATAAATTTTTCTGTAGTAATAATAATATTCCTTGAGTGTAAGCAAATTGCAAATTTGATAGCAAACATTTTTAATTTTTTAGTAATACTAGTTAAATTTCTAGTGAATTTTACTATTTTGTTGCGTGTAAAAATTTTTTTGAGTGTAAAAATTTTTTTGAGTGTAAGCATTAAAAAAATTTCATTATTACAAAAAATGTTTATAATAATTATTTAACTCCAAATATGACACTTTCTAATAAATAAAAATAAATAAAAAAAAACATATATCACGCTAAAAGTTAAAAAAAATCAAAAGTTAAACTTTGACCTAGAATTCCTTAAAAAGTACTCAATCAATTTAAATGAAATTCACACTGAGTCAAGATCAACTATCTATCTATCTATTAAAAAAAACAGTACTAAAATATTTTGATCGGTTCAAAAGTTACAGAATTTTGGCCAATGAAAAATGATTTTCAGCCACTGTGAGCCGCCTGCTAAATGGCAACTGGCCAAATCATTAATTTAATTTATTTAATTTTTTTACTTTTAACTTTTCATAACTAACATTTCAAAAATATATTTTTTTTCCATATTTTTATAATTTCTTTTTCAATGTTTCTTCAAAACCATCACTGAACAAAATTGGTACATAAAAAATGAGAAGTAAATTAATATTAAGGTGGACAACGCAAGTTTTGTATTATGATTGTTTTCTTTTCAAATGAAATTTATTGAAGAAACTGAGAAACTATTATAGATAAACCAGAAAGCAAAAAAGACTTAGTTTTGTGGAAAATATTTTCAAAAAGCATGAAAAAAAATAATTTTTCCAACATTTTGCTTCATAAGCACCACAAGAATTTTCTAAATCAATTTTTAAAATATTTTGGTTGTTGCACAGTTCTCTAGCAAAAATTTGGCTTTTACAGATTGAAAAAATATCAATTATTCGACGAGTTATAGCCAAAAACCCATATAAACAATATGCTGAAAATCGGCATTTGAGTGCAAAGTTCGAAGGTCGATTCAAAAAAAAAATTCGAACTAACATAAACAAACGCCGTAATTTAGCCTCTATTTTCACGCCTCACTCTCAGAATTGACTTAACTTATGCTAACCTGAATTTGTTCCACAGTGTAATGATAATAACCAATTTTCGCGTTCACGATGATAATAACTCTATTGCCTTAACAGTTAATATATTATCATAACAGAAAATTCGCAGACGATATTAAATTTCTGTTTATACAATCAAAAATACAGTTGTTCCACTTGAGACCAATTCGGTTGGTAATTATTTTTTCTGTAATTATTCATATGTAATTATATAGGCTGACGATAAAATGTCAATGCCTCTAAATATTTTATTAGTTTAATATATTCAACGACGTTATTCTCTGCTATTCTATACTATCCTACTCCGATTAAACGATAACCTATATTATGAGTTTCCAATTTGGAAAGACGATAATTAGATATTGAAGTTAAGTCAAAAAAAAAAGAAATTCAAATGGCATTTTTATTAATTTGTGGCTGCAGATATGAAAAAGTACATATCGGATGTAATTGGTCAAAAAATAGAGCTCTCATATGTGTATATTAAAGTCATCATTCATTTTTCAGATATACACATCAAATTTTTTAAAAATGTATGCAACACATATGTTTTGCTTAAAGATCGGGGAGCATCTTTATACTGTAAGTATCACTTTAAATGATCATTCAGGGTTAAATTTTAGACTACTGATTCATGGTAAACATGAACACTAGGGTGACATCGGTTTGTATGAAAAAAATTGTTGGTCGAATTATGGGGCGTGCCGGTCGGATTATTGTATTGTGACTGTTGACGCATATCATGTAATTTCATTATAATTTTTGAGATTAATTATAATATTAAAACTTTTCAGTATAATTATGCTACAAAGTGTACACATTTTGTTCTTTTTTTTTTGCTTTGTACGCCAAATATGTTATTACTTTGATGTAATTGTTTTTTTGATAATTGTATACCAAGAAACCTGTTTTTATCTTTAGCGGTACTCCCGTTTAACTTATCGAAACTTCAAACTTACTTTTGTCAGCTAACTACACTTCTTGTACTTTTAATAAAAATCACTTGCGTATTACAACTGGAAGAAAAAACTACCTTGCTGTGTTTGATACTACCTTGCTGTGCTATATATGAATATTAAGTTAATATTTTGATATTTATTGTGAACAAGTTTTATGGTAATTTAAATTAATAAAACTAAAAAATACTCGACTAAACAGTGACACTGGATCTAAAATTTTGGTGCGCAAAATTTGAGCAAAATCGGACAATACTTTCTGGACGCGCATTGAGTTCAAATTTCAAATATGCATTTATATGTCAAAATTATCAAAAAAAAAAAAAAATAATTTTTCACAAAAATTTTGATATTAATAATTCCGTTTCAATTAAATTAAAATTAATAAACCATAATCATGAGGAAATTATCTATGTAATAAAACAACAAAATCTATTAGAGGTTGAAAAACAGCCCAGCAATATAAAGTTCCCCAGGCAATAAATGCGCCACAGACCACTTGATTAAGAAAATCGAGCTCACATTTTTAAAGACATTGAAATAATTCACAGTAACAATATTTTTGCATTCTCCTTATCTAAAAATGATCTCAAGTAAAGTATTTTGCATCTCTTCTGTTGCTATGCCGTTCTAAATTAATGTCAAAACGTTAAGTATTTTTTAGCACTATTTCAAAATCTTCAATTTTACTTTTTCAAAAATTTTGTTCAAAAAAATTTACCGAAATCAACGATTGGACTTTAAGGTCTTATAAACAAAATATGTGTGACCAAAAATGCCAATTATTGTAGGTATCCTGTTCGTAATTTGGCGAGGGCACCGTTTTGATTTCAGCGGACTTGAAGAAAAATTTGATTTTCCATGCTTTTTCAACTTTCAGGCTACTACTTTTTGGTGTTTTTATATTTTAAATATCTTTTATCAAATGATCATAGCAGTTGATATAAGCTCTGAATCTTGTAAATTAAGCTTAAATTGAAGCACCATAAACTGTCCCTCTTTAAGGTCAAAAGTCAAATTTAAGGAGATTTACATTTTTTTTAAACAAATTATCGAAATAATATATACGTATTTGTGGAAGGATAGCGATAAAGCTTATTGATAATATTTTGATAATTCTAAAAAACAATATTCTGGGCATACTTTCTGAAATTTACCCATGGTGTACTTTTGATATCAAATTGACTCTTTTAGGAAAATCTATGAATATGTTCTTCATCAGGATTTTCTTTAATAAAACTAAATTATATGTATTCAGAAAATCGTCAAACTTAATCGTTGTTTTATGAAAATATATAGATTAACTAGTTTTTATATTTAATACAGTATAAACTAATTTGTAAATCGAGGGCTTATATTCAAAAAGTGCTATCTGCATCAATAATTTGTCGATCGATTTGCTTCAATATCTATTAAGAAAAAATCGTAGTAATCACGTATGATATCAAAATTAATATTATATTTGACAGTTATATCAGAGAACAGCTTGAAATAAAAAATTAATATTGCTGTCAGATCTAACACTTTTTGAATCTAAGCCCTTGGAATTTTATAAATACCGTAAATTTGTTTTATTTTAAAAAAATGCTGATGAAGAAAATAAATAACTGCATTCAAGGCTGATATTTCAATCATGTTACTAAATACAATCATTGACTGATATGATATTATTTCTGGTAGCTTCTTATAAACAGTCTCGAGTTCTGGCGTATTGTGTAGAGTACTCTGCAACACTGTGCATTTACGTTTTTATCCAACCTAGGAAACAAGTGTAACATCTTTGGCAAATTGGAAAGTACACTGAAAGAGTAGAGCCTTTTTGCATTGGTGGAATCGAGCGCTTATTCTTGTGCATTATTCCAACCATGGTCAATTTGTTTTGTAGTAATTTTTGACCCAACTGACAGGACGTGAAGAAATTGGAGATGTACAAAATTGGACATAACCATTTAGATTGTTTAGAACCAAGGACAATATTTTGTTATGGTCTTGGTTTAAAGACCACGTATGGACCACGGTGTTCCAAATGTAACCAAGACACTGAAAATTGTAGAAAGATGTTCGGACATTGAGGAACGGACATCCGAAACATTAAATGTAGCAAATAGAGTATGTAAATATAAACATAAACCTGATATGATAAACCTAGAATCTAATAAGACAAAAATTCGCCCTTGTAAAAGACCATGCCACATTAGACTATCTGAATATAACCAGATAAGGAATAGAATTTTTAATAAAGGGGAAAAAAATAAACTCTCCAGATCACCCAGGAGAATTTGGAATTCTATAAAAGTAGAAAGTTACACAGAAAATGTATAATATTAACAACAATTAGTAGGAAATCTGATGTAAGGTAATATGTTAAATTGAGAATAGGAGAACATACCCATTTTGCAAGCGTAATTGGTGGTGAGTTAATTCAAAGTTTTATTATGAACAAAAATTGTAAAACTTTATGTAGGTATTAGGCAATTTATAATTTTTTTTTGGCTGATTACAAAATACCCTATTGTCAGCATGGTGGGAGGGTAAAAGATATGGAAAGGATCAATCATAAGCTTTCGTTTCAAGCAACAACAATTCTATTACATCTTGGAAGGAATCCATATTCATTTTGCATATTTATTTTTTTTTTTTTTGCTACCTAAGCAAAATTTTTAAAACGATTCCAAATCTATATTCGAAATGGGTAAGAACACACCCCAGCCCTGAGCACGGCCGTTATTATAGGTAGGCTCTGCCGGTTCAAAATAGACCTAGGCAATTAGGTTCGTACAAGTCTTTAAATTTAATTACTCGTCAAATATCCACAAACACTACTGCCTTTTTCCTCTTTCCCATAACCTATTTTTCTGAAATAAACACAGTGCACTGCATTTGTAAGGGGCATCCCCTAAGTGTTGGTTAATAAAAAAAAAAAAAATATGAGGAATATGATTAAGTGCAAACCGTTATACATCGCTCAGTACTACTACATTCAATTCATTCGATGGATTAAAATGATTACGTCGATTTGCCTTTCTGTTGCGATTGGGCCCAGCTCTTTCAGTTACACATCTTTGCAGAGGCATTATGATATGATCACATTGAAAATTGACATTAAATTGCTACTTTACGATAATAATTCTTAATAGTTCAATAATTCTTGATAGCTCAAAATTATAACAAAAATTTGTAAAAATTTATGAATTCTTAAAAAAAATTCAGTAAATTTTGAGTTAAAAAAAAAAAATTACTTAAATTTCATTATAAATATTTGTTGAACACACGGAAGAAATGTAAGTGGGATTGTTATTAATAATTTTATAAGAGCTTAAGGTTATGCTAATCAATTTTATTCACTTCACAATTCAACCCAGTGCGTGTGTTACACATTTATATTGAAATTCGATTAAAATGTACTCTTTTTGAAAACATCAGTAATTAATGCATAGGTGGGAGCGAATCAATTTAAATTCCACAATACCGCATATCATTCCGTACTTCTCTTCCATATAAGCTAAAAATGGGTACAATGGTTTACCTTCATAGTATTAACCTTCATCTCACCCTTGAACATTAGGTCAAATGGACACATTTTCTCTGCGAAATTAATAGCATTTAAAATATTGTATTATTTCAAACTAAAACGATGACAAATGTTAAAGCAAATGTAAAGTTAGTAAATTAAATAAAAACAAGTTAGAAAATTATAGTCGGTCTAGACCGACTATACGAGACCCTATACCATGCGTTTAGAGACCCTATCTCTCAGGCCCAACTAACTGGATATAGAAAATAAGCATAAACCAAATTTGGGTGGGATTTTTATTAATTTTTTCGGCTGCAGATATGAAAAAGTTCATATCGGATGCTGTATCTATATGGGGACTAGGCCCAAAAATGGACCGATCCTGACCATGTTTGGTAAAGTCTCTTGTATTTTGCAAAAATATATACAAACAAAATTTGAGAAGAATCAGTGCAATATTTTCGTTTTTTGATAGATTTAAGTGAAGATCGGGAAGCAGCTCTATATGGGCCCTATGACTAAGAGTTGTCCAATAGGGATCATTTTTGGACTACTAATTAATGGATGTAATATATACATAGAAACCCAATTTGACTAAAATTTGTCTGATAATTTGGATCTTATAGCAATATATGTTGATTTCATAGGGGTCATTTGTAAGGGGGATAGGTCTGAACATGAACCGATTCTTACCAGTTTCAATAGCGTTCATCCCATGGCCGATAAAAGATCAAATACCAAATTTCGTCAAAACATATTCATATTTGCGACCTGCAGTTTGATTACAAGCTTTACATGGACACACAGACGGACGGACGGACGGACAGACGGACATTGTTAAATCGAATCAGATAGTGATTCTGATTCGATCGGTATAATTAAAGATGGGTGTAGGTCAAATATTTTTGGTTGTTACAAACCACATAGTGGTATAGGGTATAATAAATGTCTTAAGATTCGTAAAGCAGACTTCTCCGCTTATTATCTGAAATATTCGCAGTAATAAATATATGTGTTCGGTTTTTAGTAACTTGTGTTGATTTTTGACACAAGTTATTAAGCGATTTTTTTTTACCACAACCTTATTTGAAAATACCACAAACCCTCTCCACCCTCCCCCTTAAAATCAGCTACAGAAATAATCAGAATCATGAGTAAGAAATGAGAAAAGGTTTGTAATATTTAAAAAACAAAACAAAAATATTTTCCGTGTTTTTATTAGAAAAATGTATTTTACTCCTCTTCTAAATTACCATTTATATGTAATTCATTTTGTAAACATTATTTAAATTATCAAGGGAAGAAATTGAAAATATTTCCATTTCGTCGCCTGCGTCATCTTCATTAATTTCATCACGTGCATCATTTTCAATCTTTTCTTGCCTTGAATCAAACGAACTTATCATTTCGACAACTTCAGGTGGCAGTTGTAAAGACTTTTGTTGTTGAATCCGTCTGCCTAAATATTTTGTAGAAATCAGCGGAACTGATGTATCAGCTGCTCTGTTAAAAATATCTCGAAGATTATTAATGCGATTATTCGTTCGTGCATGATGTAATCTGTCTGATTTATAAATTTTATGTCTCGATTCGGCGGCAGTTTCTCCAAAGAAACCTAATGGTAGAACAGTATTATCAATAATCTCCTTCGAATGTATGAGAACCTTATGTAAGGTGGACGTCATTGGCAACCAAGGATACAACTTTTGAATAAATTCAACTGTGGCAAAGCAAAACGTCTGAAATTGTTCAAATTTTAATGGAAACTCAATCGATAAACAAATCAATATAGTTTTAAGGCGAAAAATTAGGTGTTGGTCGACGCCAGTAAGATCAGAGAAGATTTGATGGTTTGTGAAAGCTCGACGCGCAGTGTTGCCATCATTTGTGCAAATGCAAAATATACTCAAAAAATCGGATCCAGCAATGAAGAGGACTAATTCCGTATTTAAAATTTGACTCTTTTCCTCGAAATTTTTTGCAAGTATAGTCGGTTAAATTCTGGAAGTCTTTTGGTGTAACGACACAAATAGGACAAGCTTGATTTGACAAAGTCCCTGTTAAAATATTGAGCACTTTTCCATCAAATAGCGTTAACACAAATTAAATGAAATTTCGACTGTTTTATTTTCAGCAATTGTTATAACCATGTTTTCTAGAGCACCAATTTCATTTTTTAAATCCGAATGCTCTTTTAAAACAGTGTATTTTGTTTCCCTGGTGTATTCTAATTTGATGAGACGACAAAATCTTTCAGATTGCGGTGCACGATTGTTCCAAATAGGCATTCCACATGGCAACACAACTCTTAACATAATAATTGTTGTTGCAAAAAGCGATGTATCAGAATATTTCGATGTGCTTGGCTCAGTGAAAGCTTGCTTAAATTGTGCATGACCAGTGCTGCTATCGAATCCGTAACTTAATGTTAGACTTCACATAATTGGTTTTTTCTTTTTCCATAACACCTTCGATAACCTCTGCACATCGATGTTGCTGCTGCACGTACTAGTAAGTTTGTTTCGTTATTTACTGATTTTGAAAGCTCGGCTGCTTCTTTTCTTTTTCCAAACTCACTCTTGTTCCAAAATTGAGATTTTGGGCTACCAACAGTCGAAGAATTGTATTTTGCAGGTGACATTTTAATTTCGAATTTAATTTCATCAGTAAGCCAAACGCTGTTATCAAATCTAAATTTGTCTGCGTTCTTCCCAAATTTTCTTCCATATTTTTCGTATTTAGTTGTTAAGGATTTGCAGAAAAGACGGGGTTTTCTTCCAACAATTTCATTGGTCCTTCGGAAATATCATCAGCACCAATTTTTTATGCAACATAATTAACAACCGAAGCAAGCTTTTTTTTTTGCGAACACTCATGCAGCCATACTTCAACCAAAACGCCTTTTTTTTATAGCATGGTAACCTACAAAAAAAGATTTTGGTTTAAAAGCGCTAAAAGGCGGGGTTTGAGGTAAACTAAAATCAACTAACTACATCTTAATTTATTCATTTCTTTTTACTTTTTGTTAGCCGAAAGTGGCCGAAATTTTTAAAGCTTACATGAAATCGTAATAAAAAATCAATCAAAAAATTTTTGAGGTTATGTAAAGAATTCTGATTTTTTTGTGAACAAATGATAAAAATTATCTTGTTTTTAACTGGAACAGTAGTCCTCACTTATATTCTTGTCTTCCATTGCGAATTTTCCTTTATTTTCCTTTATTTGTCAAAAACAAGCACTTAAAAGGTAACAAAAATTATAGGCTGCGCAAACAGTCTTTCAATAACTTGGTGAACGTGTGACTTTGATTGATAGCTGTCAGACGGCGTTTGACATTTAACAAAAACAAAGTAAAGTTTCTGTTATTATGTACTATTATATGCATGGGGATTAGAAGAACCAATGTAAAATCGAGATTAAGAAATTCGACTTTCGCACAGAAAATGTGTCCATTTGACCTAGTGTGCCTTGTGTGGAAAACCACACAATATGAAAATATTTTCTACACAGAAAAAATAATAATTAAGCGATGTTCATGAAATTTCTTGACTTTTGCTATGAAAGCTATACCGAAATCGACTCAAACTTTTTACATGCATGTATCGGTGTTCCTATTTTGGCTGGACTTTTAAGGTCTATGCTTCTAACTAATCTAATGTTTTAGATATAATTGTGATAATTTAGATGAAAGAATGACACAGTGTTGGATTTATTTAGAGCGATGATATCGAAGAAGACATTTCAATACATGAATAGTGTTATTTGGTTCGACAACATTATAAGCAGACATTAAGAAAGCATTACGGACTAATTTGCTGCAATTCGTGAAATATTCGACAAGTGGTCTGAACTATTATTACTGCAAACCATCTGAATGTGTTACAGTTGACGAACAATTGCTATGTTTTCATAGGAGATGCAAGTTTCAACAACATATGCCTTCTAAG
The DNA here is from genome assembly GCA_963682025.1 of Cordilura impudica. Lineage (NCBI taxonomy): Eukaryota > Metazoa > Arthropoda > Insecta > Diptera > Scathophagidae > Cordilura > Cordilura impudica. The sequence goes on along the minus strand of OY821517.1, from coordinate 282,659,927 downwards.
CCGATATGGAATTAAATTTTGGGTTTTAGTTTGATCTAAAACTTATTACGTTTAGAAAATGCAACCATATTTGGGTAAACCAGTTGGTGGTTTAGCTGAAAAAAGTTAAGGTGAACGTGTAGTTTTGAATAATGTTCGAAGAGTGAAGAGTCATAACATGACAGTGGGCAAGTTTTTCTGATCTTGCGAATTTGCCCAAAAGTTGTTATCCAAAGTGGCAAACAAACGAACAAACAATGCGAAGAGTTTTCTTGCGTGAACTTAGAATACCTCTTGTATTACCAACAATTTACAAAATGAATCAGCGGGGGAGCCCAGTTGCTCAATAGCACATTCCACATCTTCAATATTTCGTCAACCTTCAGAATCTGGAGAGCGCTCATCAGATTCATTTGCAGATTTTCAGATTTTAAAATTTTTCCCTTTATTTTGAGTAAATTGCATTTAAAGTTGCTACTAACACATACACAAAATTATACAATGCTATGTCTGTGTTTATTAAATTTGTTAATGTGTTTGTAATAAAAATGAGTTTGTTTATACCCTATACCACTATGTGGTTTGGGTATAATGACTTTGTGCTGATGTTTGTAACAACCAAACATACTTGACCTACACCCATCTTTAATTATACCGATCGAATCAGAATCACTATCTGATCCGATTTAACGATGTCCGTCCGTCCGTCCGTCCGTCCGTCTGTGTGTCCATGTAAAGCTTGTAATCAAACTGCAGGTGGCAAATATGAATATATTTCGACAAAGTTTGGTATTTGATCCTTTGTCGGTCATGGGATAAACGCTACTGAAATTGGTGAGAATCGGACCATTTTCAGACCCAGCCCCCATACAAATGACCCCTATGAAATCGACTTAAATTGCCATAAGATCCAAATTATCACACAAATCTTAGTCAAATTGGGTTTGTATGTATATATTACATCCATTAATCAGTAGTCCTAAAACTATCCCTATTGGACAACTCTAAGTCATAGGCCCCATATAGAGCTGCTTTCCGATCTTCACTTAAATCTATCAAAAAACAAAAATGTTGCACTGATTCTTCTCAAATTTTGTTTCTATCTATTTTTGCAAAATACAAGAGACTTCACCAAACATGGTCAGGATCGGTCCATTTTTAGGCCTAGTCCCCATATATGAACTTTTTCATATCTGCAGCTGAAAAAATTAATAAAAATCCCACTCAAATTTGGTTTATGCTAATTTTGTATATCCAGTTAGTTGGGCCTGAGAGATAGGGTCTCTAAACGCATGGTATAGAGTATCGTATAGTCGGTCTAGACCGACTATAATTTTCTTACTTGTTTTTGTGTTGATTTGTGAATTGGCTATAATCGATTAGCATACCTTTAGGGTCTTTATTTAATTAAAAAGAATAAAATTTCCTAAAATTTGCACTCGAGTTTCGAGGACTGGAATCTGCTTGTTTATGTTATTGATGGTAAATCATGATTTTAAATAAAAAAAAATATATATTGCTAGTACAAAATATGTAGACATCCCGTATGTGTGGAAAACGACACACGAGGGTAAACAACGTAAGTTTTTTGAGGGTGAGATGAAGGTTAATATATAGATTACCTGTGAAATTTCGCCCCCTGTAAGGTGTATCCAGATAACTAAAAAGCATTTGTTTCCGAAATAAAGGGGAGTCCACATTAACTTCATATTGCGCTCGAATTTTTTCATATACCTGCAGACCTGATTTTAAGCTGACAATCAATTTTCGATCCATAGTGCAGTACCAATATCTACTATTTTTTCTACGAATAAAGAATTCAAGATATTCTTACGTTTCCTTTTTTTAAATAATCATTTTAATCAGTTGCATTAAATCTTGCGTTACGTTTAAGTACATTCCTCAAAATTTTCATGCTGTTCCGTTTCATTTAAGCAGCTGCTCGTGTAATTTAAAATCTTTCACATGTTTGCAATAAAATGTACGTTGTGATTTATATTCCGAACAAAAACATACATATGTAATCTTCCGCTTTCCAGCGCGTAGGAGTATGAGGATGTACGTGTGTGTTAATTCTTATTTTACGACAAAGTACATAAACACAATGTAGTCAATTTCCTATACAACTCATAACATGTGCATATTATATTTGAAGCATTTGAAGTTGGCGTTGATAATAAAGTGAAAAAGAATTATTTAACTTGACTTTTTGTTAACAAATCTCATTATTTGCACGCAAATCATATTATATTTTTTTTGACTTTATGAACAATTAAAAACTGCATTAAGTGAAACGAGCAAGAAAGTTGTAGTCGGATTAGACCGACTATTCGATAACCTATAACATGCATTTCAAGAGGAAATCGGTTCTATTGGCTTTTGATTTTTATACCCTACACCACTATGTGGTTTGGGTATAATGACTTAGTGCTGCTGTTTGTAACTACCAAAAATATTTATTCTAGACCCATCTTTTATTATACCGATCGACTCAGAACCACTTTCTGAGTCGATTTAGCTATGTCCGTCCGTGCGTCCGTCCGTCCGTCTGTGTGTCCATGTAAACCTTGTAATGAAACTACAAGTCGCAAATATGAATATATTTTGATGAAATTTGGTATATAAGCTTTCATCAGCCATTGAATGGGTGAAATTCGGTCTATGTTCAGACCTAGTCCCAATACAAATGACCCCTACGAAATCGACATAAATTGCCATAACATCCAAATTATCATTCACATCTCAATCAAATTGGGTTTGTATGTATTTGTTATATTCATTCATCAGTAGTCCAAATAAAATCCTTATAGGAAAATTCTTAGTCATATCCCCATTGTTGCATAGATTTTTCTCAAATTTGGTTTTTATATATTTTTGCAAAAAATAAGTGACTTTACCAAAATGGTCAGGATCAATCAATTTTTCGAAAAATCCATTTAAATGATCAAAGTTATGGTGAGCACAATCTTTTCCACCCAGCTGAATATAAACTTTAGAAACTTAACGAAAACGGAACATATTCGAAACATAGTGACGATGGTTTGACTTTCATAAATTTCAGTGCCGTTATTGTTACGACGGACTGAAGTTTATAAAAAACTTATACCCTGACCACAAAGCGGTTGCACGTACAAACCTTTCGTTGTTAGAGTAGTGTAATAAATTTAGTTTGTAAGTAAGAAAATTATAGTCGGTCTAGACCGACTACAAGATACCCTATACCATGCGTTTAGAGACCCAATCTCTCAGGCCCAACTAACTGGATATAGAAAATTAGCATAAACCAAATTTGAGTGGGATTTTTATTAATTTTTTCGGCTGCAGATATGAAAAAGTTCATATCGGATGCTATATCTATATGGGGACTAGGGCCAAAAATGGACCGATCCTGACCATGTTTGGTAAAGTCTCTTGTATTTTGCAAAAAATATATACAAACAAAATTTGAGAAGAATCAGTGCAATATTTTTGTTTTTTGATAGATTTAAGTGAAGATCGGGAAGCAGCTCTATATGGGGCCATGACTAGGAGTTGCCCAATAGTGATCATTTTTCGACTACTGATAAATGGATGTAATATATACACACAAACCCAATTTGACTAAGATCTGTATGATAATTTGGATCTTATGGCAATATATGATGATTTCATAGGGGTCAATTGTATGGGGGCTAGGTCTGAACATGGACCGATTCTCACCATTTCAACAGCGTTCATCCCATGGCCGATAAAAGATCAAATGCCAAATTTCGTCAAAATATATTCATATTTGCGACCTGCAGTTTGATTACAATCTTTACATGGACACACAGACGGACGGACGGACGAACGGACGGACATCGTTAAATCGAATCAGATAGTGATTCTGATTCGATCGGTATAATTAAAGATGGGTGTAGGTCAAATATTTTTGGTTGTTACAAACAGCAGCACAAAGTCATTATACCCAAACCACATAGTGGTATAGGGTATAAAAAAAAACAGATTGCTGTTGGTACAGTTGAAGATGAAGGGTTGAAAAACATAAAAATGTATCGTCTTTAAATCTGTATTAACATATACAAGGTAAGGGATTTATACCAACATTTTGACAGGCTATGTTGTTAGAATTGTAAATAAACACATGTATTTATATATATATATATATATATATAATTATATATATATATATATATATATATATATAAATACATGTGTTTATTTACAATTCTAACAACATAGCCTGTCAAAATGTTGGTATAAATCCCTTACCTTGTATATGTTAATACAGATTTAAAGACGATACATTTTTATGTTTTTCAACCCTTCATCTTCAACTGTACCAACAGCAATCTGTTTTTTTTTATACCCTATACCACTATGTGGTTTGGGTATAATGACTTTGTGCTGCTGTTTGTAACAACCAAAAATATTTGACCTACACCCATCTTTAATTATATATATATATATATAAATATATATTTAGTTATATATTACATTGTTTTACATTGGAAGTAATCAGCTTAATGTCATATAATAAATTGAAGAAATTATTCACAATTTCGCTTTAAGAATATGGAAATGATATAAATAATTGTAGCCGAACATGTTTCGTTGGATTGAATTCCTTCAATATCAGTCATTCCCAACGTGACCAATTATATTTGTTTTTATAATAGCTGGCAGTGTGTTTTATGTACTCGAAATGCTAATCATTTAATTAAAGTTAAAGTTCATATCCATTAGTCAGAGAGCTCCATAAAAAAGAGGTTAACTGTGCACAATGGTGCAGTACAACAATCGTGCAGTACAAAAAAATTTTAAAAGCTTTATTTTAATTTTTGATATTTTTAAAAAATAATTTCACACAACGATATATGCCAAAAACAAGTAAAAAATTAATAACTGGTCTATATCAACTATATATTGCCCTATACGATAAGCTGCGAAAAAGGGTGTTTGGATTCAACCAGTCAGGGAACATCAGAACTAAATTTAACCTTAATGGCAGTGCGATTGTTATATATTTCATATCGAATCGGACTTTTATATGTGCATTAGGTCAAAAAGCTATTCAATAAAAAACATTTGCATACCAAATTTTGAGTGACATACATATATCATACTTCTAAGGTGAATATCAGATAGCTTTATATGGAAATATAATCTTAGCTGAACATATACATATATACATATGTATATATATATTATGGCGGGTCAATTTGTAGGGAGGCAAAAAACGAATTCTGATGTCCCGACTTTTATGCTGTCTGTCTGCCTGCCATGGGACAACCCCATTCCTCCTCATGCAGTTGATCTGAAACTTGGCCCATAGTCTTGTTGTGACTACAGATACATTTTGTGGTAGTCACGCAGAGTCACGCAAAGTCACGCATAGTCACGCACTGATCTAAAAGTTAATTACCCTCATCCGATCGATCTTTTTGAATAACATAACATAGTCAAGGCGTATGATTATTATTTATTAGCAGAGTGGAAGATACGTAATGAATTAATTAATTAATTAATTTTATTATTAAATCAAACATATTCAGCCCAATTCTAATAAAAAAAATGGTGAATTTTTGAAATGTTTGTATGGGAAACCCCCAGGGGGTGTGCCACTGGCATGAGTGGGTCGGCCCTCCAAAGTTAGTGGGGGTCGATCATTATTTTGGACTCGATTGAAGTACTCTAAATGGGTCAAAGTGAGACAGACAGACAGACAGGTCGAAAGTCGGGACATCAGAATTCGTTTTAGAGGTATGGTTCCTCGGGCAAGCTTTCTTATTCTGATACCTAGAATACGATTTTCCTTGTCACTTGGGCGATTTTTAAATCGACCCACCCTAATATATATATATATTTGATATGATGATTTATAAATATAATATATATATATTTATAATATGTAACCAGTAATCTGTACTTTTTCTCAATATTGTAGGTACCATTTGTATGGGCTGTGAAGTCTGAACCTGCTTATATACCATATATTGAACTGTAGTTTACTTTACATGGACATACCACTATGTGGTCAGGGTGTAATGTTTGTAACTACCAAAATGATTTGAGCTAGACCCATTTTTTATTATACCGATCGACACGTAATCACCTTTTGAGTCAATGTAGCGATGTCCGTCTGTCTGTCCGACCGTCTGTATGTCAATGTAAACCTCGTAATCACACTACAAGTCGGAAATAAGAACATATTTTGATGAAATTTAGTATATGAGCTTCGGTTCATGTTAAGAACTATCGAAAGATCGACTTGAATAGCGATAGTATCTAATTTATCATATTGATCTCAGTAAAAATGTGTGTGTATAAATTATAAAACAATAAAATATTCGAGGTTTTCTGGCAGCACTATATGCTTATTAATTTATTGTTTTCTTATTTTATTTTACAGCACTATGTGCTTAGGGTTTATAAATAAAACTAACTTACAAAATGTTTATTCTTAATATTTATTCCTATCGAAACACACATGAGCTACCAAGAAATGCTGGTGTTGCAAAAAGAGGGTTTGCGCGTGTAGCGTAAACCTGACACATTATTTTTGTATGTTGGGAAATAATTTTGTTGACTAGCAACAAGACACCTTTGTTTTTAAGCAAAAGTGCAGACGCTGTGGGAAATAAACAATGGAATTTAACATTGTGAAACAAATAATATGTTAACTTGCAATTTAATATTGTGAAATAAATAATGTGTTAACTTATATCACTTCAATTTGTCTGTAGTTAAATATAAACCCTGTAGGATGATTCTTAATCAAACGCCCCTTATTCTTAAATCTTGTAAAAAACAAAAATATTGCACAGATTTTTATAAAATTTTGTTTGTATATGTTTTTGAAAAAAATAAGTGACCTTACCAAATATGGTCAGCTTCGGTCCAATATTTCGACCCAGCCCCCATAAAAATGTAGCATTCCATATGAAATTTTTCATATCCGAAGAAGAAATTAATAACGATGCCACTCAAATTTGGTTTGTGATTATTTTCTATATCTAATTAGCCTAGACAAAGTACACTTTTCGTACTTGTTTATAAATCAATTAATTTGCAAAAAGAAATAATGAATATCAATATTTAGCGGCAAAAATACTTCAGTATATCTTTAGCACAATAATATCAATTCTTTAAAAGTAGATTCGAGAATTAGTTTAGAAGATTCTGGCTCTGGTATTGAAGTAATTAAGTATAGTTAATTTAAGCAGCATCAAAAGCATTGTAAATTCTAGTATACGTTTGAATGCTGTAATAGAAAATCAAAGAGGTTGTGGTTAATTCTAATATGTAGACTGTTGTAATATCCTGTTGTAATATGTTAGAGTGATAAATTTTTCAACCCGTTGAAGCAAAAAAAATTTTTTAATATTTCAACAATGGAAACAAACGATTTGCATGCTATACCTTAACCCCGTTTGCTATGCCTTTAAATTAATTTATTTTCGAAAAAAAAGAACGTTGTAACGGGATTCATCCAAAATAATTTATCACTCATCCTAATCATCACCATTAACATTTTTGTCCTGATAATTTTCTTACCCGGTATTCATGTATATCGCCACGAGTAACAATCTTGTCGCGATGCGGTGGCTTAAGTGCACTGCGGTTCCTTATATGGGGCAGGTAAAGGAATGGGTTTTACTGTCTCAGTACCTCTTCCTGAACCTGGGCCATATCTAGAACCTTGAAGGTGCACGACCAAAGGTTACTCACCCCTAATCCGGAGTGTTACGCGACCCGTGCTCATCGGACGGTTTGCAGTCAGGGGTTACCGACTGTATTTTAACGGAGCCTCGCTGATACCTGGGCACCTAGCGAGTAGGTACAGGCAGTGGGCCGCCCTTACTGTGTTACTGGGGGCTATGACGCGGCTGACATTCTTTCCCCTACACTCGTGGGACCAAAAATGGAACAAAAAAAATAAACAAAACAAAATTCGAGGCTCTGCCTCACAGTCTGCCGCTAGCTCAGCTAGCAGCTTCTCAAAGGCTAAGACCCAGGAGTCTGGCTAAGTAAAAACCGCTGCGACCTCTGGTCAAAGCTCAAGTGGGTTGGGGTCCGTTGTCGGTCCGAATTCAATCCTCAGCACCGGCACCAAACCCATGGTGGCCTGCCAAGACAGGGGGTAACAAAGCCCGTCCGTCTAAGGTAAGGTACAACCAGAGAAGGTTGTGCCTAAAAATCATCGAAAGGTTGGGAAAATTAAATCCAGCGACGCTGTCTGAAAAACAGAGAGAATCGCTCACATGGGCTAAAAAGGTCACTGAAGAACAGGACCTCTTAGCTAAGACAAGTGTTCCTGGCAGTAATAGCAATCAGGACACTTCGAAGACGGCTAAAAGGTTGCGCTCGCCAGATGAGAAACCATTACCTAAACGTACTAAGGTGGCCGGCAATGCTGTGCCGAAGTCGTTTAGCCAGGTTGTCAAAGACAAGCTTGTAATGGCAATCATTAACAGGGGAGATGGAGATGGCACTATCCCCAAGGACAAGTGGAGTTGTGTGGAGGCTAAATTAGCCGAAGTGTTCTTCACCGTCCTTGAGGACATGCCAGGTCCACCTCCAACCTGTCGCGGTGCAGGCTGGTATCAAGGCCGCGCAAAGTTGATAACTTTTGCTGATCAACGATCAATAGACTTATATAAGGCTGCCGTCAGCAAACTTGGAGAGCTATGGCCGGGAGCAAAACTGGATGTCGTGCAAAAGCATGACATCCCGTCCCGACCTAGAGCGCATGCTTGGATTCCGGCAACTCCAGGGGACGCTGAATCCGTGTTAAGGATGCTGAAGGACTGCAATCCTAACCTTCCAACACACAATTGGAAGATTGGTAGATTTGGTGATGCAGAGGGGAACCGGAGACAGGTAGTAATACTAGTCAATGTCGAATCCCTCCCGCATTTAACCGGGACAAACGGCATAGTTTCCTACGGCTTTGGGCAGATCCAAGTAAAAGTCTACAAGGGCGACCAAGGACCAATCACGGAGATTGCCAAACCAGTAGAAAAATCTGCTGGGGAGGGGACCACAGGTGAGGTCCAGGCTGAGGAGAGCTCCCAAACAGCCATGGAGGAAGGATACTTAACATCCGACTCCGAGCTGCTGGGGGACGCTTCTGGCCTATTTGGTGGCGCAGATGACCTCCTTGATAGCACGGAGGACGAGGCCGAAATCACGGTGATAGAGATGGATGTGCAGGCAGCTTCAGATGATGCGGCTCCTACAGATAAATCTCCATCATTGTAAAGCCGCCACGGCTGCACTTCTACTTCGCCTGACGACAGGTGAAGTAGACATAGTCTTCATCCAAGAGCCCTGGGTTTGTGGAGGCAGGGTTTGCGGACTGAAGACGCCTCAGTACAAGCTGTTCGTCGCTAAAGATAAAGGTACACCAGGGACCTGCATTTTGGCGAGGAACAGCCTTAATATTTTCTTGATATCTAATTTCAGTGACAGGGATGTAATAGCGGCCAGCCTGGAGCTAGATGGGATATCAATCTGGCTCTCCTCCGCCTATTTTTGTGATCCTGGGCCTATCCCGCCGGTCAATGTGGCAAAGCTAATCCTGGAAGCCGAAAGGACTACACATCAACTAGTGCTGTGCTGTGACGTCAATGCACATCATCCGATCTGGGGAAGTAACAATGTGAACGAAAGAGGTGAGTTACTTTTGGAGTTTTTATTTAGTACTAACCTATATATATGTAACAAGGGAAATGAACCGACTTTTGTAACTAGCAATCGTAGGGAGGTTCTTGACGTTACCTTTGTATCGAACACATTATTTGACAAAATTGATAGTTGGAGGGTGTTGGACGACCACTCCTTTTCTGACCATCGATACATTGAATTTTTGCTTAGAGAAAACGACCCGGTGGAAAGTGTCCCCAGAAATCTGAAGAGGACAAATTGGGTTAAATATAGGAAAACCTCTGCCGGGTTATTGGTGACAATACCCTTATCTGAACCACGTAATTTCGAGGACATAGATGGTCTAGTGGATCACATTACGACGGTTTTTAACAAATCTTTGGATGTTTCTTGACTCGCGGCAAGGCCAAAGGGCAAGAAGAAACCACCATGGTGGTCTAGCGAGCTGCAACAGGGCAGAGACTCCTGCAGGAAACTCTTTAACAAGGCAAAGTCTTCAAGAGCGGACGAGGATTGGCTGGCCTACAAGCTGCAGCTTAGGATCTACAAGAAGAAGATTAGAACGGCAAAATGTGATTCTTGGAAAAAATTCTGTGATAATATAGAAGACGTTTCCGAAGCATCCAGGTTGCGAAAGGTTCTGGCTTCTACCCTCACACATTATGTTATCTGAAAGATACATTGGGGGTGTGGACTACCTCTAGTGGAGAATCACTTAGCCTGCTACCGGATACCCATTTTCCGGGCAACTCCCTACGTCGCTTCAGGCGTCAGGATACTCAGACGCTAGTACGACGTATATTGCTTCGGAGGTAGTCAACATACCAACACTGAACTGGGCGATTGGAAGCTTCAAACCTTACAAATCTCCAGGACTTGACGGTATCATTCCAGCTGAATTGCAGCACGTGTCGGACTACATTTCCCCTTGGCTATGTAGGGTTTTCACTCGCTGTATCAACTTAGCTTATATACCCCTGAAGTGGAGGGAGACGAGAGTGGTGTTCATTCCAAAAGCTGGAAAAAGTTCACACACCGTCCCAAAAGACTTCAGACCAATAAGTCTATAATCGTTCTTATTGAAGACAATGGAGCGCTTGATAGATTCTTACTTACGAAGAGTTATTGATCCTAAACTGCTGTCGACGCGACAACACGCTTACAGCAAGGGAAGGTCAACCGAAACAGCTCTTCACGAGCTTGGGAGTACCATCCAGAAATCGCTCTCGGTAGGAGAATACACATGACAGCCCTTTTGGATATAGAAGGGGCTTTTAACAATGTCACACCGGACTCGATATTAGCGGCACTATCTGGTCTAGGAGTGAATTCCGTGATCATATCACTGATTGAAAATCTGCTTGCCAACAGGCGGATAACAGCTAAATTGGGAACGACTCTAATATCCCGATTCGTGAACAGGGGAACGCCACAAGGAGGCGTTCTGTCACCACTTCTATGGAACTTAGCGCTGAACAAATGCTACTTTCATTGGAGAGACAAGGCTGCAACGTGGTCGCCTATGCTGATGACGTGGCCATAGCCGTAAATGGGAAGTTTCTGTCCACACTTAGAGACATTCTACAGAGGGCTCTCACTATGCTATCTAGCTGGGCAAGTACTTGCGGTCTGGGGGTAAATCCGACCAAAACGGAACTTGTTCTTTTCACGAGGAAGTATAAGATACCTACCTTCGACCCTATTTCTCTTTACAGTGCTGATATCGCCTTCTCTGATGGAGCCATGTATCTTGGAGTATTCCTGGACAGGAAGCTGAACTTCAGACGGAACTTGGAGGAAAGGGCGAAGAAGGCGGCTATAGCTTTATACTCCTGCAAAAAGGCCATTGGTAAGCGGTGGGGCTTCAGCCCGAAAATTGCTTACTGGATCTACACAGCGGTGGTTCGCCCAATACTGCTTTACGGGGTCATCGTCTGGTGGCCTGCACTAGAGAAGGCCTCTAATACCAACCTTCTTGCAAGGGTACAGAGAATGGCTTCCATGTATATTACTGGTGCCCTTCGTACCACACCTACGGATGCCTTGAACATCCTCTTACACCTAATACCGTTGGACATATTAGGAAAGCAGTCGGCGGCCTCATCGGCCATTCGACTAAGAAGCATAATACAATGGCGTGGTCATAACTGTGGCCATGAAGTGATCCTGAATAACAGGAACTTACCATTGAACGTGGACTACACCACTCCGAGGAGTGTATTCGAACGACACTGCCAAACTCTGATACCGACCAGGGAATCCTGGTCAGGGGGGGTTCCAGGTATCAGACGTTCGATAAATTTCTATACTGAAGGATCGAAACTGCGTGGTCAAGTTGGTTTCGGAGTCTATTCAAAGGAGCTTGGACTAAATCTGGCTCGCAGGTTGCCAGACCACTGCAGTGTTTATCAGGCAGAGGTACTGGCAATAAAGGAAGTTGCTGACTGGTTGGGTCGGAATATTCTGTCTACAACCGCAGTCAATATCTACTCTGATAGTCAGGCCACGGTAAAATCCTTGGAATCAATGTTCCTGAAAACAAGAACCACCCTTAACTGACGCACGTCTTTAAATGAGATGACCAAGCAGTTCAACATCAGACTCATTTAGGTCACTGGGCACAGGAATATACCGGGAAACTGTAAAGGTGACGAGTTGGCAAGACAGGGCACTACCTTTCGGGTTCCAGCGGACTTGGAATGTGTTGGTATACCCCTGGAATCTTGTAGGCTGGAACTTCGGCTTCACACCGCCAGCATAACCGACAACAGATGGGCTAATGGATCAACGTGCAGGATCACGAGACAGATCTGGCCGGCTCTAAATCATAAGCGCACTAGCGCGCTACTATCACTCCCCTGTAGGGAGATTTTAACAGTAGTTGCTGTTATCACTGGGCACTGCCTCATAGGGAGACACGCTGAACGCCTCAGGGTCTCGTCAAATGACTTCTGTCGTAGCTGCATGGATGTAGAGGAGGTGGAGAGCATAGAGCACTTCCTTTGCTATTGCCCGGCGCTCTCCAGAACGAGACTTCGAACATTGGGATCGCCGTTTCTTCACGATCTCTCTGATCTCTCAAATGTGGACATTTCACATATCAGGGGCTTCATCAGGAGCTCAAACTGGTTCTACGGTGGGGACTGAGGGGAACACCTATTCGTCTCGTGGTATCACAATGGACCCCAGAGTCTAAGTGTGCTTTGCCTTTGGTTTAGCAGTCACTTTCAACCTAACCTAACCTATTCATGTATAATATATGTGGAAGTTGGTTCACTTTCTGGATAGGCCTGATCACTAAAAACCATATAACGCATAGACTTAGAAGACAAATTTATGTGGATTCCCCTATAAGTTTCCAACAATATGGCTTTCAAAATGTGGTTCAAGTTCAGAAATATAAAATTTAATAAGATTCTTAAAAATCCGAAACAAATTCAAAACAACTCAACAAAATTATATAAAATGAATAAATTTCCTTAAATAACACTGTGGCAAAAATTTAAATTTTTGGAATTTACTTGTCAAGTAACCAAGTGAAGTTTGAAGGCCTGGTTGACTACAGCACAAAACTGTATATAGAAATTTTCTAGGTTATTGTCAGAAAGCGTTTATGGTTTACTCTCCTACTAAGTTATATTCAATCCGATATTTTCGCACCGATATTTACTTTTTCAACGAATTTAGAAAAAAGATTCTAAAGTTCTCATACTATATACACATATATATATACTTTTTGATGTATAGTCATATGTTTCAATATATTTTTTGGTAATACTTTTGCAACATTTCTAAATAAATCACAATTTTATTTTAATCAATACAATTAAATAGAATTCGTTAGGAATTAAATAAGGTTTAACTTATTTTGTATGGTCTTATATTAGAAACTTTACGACACTTTTTCAAAACAAGGAAATTAGAAATTCGATGCTGGAATGACTCAATAAACTATTCATAACTTCATCGTAATGGGAAACTTCAATCGTTTTTCAAAAAAAATTTGCACTACAAACATATCCTTTCCTTTATTTTGGAAACACCGATTTATATTGTCTATGTATATGAAAATTAATGTTCTGAATATTTATTTACGAAAACAGTTTTAACGGTCAGAATGCTACCCAATTACTGGAGTTTGCTAAAATGCAACATGACAATTTTATTACGTTTAATATACATATGTTTATATTCAAACTTTGAAAAATTTCGCGCTGTTACTCCCAAATAAGTTACTCTTAAAACTATGAGGTATTTAAGTCATTATTTGAACTTCCATGGTTACAAAAATAACCTTAAATGAGATAATTTTTAATCGAGTTGAAAAACAAAAGAAAAGAATTCATGAACAAATTTTCAAATAGTTTTCTTACATACATATGTAAAACTCTTTACACTTATGTCAATAAATTTCAACCAGTCCGCTTTCCAGTAGCATTAAAAAATTAAAACTAGATTCAAAATTAATACAGTTAGAAACTATTTAGTGGGGGAAACCAAAGATTCTTTTTAACAAAAACTTCGAAATTTGTAGGTTTTATGCAATATTTTAACATGTTTTTGTGATAAACTCAACAAGATCCTAATATCATATAGATTCAGTCAAATTGGGTTTGTATGTGTTTATTTTATCCATTAATTAGTAGTCCAAATAAAATCCCTGTAGGACAATTCTTAGTCATAGGCTCCATATAGAGCTGCTTTCCGATCTTCACTACAATCTATCAAAAAACAAAAATATTGCTCAGATTTTTCTCAAATTTGGTTTGAATATATATTTTTAAAATATATAAGTGACTTTACCAAATATGGTCAGGATCGGTCCATTTTGCGACTTCGTCCCCATATAAATATAGCATCCGATATAAACTTTTTCATATCTGCAGCCAAAAAAATTAGTAACAGTGCCACTCAAATTTGATTTATGCTAAGTTTCTATATCTAATTAGTTGGACCGAAGAGATAGGTTCTCTAAACCATGGGTTAGGGTATCGTCTAGACCGAGTATAATTTTCTTACTTGTTTTTTTTTTTTAATTTGTGGTTAAATGTATTCTCTGATCTTAAGGCAAAGTGTTTGTTTTAAATGATTAATCGGAATCTGCACAAAGTTCGTGGTATATAAAGTTTACTGACATTTTCCACAAAACGAATGTTGTTATTGCTGATTAGAATAAAAATTCCCTGTTATGCACTCTAATCTGATAATGATTCTTTTAATAATTTATGGACCCACACAAAGCTTCAAGACTTTTAACTTTTTTAGTACTTCAGATATATAACTATCAACGAACAAACAAAAAAGTTTCGCCTCTTGATATAGATAAATGTTCAAAATAGCGCTATTTATATATTAACAACTTTAAAACTGGTCAAAAAATTTAATTTTGCTATAAAAATAAAATATTTTTAAAAAAGTTTCATATAAAAATTAGTACCATAAATTAGACACTTACACAAGGGGTTTTCTAAATTGAATTATGGAGGCCAGTGATTCAGAATTCTAAATGTCGTTTCCTCCATCCGATCGATCTGAAGCTCTATATTTGCTCTGAAAAAAGATTAACTTTGACTTCGTCACGCGCAGTCACGCACAGTCACGGAGTGATTTAATTTTAAAATAGTCACGCAAAATCACGTACCGTCATGGATAGATTCAAAACTCATATGCATAAGGGAAAAAAGCGTTTTAATAAAATCTTTGTTTTTATGGGTTAGATTATTAACGGGTTCGATACAAAATTGGACGTCACAAATGCGATTCGATACCCGTCCGTCCGTCTTTGTGTCCATGTAAATTTTTTAATCAACCTACATATCGCAAATATGAACATATTTTGACGAAATTTGGTGTATAGGCATCTATCGGCCATAGCAAGAACACCTTGGAATTGTCGCCATATAAATATAAATGACCCCTATGAAATCGACTTAAATTGTCATAAAATCGAAATTATCTTATATATCTCGTGCAAATGGGGTTTGTGTATGTTTATACTCCCATTAAACGGTAGTCCAAAAATAAACCCTATAGGTGCCATATAAAGGTGCTTCCCGATCTTCACTTAAATCTATCAAAAAACAAAAATAGTGCACAGATTTTTCTCAAAATTGGCATTTCCATATTCTTGCAAAAAAAAAAAAAAAAAATTATAAATATGGTCGGATCGGTGCATTTTTCGATCTAGTCCAAATAAAATATAGTATCCGATATGAACTTTTTCATAATCAAAGGCCACAAAAAACCACTCAAATTCAGTTTATGCTTATTTTCTATATCCAATTAGTTGGGCCTAAGAGATATGGTATCTAAACGCATGGTATAGGCTGTGGTATAGTCGGTCTAAACCAATTTGATTAAAGTTGAATTACTTGTGTTTTTTGGCAACTTCAAGTTTAATCGGGCTTAAAAATAGATTTTTATATTATATAACTCTTGATGTCGAAACATTGTGCCACAGTAACTTTGTGCTTGGGCGGAATTTAGGGATCATTTCAATGGGGACTAGGTCTGAACATGGACCGAATTTCACCAATTTCCACAGCTTTCATCCTATGGCCGAAAAAAGCTTATATAGCAAATCTCGTCAAATTATATTCACATTTGCGACCTGTAGTTTGATTACTAGGTTAACATGGACACACAGACGGACGAACGGAAGGACATCGCTATATCGGCTCAGAAAATGATTCTGAATCGATCGGTATAATAAAGATGGGTCTAGGTCAAGAATTGTTGGTAGTTACAAACGGCAGCACAAAGTCATTATATCCAAACCACATAGTGGTATAGGGTATAAAACTGAAAAATCAAATCATTTGTTTTTCTTATTTTAGGGTAATTTGGAAGTTATTGATAAAATAATGAGTACATTTTATTTTCGAAACAGTCTTTCTGTACATCTGTAAAAATCAGATAAATAATTTAAACTTGAGATGCTCTAATATGAAATTCGTTCATGTGAATCTAATCGTAGTAAAAATATAAAATATCAAAATATAATCCATGAATTTCACACCATTTATTAAATGTATATTACTAGAGGATTGTGTGGCGCCCAGGCGCCCGTTTATTTTGACTTTAACAAACAAATTTTTTTTTCATTTCAGAATTTACTTATATTTGATATATTTAAAATAAATTAATTTTAATGTTTTTAAAATTTCTTAAAAAAAAAAAAAATATCGAAAAACAGTTGTAAAAAATACAAACATAAAAAGTGGGCGTAAAAGTAGGCGTGGTCAGTAAAAAGTATACGGCGACCTTTCCTGGGGTATAGAGATCGTGTGTACAAAATTTCAGGAAAATCCGTTGAAAAATAAAAATTTGTATAGCGGTCAAACAAACAAACAAACAAACAAACAAACAAACAGAAAATGAATTTTATATATATAGATAACTTTTTAAAATGCATCAAAATAAATAAACTTATTCAACTAAAAAAAGTTTCTAAACCATTCGGACAAAACAAAAAAATACTACGGTTATAACGAACTTAGTCTATAACGAACTAATTTGGCCGGTCCCGCCGAGTTCTTTATAACCGAACTCCATTTTATTGTAGAAAAAATAGAAAAGCATAGAAAAACAAAAGTTTTAGAGCAAGGTTCCTAAAAGTTTCTTAAGGGGAGGGTAAGGTTTTAAAAGTAAAAAAGTAGTATTTTCATAATTCTTTTTTGAAGACATGAATACACGTTATAGCATAATATTTGAAGAATCTTTGAAAAAATTTTCAACTAAAAATTTTAATAAATAAGTCCGCAACAGCATTGTTGTTTTGCGGTGACTATCATAACTCGTTACCGGACCATGTGAAATAAAAAAAAACGAAATACGTTCAAAAGGTGACATGTTTCCTGAAGTAGTGACGAAGAGTTTTTCAATTTTTTTTTTTTGCAGCATTTTAAAGTGAAAAACGATTTTTGCTATACAATTTCGGAACTTTGTTGTTAAAAAATGGGGAAGAATATGGAATTAGAAAAAACCTTCGTGGTTACCTAATGATTTATGTGTAGACATAGTGTCTAAAATTTCAAAAGAATCGGTCAAGAAGATTTTGAGTTATGATGTTCACGGACTTCGAACATTTATTTGCGAGAAAATCGGTTTAAAGTTTTGTTAAAAACGGATTTATATACATAATATACCGTATGAGGCCGGTCGCTGGAAACGCTGTATCTTCTTAAGTTTTGCTCTGATTTACTTTAAATTTTGACACAACACTCTCGACATGTTGTGCATTCAGGAAGAGAAATGCAAAAAAAGGTTTTAAAACCTACCACCCCTCAAGGAAATGCAAACACCAATGCACATACACAAAAAAGAAAAAATATTTCATATTTCATCATACATGTAAACTGAAAAAAGAGAACTACATTTTTTTGCAAAGTTATCTATAAATCCAAAAAAGCAAAAATAAAAAATAAGCGCGTATTAGTTTTACTTAAAAAAATTGTCTTTAATTCTTCCATGATAATTTCAATAAACTATTCAAATTAAAATCTTAAATATAACTATTTACGTAATTTATGTTTGTCTAAATTTTTTAAAAAAATTAATATTATGAGTGAAAAAAAAATTATTTTCCCACCTCTCTCTAAAATTACAATGTAATTTAATTATGCAAAGTTACAATAATTTAAATTTTAAACTCAATATTGCACTATTTTTTCAAGTGCTTTTCATTTTCAATACAGAGCTATAACGAAATCCTACGTTGGACAACAAAAAAATTCACATTGAAGATCTCCTTTTTCTCAAATTTTTATCAAAAAAGCATACTCTTTGGTAAGTGCTGGCCATCAGAGAACCTGAGCGAAAGCACTCTTAACAATACAAAACAATTTTGAGATGAAAAACAAAACAGACAAACGGATAAGTTTAGTTTGGTAAAATAAGTATGTATGCATATCGGACGACGTTAAATGAGAAAAATAAAAATGTTTAAAATTTCATTCATTCCTTTTTTTGCAGAATTTTTTCATTGACCAACAAAGGGAATTTAATGAAGAATTTGAATAGATATTAGTTTTTTTGATGCATTTTTTGCGTTCAACTTATTCCATATGTAACACTAAATCTGCATATGTAGTGCTATTGTCGTTAGCAGTTTTGACAACTTATTGTAATTTCGACGATTTTTCAATTTGTTAAAATGATTTGTTAAATTTGTTAAAATGATGTTTGAAGATTTAAAATTTTCAGTAGCATAAAAATTACGATTTCAAGGATTAACAATTAATGGGTTGTTTAGTGTAAATGTAAATTACAAAATATGTATAGATTTAATTCTGAGTCAAGTCGTTTCAAAATGGAAATACCTTGAATAGCATCTCTATTTAAGATTTAAGTTTTAATTACGGCGATACTTTAAACCTATATTTTATGTTTCAGCTATAGATACATGTCAATAAAATTATTTAGTTGATTGCTGTGTTAAATTTTTTCCGTTGAAATTTCATCACTAATACATTTTTATATATAGAAATAACCAATGCTGTAATAATATTCGTAATATGAATGATATAAATAAATTTTATTGTTTCCTTTTGTAATATTTTGTGGAGTTTTATTTTTATTTTTCTTGATAATTTCTCGTTTTAAAAATGACGATTTTGGCGATTTAGTTTCCAAAATTGTCGATTTTCAGAAGATTTTATTAGCAGTACTGGTCGGCAACATAGAAGAGAGAAAATTGTGTGTGGGTTTGTATAAAATGAGAAAGATTAAATTTTGTTTGTGTATTTCGCATTGCTTTGTAGGGAGTGCTGTGTGTGTATTATTTCAGCGTTACAGAATCAGTCAGTCAGTCAGTGAGTCAGGGATCAGCGTAAATATATATAAGATTGTGTATTTCTTGTAACATAAATTTTCATGCGAAGAATTAAATTTTAGTAGACATTTTATTTATAGCTTATAACGAATTTAATGTATAAAATATATCAACATATTTGCCGAATATAAAAGCGATGTCTGTAAATAAATATTTATTTTAAAATATTTGCGCCATTTTATTTTGATATTAAATATATAAGTACATGCTGGTGTTAAAATGGAAATTAAATAATGAAAATTAACTCTATGGTACATAACGAACTGGATGAACGGGAGTTCATAACAAGGTACCAGTGTACATAGTGCAGTTTATTCGTTTATATTGAAATAAAATAATATATATCACAGGCTATTAGAAACGCTTAGTTTTTACATCTCAACTGTTCAAATTTCATGTTTGGAAGTTAATTCTGGTTTCTATAGGCATTTGGTACCTAACAGGCACACAAAAGTAAACAGAAACTGGTTTCATAAGGTTTGGTTTTTTGCTTGTTTTTGACACCTGCTTGTGAATTGTTTGTATTTTTAGGTAGCAAATGTTCAGCTACACTAGCAAAAGAATAGATGTCAATTATTTCGTCATTATAAGTGGAACAGTTCAACAGTGAGTGCGTTTGAGTGAAGAAGCCAGAAACAGATATATTGAGTTTTTACTTGATAATATGACTGAAGAAGAGGAATTTACTGGAAAAGTGCAAGACTCAGGGAGTGAAGACTGGACAATGATAACGAAAACAACGAGATTCCAGCCGCTATTGACATGCCAATGCAAATTGAGCAAGATGTATTTGAAGTTGAAAGTGACAATGAAACTGATATGGTTGAAGAAAATGCACCAACATCAAGCACAACAGAAAGTATGATTGCACGTGATGGTACTCAATGGCAACCAACACCACCTGTTTGTCAACAAATAAGGAGTCACAAAATCATTAGAACTCGCAGTGGTCTATTACGAATGACGGAACGTATGACTGGTATGCAATGCTTCAAGAGATATTTTACAATAGAAATGGTCGATATAATCGTGCGTCATACCATCAAAAAAGGCAATTCAACTTATGATGCCTACAATGCAGCACACCCAACAAAGCGTCAATTGAAGTGGAGGGATGCGACAGTGGCGGAAATATACGCATTCATAGGAATGCTGATAATGGCAGGCGAAAATCATTCCAATGATGAAAATGTAAGGGACTTATGGACGCAATTGTCTCATCCTCTATATACTGGCAAACAAGACAGTGGTCGCGAAATTGGTGTAGGCGAAAGAGTTGTCAGAAATTTGGTTGGGCCATACCACGGTAGCGGCCATAATATCACCGTGGATAATTTTTGTATGACGCTGCCACTGGCAAAGCAGCTGATATCCATCAAACTTACACACAGAAAAAATATTGGTTGGAATTCGGTTGCTACCAGAAAAATTTGTTAAAGTAATACGAATTTTCATTGTACTTCTTTAATTTTTAAAAATACAACAGATATTCTCTTATAACTACCGTATATATGCAATTCATTTAAAATATAACAACAAAATTAGTTCCGTTTACCAATCATATTCTTTATACAAATTTCTAACCTAATTTAATTGAAGCAACATAATAAAACCGAGAATAATATGTCTTAATCCTAATTATTGGCGACTGTAACTACTAATTCCATTACACCAACATATTTCGAACCGAAAATATTTTAACAGACATTGTAACAAATAATTGGTTAGAGTCCTAGCCATAAAATTTGCATTAAGAACTATTTTTCGGTTATAACAAACGAAACACAAATTTTCAACCTCTTTTGGTAATTCTAAGCGAAAGGAAATTGTATAAATCGATTTCTGTTGTAAATACCAAAAAAAGATAAGAATATGATTAGCCAGACCAAATTCTTTGATTTATTTTGTATTTGTCAAAAAAAAAAAAATAAAAATAAATAAATAAAATGTAATAAAGAAAACTTTTATTATATAACGAGAAAATTTAATTTAACAATTCAAAATCTATCATAGCGTGTAAAAAAGTGTCAAATTATTAAAAAAAAATTTACTGTTGATTGGTGTAAAAGAATTATCTGTTATTATGGAACCTAGAGATGTATTATTCAGTCCACATGGCATGAGTTTTTTCTTGGTATTTATGGTTATAGCTTAGAAAAACAATCTGCCATTCAAAATCGCATTCTCGTTCCCTCTGCAAAGGTGGATATCTGCAGAAACTTAGAACGCATTTGAGCAAATGTAAAGGTACTTAGTTCTCGATTGCCATATTCCAATTAATGAATACTTCCAGTCCTGATTGTCAGACTTTTATTGCGGCAGAAACTCATATATGAAAAATTCCCCACACCTGTATTAACGGCAGAAATGTTTGTGAGGATGCAAGTCACCTGAAATCGGGGTTTCTGGTTGTCATCAATGTTAACCGCAATGTTCTACAAACGAATAAAATCAAGTCTACATATGAATAGTTTTTAGTTGTATTCAAGGATCGGACTGCTTTCATTTTCTGGCTAGAATGTCACAAAAGCAGTCGTTATTGTAAAGTTGGTCAATTGCCCAAGGAGACTATTATAGGCTTGTGTAAGTAACAAGTTTGTGCTGACGTACTAGTCTATCCATACTTTTTATAATGTCGACGTATGTGCTAATTAAATTACGTACAGAATACATCATATTGGACATACGAACGACTATTTAAATTTATAAAAAAGTGCATTTTAAGGCCTAGGCCAAATACCACTGCTCCATACAAGTTCGGTTTAAATAGCATTACTACAAACTTCCTATGCGTTCGAATTGATTTTGCCACGATTTGTCATTAGTATAAAAACAACCAATATAGAACCTTTTTCAGCCATAGTGTCCACAGTTTCTCTAAATGTGTAAAATATTGGATGTAATGTATGTATATATTATTATTCAGTAAATGTCTTTAGGATATATAATAGACGTTATTTAAAACCAATTTTGTATCCCATATTATGTTCACATCCTATATGAAACTGGATATGCATATGTATTGCAAGGTAACAATGTCAATTAATACCATTGCCTTATGATCTAATCATTTTGTTGCCTAAAATAAAATTATTGTAATAATATATTTTTTTTAAAATACTAAAAATAATAACAATAATATATTTATTAATAATATTTTTTTTTAGACATGTAGCAGACAATTTAAATACGCGCATATGGTATAATATATTTCAACAATATATTTCTATTCAAAACTCTTTTATCGCTTGGAATTATTTAGTGATGCAGGGATAAATATTTAAATTTTTTTTGTCAAATGTAAAATGTATAAATTATTAAAAATAAATACTTAAGTAATAATAATTTTTGGCTTTTATATTTCTACGTATTAGTAAAAATCTCGATTTGTGATTATAATAATCGATAA
This sequence comes from Cordilura impudica, assembly GCA_963682025.1. Lineage (NCBI taxonomy): Eukaryota > Metazoa > Arthropoda > Insecta > Diptera > Scathophagidae > Cordilura > Cordilura impudica. The sequence continues at coordinate 282,637,059 of OY821517.1, read as the reverse complement.
CTAAAATTAGTATTTCCAGTGTATCAACTAAACATCACAATGCATACAATCGAATTTATATATAATATTAATTGCTATTATCATATATATTATATAATTCAGTAATCACAACAGAAAAATGTGACAGTACATGGGACTACAAAAATTCGGTTGGCAACAAATTCGATTGCAACAACGAATCTGTTTTCTGTGTGTAGCATTGTCGGAACCCTGCGGTGAAACAAAGCCTATATACCAACAGAAATGAAAGACGATAAGAGGTGGACCATTGGGACAAGCAAATTTGGTTTCCACGAGAAGGTGACTATGGGTACATACAAACAGAGGAAAATAAATTCCGTAATAATCTTGTCGACTGTGCATGATGATGCAACTGTAGAAGAAAACGGCAAACCATAAACCGTCAATTTTTATAACAAAACAAAAGGTGGCGTGGATGTTATGGACCAGACGCTTCGGGACTATACCACACAGACATACACAAAAAGGTGGCTTTGACGTTTTTCTACAATATGCTCGATGTTAGTGCTTTCGCGGCATACACTATATTTTATGAGAATAACACAACTGTTCCATATCAAACAACACAGAGAAAACGCTTTTTGCGTAAACTAGCTGAAGATTTGTGTGTGCCGATAATAGAAGAAAGAGCAACCAATCGCCAAGTAATGACAGCTTTTTGGGAAGACCAGTGGAGACCGTAACCTATACCGAGCAACCATCTACTTCTATGGCCGCTTCTACTGATGGCAGGAAGCCAATAACAGGAAGCTGTTATTTGTGCGCTTCTTTGCCAGATAAAAGGAGAAGAAAGACGAGAAAAGCCTGCAGCGTTTGCAAGAGACCAGCTTAAGATCAACATACTAAAACAATTTCAAAATGTTTTCTATGTTTCAACAATGACTCAACATAAGACATCAACTATTAGCAATAAGTTAAAATGAATAAAATATAAATAATTCAACTAAGAAACAATTACATTGCATATTTTACATCACATCAGTAAACATTATGAAACCAAATAAAAAGAAAACAAGCGTTTTTTCTTTGAAATATAAGGTAATTTGCAATAAGGTACCCGGGTATCCTGGTTATGGACCCCTGTATGCAAAAATATTAAACTCATTTTTTGGTTAATATGTTTAACCAAATTTGATACACTTTCTTCTATTCTCTAAGTTTAGCCGAAATGTCTGATGATCCGGAGTTTCATGTTGATATCTTCAATATTATAGGAACAGCAGCACTTTAAAGTTCAAATTGATACCCGGGTACCCGGTTATGGACCGTAGAGTTAGTGATGTTCTTTCAAACATTGATTTAAATAAAGGGTCCGCCATCTAACGTTTTTTTTTCAACTAGTGCTTATTTCGTGAATGGTAAGACTTAGCTCATGTCTCATTTGACAGATAATTAGTTTTATCCTTCCGCTGAACGAATATGGTTGTGTATACGCTTGAACAACGCTGGGAAATATTGCGACATTACTTTGAAAATCATGGTAATGTTGCAGAATGTGTGCGAAAATTGCGTGCGGATTTTGGAAAAAGAGAAGCACCGTCAGTTCCGTATGTTCGTTATCTTGTGAAAAAAGTGAAGGAAACTGGCATCCTCATCGATAAACCAAAGCGAGAAAAGCCAAAAACAGTGCGTGAAGCGCCATCAACATCAATTCACCGTCTTTCTCAAGAATTGAACATTTCGGAGGCATCAATGTGACGAATTTTGCATAAAGACCTTAGTATGACGCCATACAAAGTCCAATTGGCTCAGGAGTTGAAGCCAACTGACCATCCAATGCGTTTTCGCTTCGCTAAGTGGGCCTGCGATCGACCTACAGAAGATGCCGATTTTGCCAAAAAAAAATATCTTTTCAGATGAAGCTCATTTTGATCTTGGCGGGTATCTAAACAAGCAAAATTGTCGCATTTGGGGCACAGAAAACCCGCATGCATACATTGAAAAGCCGATACACCCAAAACGAGTCACTGTTTGGTGCGGAGTTTAGTCCAGAGGCATAATTGGGCCATTTTTCTTCGAAAATGAGCAAGGAGTGGCCGTTACAGTCAGTGGCGATCCTTAGCGGGCCATGTTGAACGAATTTTTGTTCACAAAAATTGAAGAGGAGGATATTGGCAACATTTGGTTTCGACAGGATGGCGCTACGTGCCACACAGCCGAAGCTACACTCGATGTTTTGCGCCCTGTTTTTGAAGATCGCATTATCAGCCGCAGAGCTGATGTCGTTTGGCCACTTCCTAGCTGCGATTTGACACCGTTGGGCTCTTATTTGTGGGGTGCCCTCAAAGATAAGTGTTACGCCAACAAACCAGAGACAATTGACGCTTTAAAGGACAATATTTGTGAAGCCATTGGTGAAATACAGCTGCACACAATGGATAATGTGCTTAAAACTTGGACCGATCGTGTAGGCTACTGCATGGCCAGCCGGGGCAGCCATTTGAACGAAATTATTTTCCATTACTAACCGGAAGGATTGTACCTTCAAATAAAAAAAGAAATTTGAGATAGTATTCAGTAGTTTTTTCTATAGCATTTTCAAAAAAAAAAGTTATTTGGCGGACCCTTTAGTTGATTAAGCATGAGTTGAAGTAATAGGCAGAAGCATGCTGAAGATGAACAAGTCGCTTTGTTCGAAAGTAGCTACTCCATCTTGCGATGAATTCAATTTTCACCAATATTTGTCTTACATTACAAAATTATTGTCTTTTCTTTCATTAGAAAATGTACACAGGATCTAAAACCGAATGATAAATAACTAATAACTAATAAAACACATTTAGATTCATATATATTAACAATTATATAAGTACTTGTTAAAGTTTTTCCACTATATCGGCAGAATAGAACAAAATAAAATCTTTTATTACTGTAAATAAGGGCTTAGTGTTGGTTAACCGCATGTTCCATAATAAAAATAATAATGAAATGCATATTTTAACCAAATGTTACCAATTATAATAAAAAAAAAACTACCTGTTAATTTCTACCTCTCCACCCACTTTTTAAAGTCAAGTGTCAGAAAATAATAAATGAACTGGTATTTCGGGGAACGGCCATAAAATATTTCTGATATAAACACTTGTCTCAAAAAAAGTGATTTTTTTTCCTGAGGTTAACATATTTTGGGTATTACAGTATTGAGGGTATGAAATTTTAGTTAGTTATGTTACATGCCGTCGGAAAGGTTAATTTGTCTAGTCTCAGCATATGCTTTATTTTGAAGGTTTTAGAAACACACACTAATAGGAAAAAAATTCAAAATAGTGCATATGTAAAAATTTAAAAACCTTTGTCTTGAGTTATAAATCATTTTATTTATTGATATCTCGCATCCCACTAAGCGACCAAAAAGATCTTAAAGCAAAAAATCTTTTGAGCAAAAAAAGTATTAATTTTTTTTGAAAAAAAAAGTAAAAAAAAATTTTTGATTTTGCAAAAATGTCAACAAATTTTTTTTTATTTTTTTTCCGAAAGACTCAAGAAATAGCTATCTAAACTATTTAATTGAAATTCTTCGTCGGAAGTGAGCAGACAGATGATGGGAAGTGCATGTATTTGATGAGACTATGGGCATTTCAATTAAAAAACATTTGTATATCCTATACTACTATGTGGTTTGGGTATAATGACTTTGTGCTGATGTTTGGAACTACCAAAAATGCTTATAGAAGCCACGGGATCGGAGGCTGTTGGATCGGTATATTGGACCGTTTCATCATGCATTCTTTAGCTAAACAAAGTCCCAATTGTCGTAAAAATTTCGTTCTCCTACGATTTGGATCCTCGTCTCTACGAAGGTTCGATTTCCGAAAAAGTTTTGGTACTGTAGTAACCATTTCGGTTGGCAATTAAAAACTAAAAATCATAAGTCTTTCCCATAATTACAATAAGACGAAATATCAGGTTATTTGCTTTAATTACACAACCTTCAGCTGTCTTGTGGAATATGTTTTCGAAACATAACCCTTATTTTTATGGGAAATGCATGAAATTAAAGTAATACACAAAAAAACTTATTTGATGTTGGGCATATTGGGGGTGAAGAATATCTTGTTTTTGCTAACTGGTCGCTGATAGTTTCCTTATTCGAGGTTTTCTTTGCCAAATCAGAAGAAACGATCAAATTATCAGACTTGATGTTACCCCCTTCCAAACCTTCTGCCAAACCTAATGCTAGATAATTTTGCTGTTGGCATTTACATAATATTTTTACCTTTAGTTTTAACAATTACTTAATTTATTTACACCAAAAAAAGTAATAAACGTACATATATATGTATATATATGGGGGATTTCATGTCAAGTGCACCAACTTTTGAAACCGATGTCTTCCGATCAGGATGAAATTTCCACCAAGGTTAGTCCTATTGGATAGTAGTTCAGACACAATTTTTCAACAAGATCGGTTCAGATCTCTCTGAGTTAGAGGGGATCAAATTTGACATTTTGGCCAAACAGGTGTTTTTTCTCATCCATGTAACTTATTACCTATTGTTCTTAGAAAATTTTCTTCCAAAGAGTTTAGATAGCTATTTCTTCAAAATTTCGGAAAAAATACTTAAAAAAAAAAATTTGTAGACTTTTTTTTTTGATAAATTAAAGCATTTTTTTGCCTTTTTTTCAAAAAGGGCTTTTTTTTCATAAGAAAGCTTAGGATTTTTCCTTTAAGAGCTTTTTGGTCGCTTAGTGGGATGGGAGTGGGATATCTATCAATATAAATGTTTTGTAACTCAAGACAACGGTTTTTAAATTTTTCACAAATGCACTATTTTGAATTTTTCCCGATTTGTTTCTAAAACCTTACAAATAAAACTTATACGGAGAAACTAGACAAACTAAACTTTCCGATGGTATGTAAAATACCTTCATAACATAACAGAAGAGAATGGTTATCTGTAACCTGAAAGAGTTTTTTGCAACATTTCAAACTGAACACGAGGATGTTAGAATTGGCTTCACGAAATTAACCCAAATTTACCATGAAAATGTTAAACTGATGTTGAAGGAAATCAACTTAAAGTATTTAACAGTTGATTCGGCAGAAGATTTACACGATTACCGCGATTGCCTTAAATTGACTATGTGTCCTAATGCAACAACTTCTTGCCACTTAGGTGAATGTACCAATTGCCCGAAAACCACATTCACTAAAGAAAATTTAATCAACTCTTTAGATCGACAATATATAGAGGAGGTCAAATTTGATTCTTGGATTCAGACTGACAGATGCACATTGAAAACAATCATTTTAAATGTGGATGATTTTGTGGAAGAAATGTGTACAGGATTGCTAAGCTTGAGAAACCATGACTTTTTAGTCAAAGAGCAATGGTCATTCTTCAAGGATTTGATGACACATTTGAAGTCTGGTGAATTCGTTATTTCATATGATTTCACAGAAAACTATAAATATGTTCATCAGGATGCCATACAAGCATTTTACTTCAATAACGACCAAGCAACTATATTCACAGTAGTTATTTACTACATGAAAGATGAAAAACTGGAACACAAAAGTATGGCAATCATATCCGACGATTTAAAACATGATACCATTGCAGTTTATGAGTACCAGAAGAGAATACTAAAATTTCTAAAATCTAAATTTACAGTAAAGAAGGTATACTACGTTTCGGACGGAGCTCGTCAACATTTTAAAAACAAAAGTAGCTTGGAAAATCTTATGGCCCATGAAAAATATTTTGGAATGCCAGCTGAGTGGCATCCTACTGCTCATGGTGAAGGAGCATGTGATGGTATTGGAGCAAACCTTAAAAGAAATGCAGCGAAGTACAGCATCCAGTGCTCTCATCAAGATCGCATCTTAGATGCGACTGCTTTATTCCATTGGGCAAAGAATTATTGTAAATAAACTAAAATAGTTTTTAGTAGCAAAGAGGATCATCAGGAAACATTGAAAACACTGATGAGCAGATCCGATGCTGCGGTAACAATCGATGGCACCGCTCAATACTATGCTTTTATACCGCTTGTCGATGGAAGACCCAAGTTGAAAAAGTTTTCTGCCTCTATTCAATGCGATTTCTTTCCAAAGACAACCAATAAACCAGCAGCGATATCAACAGCTGAACCTAGTAACGCCAAGACAGGATTGACAAAAAAAAAAACGCAGTTAATAAAGGCGACAAAAAAGCTGGATGAAAGACTGGGTATTTAAAAATTTACAAGACTTAAATACTTCATCAGCTACAATTAATTAAGTATAAAAACAGTTATGATATAAATGGATCTAATGCAATTAAGATTAAATTTTAATAAATTATTTATCTTTTTATTTTTAAAATTATTATTATACATTAATTTAATTATTATTAAAAATAATTAGAAAATAATAATTTTTCAACATTTCTATAGAAAAAAAGCGATTTTTTCCTGAAGTTAACATATTCTGAGTATTACAGTATCGAGGGTATAATATTTTAGTTAGGTATGTTATATACCTTCGGAAAGTTTAGTTTGTCTAGTTTCTCATTATAAGTTTTATTTGTAAGGTTTTAGACACAAATCGGGAAAAATTCAAAATAGTGCATTTGTGAAAAATTTAAAAACCGTTGTCTTGAGTTACAAAACATTTATTTTGATAGATATCCCACTCCCATCCCACTAAGCGACCAAAAAGCTCTTAAAGGAAAAATCCTAAGCTTTCTTATGAAAAAGAAAAAAAAAAAAAATGCTTTTTTTTGAAAAAAAGGCAAAAAATGCTTTAATTTAGCAAAAAAAAAAGTCTACAAATTTTTTTTTTTTTTTAAGTATTTTTTTCCGAAATATTGAAGAAATAGCTATCTAAACTCTTTGGGAGAAAATTTTCTAAGAACAATAGGTAATAAGTTACATGGATGAGAAAAAAACACCTGTTTGGCCAAAATGTCAAATTTTGATCCCCTCTAACTCAGAGAGATCTGGACCGATCGTGTTGAAAAATTCTGTCTAGACTACTATCCAATAGGACTAACCTTGGTGCAAATTTCATCCCGATCGGAAGACATCGGTTTCAAAAGTTGGTGCACTTGACATGAAATCCCCCATATATATATATATATATAACGTATATATATATATACATATATGTGTATATTTGTAGGGAGCCAAAAAATCGCTCAAGTTACAAGGAAAATCATATTCTAGGGATCAAAAGAAGAAACTTTGCCCAATGAACCATACCTCTAAAACGAACTTTGATGTCCCGACTTTTGACCTGTATGTCTGTCAGTGTGCCATGGGGCAACCCCATTCCCCCTCATGCAACTGATCTGAAACTTGGCTCATAGATTAATTTTGGGTAGTCACGCATAGTCACGCATAGTCACGGAGTGATCTAAAAGTTATTTACACTCATACGATCGATCTTTTTGAATAACATAACATAGTCAAGGCGTATGATTATTATTTATTAGCAGAGTAGAAGATACGTATACGTATGAGTGTTAATTTTTATATTAAATCAAACATAGTCAGCTCAATTCTAAACAAAAAATGGTGATTTTTTGAAATGTTTGTATGGGGAAGCACCAGGGGGTTCCAGGAGGTGTGCCACTGGCATGGTCGCGTCGGATCTCCAAAGTGAGTGGGGTTCGATCATACATTTGGACTCGATTGGGGCACTCTAAATGGGTCAAAGTGAGATAGAAAGACAGGCAGGTCAAAAGTCGGGACATCAGAATTCATTTTAGAAGTATGGTTCCTCGGTCAAAGTTTGTTATTTTGATCCCTAGAATTTGATTTTCCTTGTCACTTGGGCTCTGGTTTTTGCATTGCATCCAAATTTTAATACGTAATGTTAGACGAAAGTAAAACACGAACACCTCGAAAGTTTCAGCAGATATCTGTAGGCAAAGTGCCACACTCCTACACCCACAGACAAAAAATCAAATATCAGATTTCATAGTGTCAATCGCCGGGCTATGATGGAGATTGTCGAAAAGTTTTATTAAATCGGTTCGTTATATATATATATATATATATATACAAATGGCATCTATATATATAGATGGAGATTGTCGAAAAGTTTTATTAAATCGGTTCGTTATATATATAAAAGTTTTATTAAATCGGTTCGTTATATATATATATATATATATATATATATATAACGAACCGATTTAATAAAATATATATAATAAAATATATATATATATATATATATATATATATGTATATATATATATAACGAACCGATTTAATAAAACTTTTCGACAATCTCCATCTATATATATAGATGCCATTTGTGGTACAAGATTAAAATTTGATTCTATCATTCTACATTATTTAGGAAATGTTTCTTAGAGATAGGCCTGTATTATTTTCTAATAAATGTTGGTTTTCCCAAATTTTCACATTTTCAACAGCACTTGTCCTTTAGACATGCCAAGGTCATGATAGTTCCCATTAAAGACAAATAGCTTTATATTTCCGACCAGACTGAAACATATAAGAAAATAATTATAAGCCAATTGGTAAAATAAAAGCTGTGTTTATTTTAATGTTTAATAGTTTTTATTTTGTTAAAGAGTGCGAAATAAACTAATTAAAACATACTTAGATTGCAGGCAAAATCAACCATACATAAATTCGAAAAACCAGTCAAACGATTTATAAAAACCAAAATACAAGAAAAATCACCCAGTCAACAAATATCTTAAGTCTTGTAAGAAAAGTTGCGTTGTCATTGCAACAACTGCTAGCCAGCCTAAGAATAATACTCACAGATCCTTATGCATAATTATGATACGAAAAATTTTAATTTTTTTAAGGGAATAATGAAACTAGCTACCGCAGTGTTCTGTATTTGGATATCTTTTTTTTCAACAACTTTTTAATGCTAATTCAAAATCAATCAAGTTAATATTTAAAAAAATAAATCTAATATACTAATAATATAAAGAGGTAATGTGTGTTTGTTTGTTTGTTTGTTTGTAGGAGGTAATATCCGTAAGTGCTCATCTGATCTTCCTGAAATTTTCACAGAGTCTTACTGCGAATATGAGAAGTTCTACAGGCTATAATTTTTTAAATATGTTAAGTGAGCGTGGCACCTCAAACACAAAGTAAATTGTTAATATCAAATATATTGGGTACTATGATAGATTGTCAATATTAGTAGCTACGCCGTAAATGGGCGGGATCGGATAAGTGGGCGTGGTACCTCCCATACAAGTTATAATTCAATATTATATATCTCGAGTACTGTGAAAGAGAGATCTTTTCAAATTTGTCAGATGTCACCTATTTTTAATGTGAGTAGTCGGACAAAAAATGGGCAGTATCGAACCAATAGGCGTGGCATCTGCCACAAAAATTAAACATAACATGCCATATATCTGAAGTACTGTTTTAGGGAGAGCCTTGGGACTTTCTGTGAGCCCATAAGTTATTCATCTGATTAGTTAGACAAAACATGGGCGTAATCGGAGCAGTGGGCACCGCCCGTACACAGTAAATATATGGTATTATAAGTGGTGTGCTAAAAAAGGGAAGCTTTGTCACTTTGCATGACACCATCAGATCTTAGTGTGAGCAGTCGGATAAAAAATTGACGGGTTCGCACCAATGGGCGTGGCACTCCCCACACAAAGTAACTATTTAATGTCATTTATCTGGAGTACTGCAAAAGAGAGAGCTTTGAGGCTTTGCGTGAGCCCATAGGTTCTTTGTATGATTAGTCGAACAAAAAAATGGGCGTGATTGGAGCAGTTGGCGTAGCACCGCCCATGCAAAGTAGATATCTAATATCATATAATTGGTGTGCTATAAAAGGGAAGGGCGTGGCACTTCCTATATAAAAAATATGAACTACTACGAAGGGGAAAGTCTTTTGACAAGTACGCTAGTTATCAATGTAATTTGTCATGGAAAATATATCGCCAAAATCAAAAATCGCGAATCCAAAAAATAGCGAAAAATAAAAATCGCACAAAAAAAAATCTCCAAATCAAATAGGGCAAAATCAAAAATCGCTAAAAATAAAAATTGCCAAATGATATTTTAAGTTCAAGGCCAATAGTTAAGTGTTGCCAAATCTAGTTTGGAAAATCCATGTTCTTCTCATGGGCAACTACATCTGCCTCCAAAAATGGGCGGGATTGGACAAATGCGCGTGGCACCCCCATACAAACTTAATATTAAATGTGATATATCTGAATTGCTGTAGCAGGGAGAGCCTTGGGACTTTGCGTGAGCACTTTCACTACGATTCGGGGAGGGGTAGCGAAGCACACCGGGTTACATCTAGTATTTAATAAATATGATGGCTCTTTTTATAAAGTAGGTAGTGATGTTGTAAATATGTTTGCCAATTTTTTCAGCTCAAATATTGATTATTCAATGAATCATACGGCTGCATTCTTAAGCTTATTAGAAATCTCGGAGTTATGCATTTTTTAAATTAGATTCAGATGGTTTATGTACCAATTTTTTGAAAAAGTGTGCTTTTTCTACCTCATTTGCACTTAAATATGTTTTTAATTTATCATTAAAAGAAGGAATTTTCATTAAAAAGTGGAAATAAACGTCCATTACTCCAGTTTTCAAAAATGGTAATAAAGATGAAGTTACTAGTTATAGTAAATTATCATGTGTTTAAAAATTTTTAAACATGTTAATAATAAAGAATTATTTTTCCTTTCAGAATCTATTATTTGTCTTTATCTGCATGGATTCTTTTCTAGTAGGTCTACAACGATCAACTTAACTGTTTTCAGTGAGTATTGCATAAATGCACTGGAACACGGTAGTCAAGTTAATGTTGTTTATACTGACTTTTCTAAGGCCTTTGACAGGGTATCTCATAGTATTCTCTATTATTAGTTGCAAGCAATGGGATTGCATACTAACATTCTTATGTGGATAAGATTATAACTATCTAATATAGTTTTCAGTGTGTTAGTTGAGGATTTTGAATTATTCCCAGGCGTTCCTCCTTTATTGATATATATAACTTACAAAATTATTTAATTCATTGAGTGCCATGCCACACGTCTACGTATGACAGGGGTTGCTGCACATTTAAGTTAGTTGTTCATTTTTGAACAGAACTACACCGATTTCGAATAAAAAGGTGCTTGCCCTTCGGATAAGTTTTTCTTCAAAATGTCTTGGCATTCAATGTATTCAATAATCTTTATGATTGGTGTTTGGTTAATAATCTGTTTTCAAATCTAACAAAATGTCGTCATGTCACTTTTTCTAAATCTGGCAATCCGCTACCGTCTTGTTTTAGTTTGGGTGGTAACAGTTTAACTACTATTGACATAGTAACTGATCTGTGAGTTGTTGACTCTTCAATGTCTTTCATTCTCCATATGAACAGTATCGGAAGAATATAAAGTCCTTGCATTTATAAGCGGAAATTGCTCAGATTTTCCTGATCTTAATACATTAAAATTGATCTACACATCTTATGCTCTGTCGTGTGGAGCCCATATTGTGGGAAAAACATCTCTCGCATTGAGCGAGTGCAACGTGTATTTCTTAAGTACGCGCTCTCGTCAACTAATTTTGTTGATCCCTTACCCTCATATGAAGCTAAAGGCTTGCTTGTTGGTCTTGAGATTTCAAAATATAGGCATAGATTTCAAGGCTAATTATTTATATTTGATTTAATTACTTGTGGTATTGATTGTCACGACTTGCTATCGCGGATATCTTTTTATGTCCCTCCTATAATGTTACGTCATAATCATCATATATTTAATGTATCGTAACATCGTACTAATTATGCAATAAACAGTACGTTAAATCGTTCTTATAACGATCTCAATAACATAAACGATACGGCCGTTAAAAAAAATTTTAATCGCACTATTTAATTTTGCACTTCAAAAGAAATTTTTAAGCTGTTTCTCTTTGAGTTATTAAATTTATAATTTCAGACATACATATTTATTTAATTTATGTTTTAATTTTTAATTGAAGTTATAGTCTGTAAGGAACTCTTGTATTGCATTGGCTAAATAAATGAAATGGAATGAAATGAAATATTTGCATCTTAGATGAATAAAAACATCTTATTGTTTAAAGACCTTCTTATACCTTAAAAATATGTTTTGGGAAAAAACTATATGTGTTGCTTTATTTATAAGCAATTTTTGAAGCCGATAGCCTAAGCTGCTAGTGCTTTAACTTTAAGATTTATTATAATTTCAATTGTAATAAATATCAAATTAATAAGTAAATAAATATTTATAAGAACTTTTTATTATTTCACGATATACCAGATCAGTTTGAAAACCTCGTAAATTATTGAACTTCTTAATAATCAGCACTGCTCCTATCTCCTACCGCGCATTAACATTAACAACTTGTTGTAGGGTTAGCTATCAGAAACTTCATTCGGTGGAATGCAAAACGATATAACTACTAAAAATTTTAAATTCCGCAATTATTTTTAAACTCATTTGACCTATTATAACGTGTTGATTTAACTTCAAGCTTATGTACAACAACATACAATTTTTTGAATCCCTAAAAAACAAAAAAAATAAATAAAATGGTGGTTCTCGTTTTGGATTTCAGATAACAAAATATTTCCTAATCAAATTATAGATGTGACCATTAATTGTTGCCGATATTAAACGATTCCACGCCCGATTTTCACTTTCCACCGTAGCATTTATTATAGTTTATTTTTGGGCGATTTGTTATAAAAAAAAATTTTTACTTTCTACTAAATATTTGAGTAATTTTATTCGTATTTATTTTTGGCCGATTTTGTCTAACGCTGTGTAACTAGTGTACGTTAAACGACTTTGTTATGGCCATAATTGAGAATACACATTGCCTCTATTTCATGCTTTTCTAAATTAACATACTATAAATTAACATACTATTACCAAAAACAATTTTCCTTATGATACTGCATTCTCTGGAGAATAAGTTTATTGCACTACAATTAAGTGTCTTAATAAACAGCTTTACCACTAAAATGCCACTTAACCTAATTAGATAATAAGTGCAGGAAAAGTCGCAAAACATACCAGGACACAAAGTCTCTTGTGGTACATTAAGAGAAAAAAAAACATATAAAAAATATTTCACAAAATTTATTTTTTTTTAATAGTTTCTTAGCGTAAAATTGGTTTTATAACAAGAAATAGAGTTAATGGAAGAAAAGGGAATATAATGAAATATATTAAAGCGACGAAACTAAATGATAAAAAAAGAAATTTATTGACTTATTATACGCTAACACATTATGTCGTATAGGGTGTTAACCCGCCTCTCATTTTATTGTTTGGCGCAAAAATAAATTTATTCGAAAAACAGAAGTGACACTGAAGGCCATAATTTATTTTATGTATTGGTCAAAATTGGTTCTTGGGTCCCTATTGAATCTACCAGTCATAAGCAGAAGTAAATATGTATAGCATTAGAAAATTGCGGCACAAGTAAATTATGTTACAGTTTTCAGATGTAAAAACCGATTGCCGTCAGATTGGACATCCTTGAACAGCAAAATCTTGTTGTATATTTTTCGGGCAAAAATATAGAATTCAAAGAAATCTATAGCTGAGCCGCTTCGATTGGTTGTAGAAGCATATGGTGAGGCTGGCTTCAGTGAGAGAAGTCCTCGTTAATGGTTTTAATAGTTTATGAACGGTGAATTTGGAATCGCAAACAAATAAACTTCATAGGTAAATAATTTTTTCAAGTTGGTAGTTCTATTGGTCACATCTGTACGCAATTTCATGTCAACACCTTAATTGGTTCAATAGTGACGCTTGTTCCTGTAAAAAACGATTTTAATAATGTCTCACTTTGTTGAACAAAGAAGGAGTTAAATTAAATTTTACCTGTGGAAACATAAGGACAGTTGCGGAAGCCTTGGGTGGTCAAATTAAAACGAAATTATTACGTATGATACAAATAGTTCCAAGAGGGCTGACTAAGTTTTGAAGACAAAGTGCGCGCCCCGACGAGCCAAAATAACAACTGACATCAATTCGTCAGGGACAACAAAGATTTAGATATCCGATGCCATTGGCATTTAAAAGAGATCAGTCAAGCCCTTTTTAAAATATAGTTTGGGTCTAAACATAAAAGCAAGTCAAATCTCGACTTGGTTTTTTGAAAAACAGCGTCGCATTAATATAATAATATAATAATCCGTTGTTACTGCTATGACGAAATTGAGCACATTATTACGAGTAATCTGCCTTCTTTCTGTGCCAATCAAGCGAATATTGTGCAAAAGGCAAACAAAGTCCGAAAAGATGACACCAAGGTCGTTAGAAAATGAAGATCGTGTTATTAAATTTCTCCGATTATTGTGGTCTGATGTACTATGAATTCCCCTCGCTGCACAGTGGACCATTTCCCGAGAAGGCGGTCAAAAATCCATAAGTTTTGATTGAATTGGAATTTTAATATGCGGTTTTTTTTTTTTTGTTTCGTAAATTGGACTTTAGCCTTTAGTTTTTGCTATGAAGCTTAAATATCGTCCGATAATAAAAAATGTTTTGGAGGGTTTAAAATACATTTTCATTTTTAGTTGAATTTTAGTTAAATAGTGCAGTGTTAAAAGGTTAAAAAAGGTTTTTTTTTAGCGAATATATAAGTTACCTGATATTGGTTTAGGATTTAAAAATCGCCCAAGTGACAAGGAAAATCGTATTCTAGGGATCAAAATAAGTAACTTTGCCCGAGGAACCGTACCTCTAAAACGAATTTTGATGTCCTACTTTTGACCTGTCTCTCTGTCTGTCTCACTTTGACCCATTTAGTGTGCCCCAATCGAGTCCAAATGTATGATCGACCCCGACTAACTTTGGAGGGCCGAACCACCCATGCCAGTGGCAGACCCTCTGGAATCCTTTGGGGGTTCCCCATACAAACATTTCAAAAAATCACCATTTTTTGTTTAGAATTAAGCTGACCATGATTTAATATTAAAATTATCACTCATACGTATACGTATCTTTTACTCTGCTAATAAATAATAATCATACGCCTTGACTATGTTATGTTATTCAAAAATTAGATCACTCCGTGACTATGCGTGACTCTGCGTGACTACCCCAAAATTAATCTGTAGTTACAAGACTATGGGCCAAGTTTCAGATAAATTGTATTAGGGGGAATGGGGTTTGCCCATGGCAGATAGAAAGACAGACCGACAGGTCAAAAGTCGGGACATCAGAACTCGTTTTAGAGGTACGGTTCCTTGGGCAAAGTTTTTTATTTTGATCCCTAGAATATGATTTTCCTTGTCACTTGAGCGTTTTTTTTTTTTTTGCCTCCCAACAAATCGACCCGCCCTAATGTTTATTTATACTTTACTTAAACATTTTTTTATTGTCTTTTTAAATATATATATAAATTTTTATTGCAAATTTATAAAATACATAAATTTTTAAATAAGAAATTTTGTTAACTATGTATATAAAAAAGAGTACAACTTATTGTTAGTGTACTGAAAAACTAATTTAAATCAAACCATTTTAGTAATATTTCTTCTAAATAGCCTTGATTTTCATCTTCTGGAAGTTGCTTAGCTTCTTCATCTAATTCAATGGAGGTAGTTTTCCATTTTTGTCGAATGTTGAACATATATGGATCTGAAGTGCCCAACAAAATTGTGATAAGATCTTCATTAGTGCAACATCTGAACATTTTTCTTGTGTTGTGCTCGCGAAGAATCTGTAGTCATTGTGCCTTTTTTCTTGCACTTCTTACGATAGATCTCCTATTGGTAGCATAATGTTTTGAATTATATGTTCTCCATGGCAAAACATTTTATGGACGTTAGATGGCATATATCTCCAAAAGTATTTTTCATTATAAAGTATAGCTGTTTTGTTGGCGTACTCTATAAATTTTTTTGCATTTATCTTTCTGCTGCGTCCCAGAACTTGTAACATGATGCTGAATCGTCTTCTTAATTCATGATCTATAATTGTGATAGATGCTGCAGCTTCTGGATCGGAAATCCTTCATTTGAGTTTCCTTCTCCTTGTTTTGATTATGAGGCCTGGCTGTAGATATTTTTCTTGAATTTCTTTTTTTCCTTCTTTTTTCTTCATTCTCTTTGTTTTTTCTCACTGTTTCGCCTAACGGACCAAATTCCAAATCATAACCCAATTTAAGAAAATGCTCCCTAAAACGTATTCTAGCATGAAATTACATGAAGAGGGGGCTTCCGTAGAACTAACGTCTTGCGGTGGGGGTCGGCTTAATTGAGTTGATGTCTTTTGGCATATAATGCAGCTTGACAATGACTTTGTACGGGTTAAAGCTTGTGCAAGTTTTCCATCAATCATTGTGAGACACATCTTAAAATTTTTTGTAAGGTTTTTTTCTCTAAACCACCATTTTTTTTCTTAAACTCTGATATATTCTAGCTTATACTTTTAAATACATTTGTTGTCAATTGTTGTAACACATTCGTAAAATCTCATAATTTGCAAAACTTAAAACGAATAGAAGGTTAAAATTAAAATTAAAAAAAAAAAAATTTAAAAACGGTTTTAAATTTACTTCAATGTCTGCCTATCTTTTATTTTATGAACTTCTTCAGTTGGTTTCCTTTTTGAATGCAAATTTTATCGGTCTGCAATATTTTGTTGGAGAAGGAATTTCATTTTTCCATATATCAATTTCTGTTGCTGTAATAATTGACGGCTATAAGCCGCTATAAATTTTTGTTAAACGCAATGGAATGAAAGAGACCATAACTAAATTAGCATCTGATTAATTTTCGGCATTAAATTGCTTGTATTGTTTCTGATCAGAGGATCCATCTCATCCCCAGTTAGAAATTAAAGCAATGCTGCCATTTCCAATTTTGTTTTAAATGATTAAATGTGTTCCAGGATATCTTGCAATTTTATTTCTGCTGAGCTTGAAATGACACTAATAGCAGACTATGAAGAAAAGCATTCTTTTTTGGCAGTTACTAAAACTCGATACTCTGGAAAAATTCCACATTTCTTTTCATTGGTTCACTTCCGAAATTCCTGATATTGATTTTTGGTCAACCTCAAATCCAAAAATGGGGCCAACGCTTTTTCTGGAGTAAATTTATTATAATCAATTGGTCTAGGAATGGTTTTCAAAACCCTCTTTGTGCGCCTTGGGCTCGCTTCTACTACTTTTTAAATTATTTCAATTTAATTTTTCTTATTTTGTGTTGGTTGAATTTGGTGTAAAAATGAATCCTTAACAATTGTTTAAGAAATTTCTTCATTAACATGTGCCTTCGAGATCTTTCTTCGAGATCCGTCATTTGGTTTTGCTGATCGACCCTTTTTCCACTTTCGTTGGTAGTTGTAGATGAACTCTCAATTTTGATGTAAAAGTTGTAATTTTTACTTTGTGCTTTTCAATTTCTTGTAGGTTACAATTCTTAAAGAATTGGTTGCTCAGTAAGTGCAAAATTATATCACAACTTTTTGTTGCAAATAAATATCAACGAGATCTCTATAACAGTACTTAGCCATTGTTCAAACTGAAATGACTAATAACTGTGGAATCGTTATTTTGAATGCTCTTTCTTACATTTATGTAAAATACAATTTTTTTTATCTTTTATTACCACTTTTTGAAGCATAAAAAGCCCAGATCCCTAAGCCCTTTTAAAAGGCGAAGCATACCTGCTCATATCTTAAAAGGGTGTGTCGCAATATTTTTTTTATATTTTTTTTTAATATTTACATTTTTTCCCCATTTTTCAAGTATTTAAATTATATAACTCAAGTTCCGACTACTAATGCTTTTGAAAAATACCTATGTAAATGTACATGTCAAAATAAAAAACATTCTGCCCATTAATATAATTCAACAATTAAGCGCGTTATGTCTCAGCCCCTTTTTATAAGTATATAACAACTCGTGTCAACTCTGCCGTTTTCTTTTTCTGTCAGTAAAAATACACCGGTACGACCAACTTTTGTAATAATAACACAAAAACGGACTAACGGAAATCGTTAAATCGACTCAGAAAGCGATTCTGAGTCGATCAGTATAATAAAAGATGGGTATAGGTCCAATATTGTTGGTAGTTACAAACATCAGGGCAAACTCATTATACCTAACCACATAGTGGAAAATACATGTATTGACAAATTTTGCACAGAATATCTGACCTTGGCGCGGAAACTGCCGGGTATATAATGGGGTATATGAATGTAGGGCATGATTGCGGCTAGATAAAAGTGCAAGATTTTTTTTATTGCTTTTGATGGGCAGGAGTTATGCTCTATTAAGTAGGAGATTTTACAAAATTATACAAAATTTATTCTACTTTAAAATATTTTAAAATAAAAAAGTTACAATCATTTAAATCTAAAATTTGCAAAGAAATTTTTAATATTAGCAAAATACTGAAAAAGTCCATTTTCGAAGACCCTGTTCGCTGTTATTAAGTTAAAATAGAGTCGCAATTTTTTGGCTCCCAAGGTTCACTGGTATTTACTTTCAAATGAATAACATAACTTTAAAATCGGTAACCATAAAAAATTATTTGGCCGCCTTCTCAAAATATCGTCCACAGTGCGCCGGGCCAACCTTTTAAGAAGGAATATTATTTGAGCGCCATGTGTCTTTCGTGTGAAGCTATTCGCAAGAAAACTCTTCCTTCTAGCACAACAATGCAACGCGTCATACTGCATTGTTTCGTCAACTCATATATACTCTATAACCCAATTTATCAGCGCGTCTGTGTTTAAGGAAGTATTTAAAAAATCTAATATTAAGAAATTTAAAGCAGTATTTAATATACAAGTATCCGGGAGGTTTTCTTAGAATAAACTAGAAACAAACATTAAAATTAAAATAAAGAAAAATTGATTAAAATTGTTAATAATTTTTAAGCTAATAGTAAGTAGGGCCACCATCATCGGATATGAGCTCAATGATTTGTTGTGAGATACTGGTAATAAAGTTTCAACGATCATCATTTGTGACTGCCTTGCTTATTGGCACCAAATATTTTGCGTATCATGATTACCCAAATTTTTTCCATGGAATTCTGATCCGGGAACACCCTGGCGATTGCAGTTGTGGTACATTGAGTGATTCCAAATACATACGAGTCCGGTTACTGGTGTGCAAAATCATACTTTTTCTCAATTTCCTTCAGAGACACACCACCAAAATTTTTTTTGGAACAATACTGTAACCATCCGGACCACCTAACTTAAACTTTTCTCATCTGAAAAAGTTATCTGAAAAAATAAATTCTAAAATATGTTGACTTCAGATTGTAAAAATTTACTAACCTTATTCCAGTCCATACCCATATTATTTTTAGCAAAACCCAAACTTGCTTTTTTCTTCCCAGCCATATTTCTTTATTTTTCGGCGGCGATTTGCTGAAGACTACTATTGAACAGTACTGATTGCCTATCAGAACACATTAGTGAGCTAGATGGATTTATTTCCTGAATTTCTTTCATTTTGTCCGTATTTAAAATGTAATTTTTAAAAATTTTGGACTACGTTATCAGACCAGTTTTATCTCCGAACCATTTCGCCAAAAATAACACCTTCTTCCTTAAGTACAGTAATTCGGTCAAATTGGGTTTGAATATGTTTATTTCGTACATTTATCGGTAGTATAAAAATACCGTATAGGACAATTCTTGGTCATAGCCCCCATATGAAGCTATTTCCCGATTTGCATTTAAATCTATCAAAAACCAAAAATGCTGCACAGATTTTTCTCAAATTTGGTTTGTATATGTTTTTGCACAAAATTAGCGATCTTAGCAAATATAGTCACGATCGTTCCATTTTTCGACCTAGTTGCATATTAATATATCATCCGATATGAATTCGAAAGAAAAAGGATTCGATCCTTATGGGTACGAAAATCAACGTACAATGTAAAATTCATTATTTCACACGGCTTTTTACGAATGAATATTTAATGAATAATAATGTAAT
Organism: Cordilura impudica; assembly: GCA_963682025.1. NCBI lineage: Eukaryota > Metazoa > Arthropoda > Insecta > Diptera > Scathophagidae > Cordilura > Cordilura impudica. The sequence continues at coordinate 282,617,136 of OY821517.1, read as the reverse complement.
AATCTCTTTTATTACAGAGATGAATTTTCAAATTGCATGAAGGTTCAGAAATTTAAATCGCATTTTTCAGTTTAAAAAACATTGTAGGTACAGATTTTCAATAACAGCATTTGAACCAGAAACAGTACAAAATCCAAGAAATTTATAAAAAATTATATGAAAAACTATGTGGAATTAAAATATATGTAGCAGATTCCAGACCTCGAAATTCGAGTGCAAATTCTGGGAAATTTTATTTTTTCATTATAGAAAGACCCTAAAGGTATGCTAATCAATTATAGCCAATTCAGGAACCAACACAAAAAACAAACTCATTTTCGTTACAAACACATTAACAAATTTAATAAACACACACATAGCATTATATAATTTTATTTACGTGTTAGTAGCAACTTTAAATGCAATTTACTCAAAATAAAGGAACAAATTTAAAAATCTGTAAATCTGCAAAACGGCTAAAAAGAAATACCTTTCAAATTATATACGTTTGGTCAAAATCAGGATAAAACGGTAGAACAAAACGTCGGTCACAAGAAGTCGCGCAGCCTATTAATATTATAGATAAGTCAGTTTTGAAAAACAATGAAATCTTCTAATGTAATTTATTTCGTATATTAAAGAAACTTTTTTAATACCAATAAATATCAGAATGAAATTTATTTCGTAGTATTAAATGTTTTTTTTTTTAAAAATTTAATATTAACAAGTAAGAAAATTATAGTCGGTCTACGCCGACTATACGATACCCTATACCATGCCTTTAGAGACCCTATCTCTCAGGCCCAACTAACTGGATATAGAAAATAAGCATAAACCAAATTTGAGTGAGATTTTTAATAATTTTTTTGGCTGAAGATATGAAAAACTTCATATCGGCTGCTACATCTATATGCGGACTAGGTCCAAAAATGGGCCGATCCTGACCATGTTTGGAAAGGTCTCTTGTATTTTGCAAAAATATATACAAACAAAATTTGAGAAGAATCAGTGCAATATTTTTGTTTTTGATAGATTTAAGTGCAGATCGGGAAGCAGGTCTATATGGGGCCTATGACTAAGACTTGTCCCAAAAGGGATCATTTTCAGACTACTGATAAATGGGTATAATAAACACATACAAACCCAATTTGAATAATTTTTATATGATAATTTGGATCTTATGGCAATTTAAGTCGATTTCATAGGGGTCATTTGTATGGGGGCTATGTCTGAACATGGACCGAATCTCACCAATTTCAATAGCGTTCATCCTATGACCGATAAAAGCTTATATACCAAATTTCGTCATAACATATTCATATTTGCGACCTGCAGTTTGATTACAAGCTTTACATGGACACACAGACGGACGGACGGACATCGTTAAATCGAATCAGATAGTGATTGTGATTCGATCGGTATATATATAGGTCAAATATTTTTGGTAGTTACAAACAGCAGCACAAAGTTATTAAACCCAAACCGCATAGTGGTATAAGGTATAAAAATATGCGATTATGGGAGATGCCGTTAGTTTTGTGAGATTTTAAAAAATTTCGCCAAAAGTATGGTCATTAAATAAAATATACTTTGATATAAGCACTCTGCGAAACAATTGGATTAGAAGTTTTTTTTCGTCAAATGCCGCATGGATTTTTCCGTGCGAAAGAAACTAAAAATAAAAGTGGTTATGATAATCCCTGTGGAACTACATAATAGCCACATGAGCCTTTGGCTATGCAAGAGCATAAAATGTTAATAAAATATCAATGTACTTTTTTTGTGTTTTATAAACCATTACAACAAATAAATTATTCAGCTAACGGTTTAGTCAGCTATTGTTTATTACTTTTTTGTTTGTTTGTTACGATTAATAATTATTTGCTTATTCAAATATTTGAAATGCCACGCTGTTGTTACTTGTCTGATATTGTAGACGGCAAAATTACTGATCTTCAGGAAGAAGGTGGTCAAGCGGCCCAAAGTGGATGTCCGGAATGTGCTTCGTCGAAAGCATATGCGGTGGTCATATACCAGGAGTTATTTTCTATTGTTACTATATATCTGTTGTCACAAGTGATAACGGCGTAAGTCGACTTAAGACCGTTTTGAGTTATGTATGCTATCATATTCTATTAAAAACGCTTTGTATTTGCGTTTAATCCCTGTCTCTCTAGTTCTATTTAGTAAAAAGTTATTAATGAAAACGTATTGATCTAAGTCGTAATGAAGCCCCATTATATTTATATAAACAGACATTTTTCCCGAAAGCATGGTTTTCGACGATGTGGCTTATCTTTGCTATCATGTTCTACTAAAAACGCTTTATATATACGTGAAATCCCCATTTCTCTAACACTGTTTATTAAAAAGTTGTTAATGAAAACATACTGACCTAAGTCGGAATGAAGCCCAATTACATTTAAATAAAAAGTTATTTTTCTCAAAAGCATGATTTTTGACTTACACTTTCGATTTTACACTTTAAGGGCCGTATGCAAAAAATTAAAGTGTACTTCGAGTAGACTTTATCAACAATTTTGTATGAAAAACATACAATAAAACCTACTTGAAGTACAATCGATTTTTTTGCATACGGCCCTAATTCTTTCTTTATTCTTACAATTTCAAGTTCTATAGAGCTTAATAAACACCCTTTTTTTCGAAACATATTTGAAACATTTTAGTTCCACATATTTTTCTTTTTGATAAAAGTGCCATGCGTTTTACTTTTAAGATTTAATTAAACGAAATCAGTGTTGTCATCTATTTGAAAGTATTCTTGATTTTGAAGTATATCTACTTGAAATTCTCCTTTTGGTTCTTTAAATGTTTTAAAGAGAAAGTCTGTGCTTACGATGTTTTTGAAATCCTCAATTCAATTTAATTTTTTTTGACTTTGTGTAATTTATAATTTTGTTTTTGTAATCTTAAGAAATATTTTGTAGCATTTACATTTTTTTCTGAAAACAAAATAAACCTTTATTTTACAACATCCTACTGTGGTGTAAAAACATAAGTTTTGTTCATGGTATGATTGATTTTCTTGCAAACAACACCTGTATCAAACTATATGCCAAACACTTCTCGATATATAAACCGATGCCCTGGGAACCATATTTTGGGAAAGCGGCCAAAAATCATTTTTTTATGGTTACCTATTTTTAAGTTAGGTTATTCATTTTAAAGTAAATACCAGTGAACCTCGGGAGTCAAAAAATTGCGACCCTATTTAAACCATATTACAGCGAACAGGGTCTTCGAAAATAAATTTTAGTTTTTAAACGACTGTCATTTTTTGGTTTAAAAGATTTTAAAGTAAAATAAATTTTGTAACTTCTTAGCGGTAAATTTTTAAAATATAAAGTCACTGAGTTGTTCAGAAATTACAAAGCAAAAATTGTTTGGTAAAGGTCAAAATTTCTCGAAAATCTCCTACTTAATAGAGCATAACTCCTGCCCATCAAAAGCCAATAAAGAAAAATTGTGCAATCTTCTGTAGTCCGAACCAGCAACTACACTTCTATACCCCATTATATACCCGCCAGTTTCCGCCCTGTGCACCAGAACAATTTTTCTGACCCAATGTTAAGTATTTTGTGCAAAATTTATGGATACAAATTTTAGCCACTATGTGGTAAGATTATAATGAATTTGCCCTGATGTTTGTAAGTACCAAAAATATTGGACCAATATCAATCTTTTATTATACGGATCGACTCAAAAATCACTTTCTGAGTCGATTTAACGATGTCCATCCGTCCGTCTATGTGTTATGAATACAAAACTTGGTCGTACGGGTGTACTTTGTACTGACAGAAAAAGGAAACGGTAGAGGTGACACGAGTTGTTATATACTTATAAAAAAGGGTTGAGACATAATGCGCTTAATAGCTAAATTATATTAATAATTAAAATGTTTTTTATTTTTACATGTACATTCACATAGTTATTTTTCAAAAACATTAATAATCGAGCTTGAGTTATATAGTTTAAATACCTGACAAAATGTGGAAAAATTTAAATAACAGGTAAATGGTAAAAAAACTACTGGGACACACCCTCTTAAGATATGAGCAGGTATGGTCATACGGTCTGTGTTTATTATTATGCTTCAAAAAGTGTTAATAAAAGATACAAAATTGTATTTTACATAATTTCAACAAAAAGTATTTATAATAGCGTTTCCACAATTATTATTCATTACAGTTTGAATATCGACTAAGTACTGTTATAGAGATCTCGCTGATATTTATTTTCAGCAAAAAGATGTAGATGATATAATTTTGCACATATTGAGCAACCAATTCTTCAAGAGTTGTAACCTACAAGAAATTGAAATACACAAAGAAAAGTTACAACTTTTGCATCAAATTTTAAAAAAAGGTACATTGAATGCTCTCATAGCAAGGCAAAGATGTACAAACGTCACCAAGACTGGTTATGGAAGGATCCTCTTTTTGAGAGTTCATCTACAACTGCCAACGAAAGCAGAAAAAAAAGATCAACCAACAATACCGAATGAGGATGTAGTGAAAAATCTCGAGGGCGCAAGCTGGAGAATATCAATGAAGAAATTTCTCAAACAATTGTTAAGGACTCATTTTTGCACCAAATTGAACCAACACAATATATGAGAAATAAAATTGAAATAATTGAAAATATAGTAGGAGCGAGCTCAAGGCGCACAACGAGGATTTTGAAAAGCATTCCTACACCAATTGAAGATAAGAAATTTAATCCAATAGAAGCGTTCGCCTTATTTTTGGATTTGAATTTGACCAAAATCAATATAAGGAATTGTGGAAGCGAACCAATGAAAATGATTGTGGGATTTTTCCAGAGCATGGGGATTTAGTTTCTATCAAAAAAGAGTGCAAGATCTCCTTTAACATACTGCAGAACGATTGCTAAATACGCTTGATAGTATTCATTAAAAACGAAATTTGAAATGGTAGCATTGCTTTAATTTCTAACTGGGGATGTAATGGATCCTCTGTTCAGAAACAATACAAGCAATTTAATGAAAAAAACTAAGTAGATGCTAATTTATTTATGGTATCTTTCGTTCCGTTGTGCTTAACAAAAATTCATAGTTGCTTAGAGCCGTCAACTTATAGAGAAACAGAAATTGATGTATGGAAACATAAAATTCCATCTTCAACAAAGCATTGCAATCCAATAAAATTTGCATTCAAAAAGGAAACCAAAGATGCTTTAACTGAAGAAGTTCAAAAAATAAAAGACCAAATTAAAGAACTTCAACCAGTAATATTTAAATTTGATAACCAAGTTATTGAAGTAAATTTTAAAATGTGTCTCACAAGGTTTGAAGGAAAAGTTTCACAAACTTTCACCGAAACAATGTCACCGCAAGCTGCAATATATGATAAAAGATATCAGGTCAATTAAGCCGACGCCCACTACAAGACCAGAGTTCAGAAAAAAACACACACTGAATAAAAAACTCGTTCATATATGTAAACAAACATAACTTAGACCAACACACACATATTTTTATTTCCATATCAATTATGTTTGTTTTTAAATTTTCTTCGGTGCCCAACACAACCATGACTGTGTTCGTTTTAATATTTCGTTATTTACACGAACATTTTTGTATCACGTACTTTTTGTTTCAATCACACATAAACCACACATTTTTGAGTGTTGCTTTATTTGAAGTTCATGTTCTGGTACGTGTACTGAAAAAAAAAACAGAACATGTACAATAAACAGGTTCGAGTTCAGTTATATTTTAAATCGTGTTGTGGCTCGTGTACTAAGAAAAAACAGAACATGTACAATAAACAAGTTCGAGTTCACTTATATTTTAAGTCGTGTTTAAAATAATTGATATGAAAATAAAGATATGTGTTGGCTGCTTTTGAACAGAACATTTTGTGTTTCATGTGTGTATTTTCTGAACCTTGTAAAAGACGATAGTTTTAAGGAAGATTACGAATTTGGAATGTCCCCTCTTCATGGTATAGTACGTTTTATGGAGCATATTCTTAAATTGTGTTATGAATTGGAATTTGGTCCGTTAGGCAGAACAGTGAGAAAAAGAATATGAAGAAAAAAGAAGGCAAAAGAAAAACAAATTTAAGAAAAATATCTACAGCTAGGCCTCATAATCGACCAACCAAAACAAGGAGAACGAAACTAAAATGATGGAAATATTGCAAGGAGATTTTTTTTCGATCCAGAAATTGTAGCATCTATCACAGGTGAATATAATGAATTAGTAAGACGATTGAAAATTATATTACAAGTCCTAGCATGCAGCAGAAAGGTAAATACTCTTGGAGATATATGCCATCTACAGTTCATAAAATTTTTTACCATAGGGAACAAATAATTCAAAACAATATGCTAGCAATAGGAGATCTATCTGAAGAAGCACAACGAGCACAACGCAAGAAAAATTCCCAGATGTTGCACTAATGAAGACTTTATCAATATTTTGTTATGAACTCCAGATCGAAATATGTCCATCATTCGATAAAAATGAATAACCACTAGCTTGGGTCGTTTTATTTTTTTTTTTCGAAAATTCTTTTGGAATGGTAAAATTTTTTTGTGAAATGATTAAAAATTATCGTAGCCAAAATATTTTTTGATTCTGTTGGGTTTAACATGCCGCGCGTTTTATTTAAAAGTTTGAAAAAATGCATTTAGAAGTGAAAAATTTTCGTATGCAAGCACATATGTACATATGTATGGACAAATAAGTTTTATTCGTTTTTCTTAATAATTACATACATGAGTTATTTCAAATTTTTTGAGCACCTGCTGAAACCGACATACTATGCCTCTTATTTCGTTAAGTTTTATGAATTGAATAAAACGTTGTACAGGGTTTTGGATGACTATACTTGAAGAATATGACGTGCAAAGTTTTACGTTGAAAAGTCTTGACCTTAAGAATTGGTGGTCAATTAAAATTCGAAAAATTAAAAAAACGACTTGAAACTTGCAAGAGTTTTTTCATTCATCCCGTTTTCTTTGTAACAGTTTTTAGCTTTCAGATCCAAACCAATACAAAATATAGTCACTAAACTTGGAGGATATATCCATTAAAAAAATTTTTTTGATATCGCTGCTGAGTGAAAATTTGCATGGTGGTTTACAAGTGAAACCAAAATTTTCGGAATCTTAAACTTTTTGAAGATTTTACATAGGGTTTTTGCGCCGTTTAATAAAAATGAGCTTTAAGTGCAGAATTGAAATAACGGCGTAATTTTGTAAAGTTTGAGGTATATCAAGTTGGTGTCAGTGCACAAATAACGTATCACGGACATCACAAACTTAAAAGAAATTAGCGTAAATTTTTTGAAAATGTATCTTTTTTGCGTCTGACAATCTGAATTGTTTTTTAAGTTGGCTAGTGTATTGCGTGATGTGAGTAACTTCCTAAAGTGCACCTCCGAGGCGAAAACGCACTTTAAAATTTTTAAACGCAAAAATTTTATGAACTTTTGAAAATTTTTGCAAAAAAACAATTTTTTTTAAACTTTTTTTTATATAAAAACATGGAATAGGAACATGATTAGATATCTAAATAGATTCTTCGCGACGGACTAAACCGATAAAGTGCAAAAAAAATAATTTTTTTACAATCCTGGCGCGTGCAGCGACAGTTTTTTCCAAACACATTTCGCTTTGTGACAACTAAAGCGCTGTATCAATTCTGCTCAAACGTACATAGAATGGAAGACTTTACTGAGCTTGATACTAAAATCGAAAACGCACCAAAAAATTTTAAGGATTTAAAATTTTATGGCGGAAACAAAATGTTGCTAACCTCAAAAAGCATCCTAGTATGAAATATTTGATTTTGAACATTTAAAAGAATTATTTTTGAATTCGGGTTAATAAGTAACCCAGAATCCCAACAAGTATTTTATAATCGTTCCAATATTAATATTTGCAAAAAAAAACGCGTTTTTTTAAACCCTAGAAAGTGAGACTATATTTTTAAACAATATTCACCAGGGCCACCTTAACAAATTTCAACAAAACAATTGAAATATACTACCGCGAAAACCGTCAAATTACCACCGATGCAATGACATCTTAAAGCACTTGCTTTATTATAAAAACTCTATGATCACAGTAGCCTTTGCTGAATGCTTCAAAGAATTAATATTTGAGTTTCAATTCAGTTTATTTTATTTATGTGCGTGAACAGTTGTGAATAAAAATTAGTAAAATGGTTTCAGATTACACATTAAAAAAACGTGAAATTCGTAAAAAGAAAACTGAGAAGCGAAACAAATTAACCGATAAAAGACGCGAATATCGCCAATCTGAAAAAATAAAAAGCAAAAAAAAAAAAACAGCAAACAAATCGCAAACTGGTGTAAGAAAGTCAGTTAGGTATTCGGTTTTAAATAACAATAATAATAATAATAATAAAAACAATGCCATCAAAACAAAAAATTGCGGATTAAAAAAAATTGAAAAATGATTAGAATCTATCACTGAAGGCCAAGATTTAACTAAAGAAGCGTCAGTTGCAGCTTCTAATTTGCAGAACAATTTTAATTGCAAAGAATGTGGAAAATCTTTTGAATGTTTGAAGGTAACAAACCGGGTTCGAAAAGCGCTTAAACGTTCGCTAGCTCGGGAATCTGCATTAAGAAGAAAAATTGATGGTATAGGAGGCACCGTGAAAGGATTATGTGATCGAGCTGTATTACACGGAAGAGATATTATCTCTGCACAAGATATTTTCGATTTAATAACCAAATCGAACGTGAATGGCTACTTAGTACACGAAAATGATATAATATACTATGATGAACTTTTAAAAATTGACATAAAGCCTGCACCGAACTCAATGAAGATCCATCAAGTCATTTGGTGCAATAACCAAAGTAATAAATTATTTATTAACTACTTGTCATGCAATATATGTTATAAAGAACCACCTTGTTATCATTACAATCTAAGCCCTGATAATTATAATCCAATTGCCGAAATAAAAATTAAAAGACAACGAAAAAAATAGTTACTATCTGTTACTTAATTAATTAACTTACGTTGCATATTATTTAGTTACTAATTAAGTATGTACTTTTATGATTTTTTACCTTTTATGTTGAAATATTTTTAATTATATAATTATTACTCTTCATATTAAAAACTGCAGTATTTGATAGATCTTGATGCTATATCTTAATTTGTAACACATTTACTATTTTAAATAAAAAAAATTAATAAATAATAATTGAAATAGTCTTTTTGGTATTTTATTTTGTTCGAAACTTTAAAAAAAATGTTATGGGATAAGAATAAATATCTCAGTAAGTATTGAAAAATATATTAATACTATACTAAACTCAGAAAAAACTAACAATTTTAAAGGTATTACTGATCTTAATATATAATTTGGTAAAAAAAATCATGAGTGGTAAGGTTTAAATGGCTATATCTCTTAAACCATTAGCGATAAGCAAATAGTTTTTACCCAAAATATTGCAAATTATGTCTCATACTAGCCGTAATTTTGTAAAATCTTTAACAATTTTAAATAAATTTTTATATGCATACACGATCAAAAAAAAAAATTTTGTTTATTTTTTTTCAGTGTTTTTTTAAAAAGTATTGAAGCTTTTACAAATATTTTAGTATGCTAAGAAAGCCCTTAAGGGGTATTATCCACAACCGTTATCCTTTTTCAATTGTAACAAAAACTGTAATTTTAATATATTTTTTTAATTTTTAACTTTAAACCGCCGTAAAATTTGCGCCGTTTAATAAAAATGATTAACACGAACGGATTTCACATGCTCAAATATCGGTTGATACACACGCATATCGACATTGATGTCAGACAAAAAAAAACTTAAAAAAAAAAAATTGTCTAGGTGCCGTAAATATTTGAAGTTGCCCACATACATATGAATGCAAATGCTTACTGTCAATTTCGACTACACGAGAAAAGAACCAAAAAATGATATAAATTGGCGACGAGCTGCTAAAACATAGCGGTACTTTTTGGACTATTTTGAATTTATTATTGCCACGAGATATTTCTCTGTCTCTAGCTATTTTAGTGTGAAATAAATATTGATAGTGTCGGTTGTAAATAATGGAAACAAGAGCAGCTTGTAAAGAAAAAATTTATATTTGCCCACTATTTGGTGAAGCAAAACAGTTTATTAGCAATGAACTACCAGCTTTTGAAGATGTGATGAAATGTTATGAATTTCATAGATTTAATATAAAGCAGTCAAAACAAACGACGAAAGAGCCTTTGATTTTGGAAATATGTGAGATAGTTGCGCTTGAAATAGAGGATATATGGGCAAAGGCTTCAATTCCTACAGTTAGCCATAAACGAGTGCTCCAAATGATTATAAATTACCATGAAAAGTGTAAGAAGTTTTTAAAGCTAAAAAGTGAGAACATAAAAGAAGAATTCTTGCACCAAATCAAACTTATTTTTGATATATGTTCTTGCAAATGCAAACAAATTGAATCGTGTTGCTGTCCAAAGGAGAGAAAGGTACCTCAACTAGAGTGTCAGTTTCTGATTGATCAACGCACTGAGAGAAAGATGGTAATTGGCGGTATCGATGCTAAGCAAACAGCAAAACTGCAAAAGAGGATAAGTAGACTCTCAATTAAAACTACCGTTGAATCAGCCGTTAATCAACCAATGAAAGAGCAGGAGCAATTTTCATCTTTCGATGAATCATCCGAAACAGAAAAGTCAAACAGCTCCTTAGAAGAAATTAAGCTTCCAAATTTTGATCTTCCAAATGTGAAATCTCAAACAACAAAGTACAACAGTTTTCCAACTTTGGCTCTCACCTGCGACCGTTATGGTGTCTCAGACAGAGCAGCGTCACCTATAGCTTCAGCTGTATTACACGACATATCAGCTGGTGTTGGTGTTTTAGATAAATCGAGACTTCGGCGGGCGAAGGATAAAAATCGTGCTGCGCTTTCGAGTAATGAAGAGCACATTGATATTAATGCATTATATTTTGACGGGCGGAAGGTATTTTAATATTCATGCATTTCATTATTTTGTAAAATTCTCCATGAATCTTCTTTTTATATTTTTATTGTAACAATAGGACAAAACCCTGAAGATAGTACGAAATGGGGCAAAAAACTATAGGCAGCAAGAGAAGGAGGAACATATTACGGTTCTCATCGAACCTGGCTCGCGTTACCTTGGTTATGCTTCTCCAGCTGTAGGAACTGCTAAAGGTATAGAAGAATCCATGGAAGATCTACTTCTAAAAAAAAAATTCATCTTAATAAATTGGAGGCCATTGGATGTGATGGTACTGTGGTCAATACATTAAAAGATAATGGCGTGATAAGGCTGTTTGAAAAAAATCTTCAGCGCCCTCTGCAGTGGATTATTTGTATGTTTCATTTGAATGAATTGCCTCTTAGGCACCTGTTTAAGATGGTTCTACAATTGGACCTTCTTCCATTGGCCCCATCGGGAAATTGATAGAAAACTGTGGAAAAGTACCAGTTATATCTTATAAAATAATACAAAGTGAACTTCCAGATCTTCAATCAGAAAACATCAGCACTGATCAAAAATATCTATATGAAATGACAAACGCTATAATAAATGGAAATTGTCCTGAAGATTTAGCATTAAGAGCTCCAGAAAAGTTGTCAAATGCACGATGGCTGACAAAGGCGAATAGAATATTGCGTATTTATGTAGCAGCACAAAACCCGTCAGAAAACTTGATGATATTGGCAGAATTTGTGATTAAAGTATACGCTCCTATCTGGTTTGAAATAAAAACTCATTCAAAAGTAATTCATGGCTCCAAAAACTTTTGGAAACTAATTAAATACTCTCGATATCTTCCGATCCAATTAAAAACAATTATTTACCCAGTATTTCAACGTAACGCATTCTTTGCACATACAGAAAACGTTCTTTTGGCAATGTTATGCGACGATGAAAAAAAAGTGAGAGATATCGCAGTCGAAAGGATTATTAAAGCTAGAAGTTCTACAGATAAAGGCAAGAATCCTCGTATATTTACTGTGCCTAAGATTAATTTCGATGCAGAAAATTATTATGACATCATTACTTGGGAGGATGTTGTTGCAGAGCCACCTGTTCTTCGACAAATTGTAAATGAAGAATTACACACGTTTATTCAAAGTCTGGAGAACAAGATGCCATATTTTTTAGAACTGCCTTGTCACACGCAGGCTGTTGAACGAACAGTCAAACTGGTGACGGAAGTATCTTCAACGTTATGTGACAAAGAATCAAAAGATGGATCCATAAAAGCTACTTTAGCTTCAAGACAACTTATGCCAAAATTCGAAAGCAAAAAGATTTTGTAGGAAAAATTTAAAAATGCATATTACTTTAACTTACATCTACATTCTCTAATATTTTATATGATAAAAACAATAAATTGGCCACTCACATTTTTTTTAAATTATTAGAACTTTTATATGTGTTGCGCGGATTGAAGATTACATTATATTCAAGTAAAAATTCACCAAATGGGTTTTTTCGATTAAATACAACTTTTTATCACTATTCCAAAGGAAAATAGGATAATTATTTTTACCCCATACAAATGCGACCCACCTTAATAACCACCTCTAGTGAATTAGACGAAGAACCTAAACAAATTAATTTAGTTAAGTACATATAGAGTTTATAAACCGTATACGAAAAAAAAAGTATAACATCTTTTTCAAGCGTTTTATGCAGCATGACACCTAATCAGCTGTTGTTATTGTTTTGTGAATAAAACTTTAATTTGAAACAAAATGTATAGATGGAAGTAGGAACGAAAAACTAAAAGAAAAATGAAAAATATGTTTCTTTGTATGCAAATGTTAGGAAATTGATTACTAGATCCATTTAATGACTAGCTAGTCACATATCAGAATTATGGCTGACTTACTGATCTGCTTCAATACAAAAAATAATATGACGCTAAAACCAAATTACTTTTCGTATTTAACAAGTTATGACTTCTTTCGAAAAAATATACATCCATGTGATTAAAGGTCTAAGTATTTTAAAAATTTATAAAGGTTTATTAATTAAAAATATATCAAATTATTTTAGTTCAGAGTTATTAGATACAAGTACATATGTTAATTTTAAGTGATTCAATAATCATAAACTTTATTTAGAGAATTTTTTTGCTTTTTTATTTATTTTTTTTGACAACACTGTTTGATAAAACTTCGAAAAAGAAAGATACACCTAAACCTTACAAACTGAGTTTAACCGTAGCCCAACCTTGGTGTAGAAAACTGCGTTGGAAAGAAGCTACCAGAAAAAAATCATGTGAGTCCGATCACAGGGAAGATGTGTAAACATCTAGTAATTAAAGATTTTTTTATGTCATTTTTTGAAATCAAACAGAAAGCGTCATCTATGTATCACTTATAGCAAAAACTGTTTCAGCTAATTCAACAACCGTTTGCTGTAAAACGTTAAAAATATCCTAATATATAAACGTATATAAGTGATACATAGATGACGCTTTTAAAAAAGTGGCATTAAAAAACAATTTTATATCATAATTTTTTCACCAATACAATCATAAGTCACACAGCGTTATCTGCTTCAGCTCACACCGATATGAGTTACGCTGTTTTTGTGATTGTATTGTGAAATGGAAATTTACCCCCCTGCGCGTATAGATGTTTACACATCAATAATATCATATTACAACCGAACTAAGGGTGAAGTTGATACTGTTGACAAATTGATTTCTGGATATAACTGTAAACGAAAAACCAAGAGGCTGCCGGCCAATGGTTGTATATAGTAAAGTGATTGATATATTAGCCTTGAATGCAACTATTTGTTGAGCTTAATACAATACCTTCATATACTTTTAGAATTAACCCCAATTAGCCAGAAAAACAAAAACATGGAAAGTACCGTTTGCTTTTGCGTGATCTGGGACTTGATCTTCCCTAACAGTACATGGCTCAAAGAACAGCAGCACAAAGTCATTCTACCCAAACTACATAGCAATACGTATGTAGAACTATGTGATCAAATTTTAAAAAGATTTGATTTAGAAAATTTTAATTGATCCAAACTTTATAATAAATGAAAAAACTAATCCTTTTTTTATTGTTGTTAAAGAGTTCCCATATTTTATTAAGTTAGAGGATAAACAGAACTTATATTCCGAATTTATACAGTTAAAATTTTTGAATTTTAACAATTATTTTGATGATGGCCTCTTAGATTTTTGGAAGAAAATTTCTTAAATTTAACGTGCAGATTCTAGATGTTTATTTCCTACTTTAACAAAATTGTTCAAAACATATTAATTTTCCCACATTCTTTAGGCAATGTTGAAATAATAATCAGTCAAGTAAATCTGAATAAAATAAATAAATAATGGTAGGAATTCTTTAAAAAAAAAATATTATTTAAAATTAAATAAAAATAATTGATATGGCATTGCAATAAAAACAGATTTCATAAAAATGTTAAATTCTGAAATTTATATATTAAATGTGAATATAAACAGAATTATTTAATTTTGAATTAATTTATTTTCAAAAGAGTTTGAAAATTTAAATTACAAATTACAAAATTAATGATATGCGATTGTTATTTATGACATTTTCATGCATAAATATTAATCTTGTACCTATAAATGTTTTTCTTTAAATTGTTATGTTTTTTTTTTTATTTAATAATTATTTTTAAAAAAATTATAAGAATTTTATCTTCTCTATTATTTTTGGTTTTCTTTGTTAAATAAAACAAATCTGTGGCAATATAACATAACATCTTAAGTTGAAAATTATAGTTTTTAGATATTTTACATTTTATGTAAAATTAATTTGGTTTAGATTTAATAAAATATTTTTAACCCATTAAGTAGATAAACTATTGTTTAAGACAAAAAGGTTGTTTTTATAAAAATATGTTATTTAGAAATATTCTATAATTGTTGTTTTGTACTTAAGATTTTTTAATAAAATTAATTTACAGAAAAACAAAATCTTACTTAAACTTAAAAGGTTCTAATGAATTGGAGACTATAGTTTTACTGTTCTTAAGTCGAGATAAGATGTTTTACATAAAGAAATATTTTGCCTATGTGAATATTTTAAGTATGCATAACAGCTTAGTTCAATATAAGATTAAGTTTATTTCAAAATTGTTAGTATTTATCGTACTTAAGTCGATATAAATTTTTATGCTGAAAGCTCCAATGTCGTGTCTTAAAAAAATAAGTTAAGTTAATATAGTTTAAAAGTAAACTGCGAAAATTTTTCTATTAATTGGCTTATTGAAAAAAGTACAGATAGCAATATGCATCCTGAAAAGGAGATAATAAAGCTCAATTTTCACTTAAGATCACTTAAGATGTTATTTCATATTGCCACAGAAATATATGGATACATATATGAAAAATACGATTGTTTTTATTTTGACGATTTAATTTGCCTTTCTGTTAGAATTGGAATTGCGATTAATATATTTATGGTTTTGTGCTGTTATTTAAGTAAACTTAAAAATTTAATTTTTATTTGTTAGCAAAGAATATTGACCATTTTAAGTGTTTTAAATAAAATAAGGCAAGCAGATATCAGAAAATTTAAGAAAACCCATATTTTGCTACATATACATTTTTAGTTCAAAGTTTATTTATTTATTTCTTACTTTATCTCAGACTTAGCGATGACAAATAAGGCAGAAGTATGGAAATTTTACGACAGATCAGAAACAGAAATATCTGCTAAATGCAAACGCAGTCCACAAATTATAAAGACGACAGGAAGATCTACAAATGGACTTCATACACATTTAAAAAGTATTCGTAATATTAATACGCGAAAAAATGATGGACATGATGCTGCAACTACATCTCAATCCCAAAGTATTTCTACATGCAAGAAACGAAAACTAACAGTCTATTCGCTATTAAAGACGATAAATCACTTGAAGCCACAGTCTCGAGAATGGTAGCACGAGATGGATTTCCATTTTTAGTATTTGTTACTTCCAATGATCTAAGAAGTGCAATGACGGCAAAAGGATTTGAGTTACCAAAATCTGAACACAGTTTCCGAAAAACGACTTTGGACTATGCTATGGAAATTCGATCATATAATATGAAAGCAATTGAGTACGAAATTAAGGAAGGGCGGAAGTTTAGTGTTTCATTTGATGAGTGGACATCTAATCGAGGTCGCAGGTACATGAATGTCAATATACATGGTTACTCTTCAAAATTCTGAAATTTGGGCCTTGTCCGTGTGCTTGGATCAACGACAGTCGAAGTATGTGTAGAGCTACTAAGTAAGAGGCTGGATAAATATAATTTGTCTCTCATTACTGATATCATATGCATTGTTTCTGACGGTGCCAGTATTATGGTAAAAGTTGGTAAAATTATCGCTCCAGAACAGTAAGAAAAGTGTCTTGTTCATGGCATACAGCTTGCAGTTTTGGACGTTTTGTACGAAAAGAATTGTGTGTATAAAAATGAGGACAACTTTGAAACAGCAACAGACTTTGATAAAGTACAGGACTCATGCCGATCAGCTTATGAAGAAGATATTTGTTTTCAAGAAGAATGTGGAGTTACTGTTGTAAATAGAAACACTGAGGCAGATCTGCTGGCCAATATTTCTCCAGTAATTGATAAAGTCCGACAGACTGTTTGCATGTTCAAGCAATCCCCAACTAAAAATGACATTCTGAAGAAGTACATTTTAGAAGATCACGGAAAAGAGCTAAAGCTCCTTTTGGATTGTAAAACAAGACGGAACAGTTTATTCAATATGCTGGAACGTTTTAATTTTCTCAAGATTTCAATTCAGAAATGTCTTATAGATTTGAAATCGCCTATTCATTTCTCAACTGAAGAGGTTAAGAGCATCCTCGATATTATTTCGGTCCTGGAGCCTGTGAAGTTGACAGTGATATAGTGTCGTTAGAACTCAAACTCAAACTTACTAACCGCATCCCGGGACCCCGGGATCAATAAAAACCAATCCCGAAATCCCGGGAAGAAAGGCTGTTTTACTGTGTGGTAGAATATACCTGAACTACACTCTGCCTCGCGCGTACTTTTATTGAAAAAAGAGGCAGATTCGTATGTTACGTGCTAGAAAAGAACTAGTAAGCAATTTATGACCATGCGTTAGCTTGGAAGGCCCCCAAAACCAAATTGATTGCGTTCCCTGTATAGAAAATATGTACAACTATACTTAGTTCATCATTTTATACGTAAAGACATACGTGAAACTGACTTTTCTTTAAATAAAATAATTTTTGTATACAATATAAACGTATTTCCATATAAAACAAGTAAGAAAATTATAGTCCGTCTAGACCGACCATACGATACCCTATATCATGGTTAAAGACCCTATCTCTCCGGTCCAACTAATTGGATATAGAAAATAAGCATACACTAAATTTGAGTGACATTGTTATTAATTTTTTTGGCTGCAGATATGAAAAAGTTCATATCGGATACTATATCTATATGGGGACTAGGTCGAAAAATGGACCGATCCTGACCATATTTGGTATAGTCACTTATTCTTTGAGAAAATATATACAAGCCAAATTTGAGAAAAATCTGTGCAATACTTTTGTTTTTTGATAGATTTAAGTGAAGATCGGGAAGCAGGTCTATATGGGGCCTATGACTAAGAATTTTCCTATAGGGAGTAATTTTGAACTACTGATTATTGGATGTAATAAATACATACAAACCCAATTTGACTGAGATCTATATGATAATTTGGAACTTATGGCAATTTATGTCGATTTCATAGGGGTCATTTGTATGGGGGCTAGGTCTGAACATGGACCGATTCTCACCAATTTCAGTAGTATTCATCCCATGGCCTATGGAAGCTCATATATCAAATTTCGGTATAATTAAAGATGGGTCTAGGATGGGTCATTATACCCAAACCACATAGTGGTATAGGGTATAACTACACAAAGGCAGGATTATGAAGTTTTTTTCAAGGTAGGATTACGTTTAATTAGTACCGACGTATTGCGTATTATATCACTACGATATCGTATCAGAAGATGAGTAAATTGTTTCACTACAATCATGTTGTGACTAGTCATCAAAATAGCTCATAGCATCATCCATCCAACATCCATCTTATATGAAGTGTAGTCACTAGCCTACTTACACCTAAAGAGTCACATTTGACACTGCCTTTAAGACACAGTTTCCAGCTGGATAATATTATAAAAATTATTTACAAATAATTTCTGGTAAGCTTTTCAATACTCCATTTGCAACATTATCCTAAAGTATGTAAATGTATATTACCTTTATATTCCATTAGGCTTGTAAAAATAAACAATGTTGGATTAATTTTAATAGTAAAACATTACACTTTGCCATACTTATACAACGATAAGTACCGACAAAATTTTATT
The DNA here is from genome assembly GCA_963682025.1 of Cordilura impudica. Classification (NCBI taxonomy): domain Eukaryota; kingdom Metazoa; phylum Arthropoda; class Insecta; order Diptera; family Scathophagidae; genus Cordilura; species Cordilura impudica. Next base: position 282,598,733 of record OY821517.1, on the reverse strand, counting down.
TAAAATAAAGACTACACGTTTTACAACTTCTTATTTAAAAGAAGTAAAATAGTTGTTTGGTTTCGAGACCAACTATGCGATACCCTATACCATAGCTTCGTTTAGTGGTCTTAAGTCCAACTATACTTGGACGGACATAAAAAATAAGCATAAGCCTAATTTAGTTATGATGGTTGGACATTTATTGACAGAAAATATATTCAAGTTCATATAGAATGTGGTCCAAAAATGGTGTTTCAAAAATGTATTCCATACACAAAATTACTCCAACAATCTTTATTTTTGGAGTGCTGATTAAGAACTATAATAAACATTTACAAAAAAAATTTTATCATATTATATACTATAATCTGGATCTTGGGGAAATTTATTTGAATGTTACAGGGATATTTGTATAACGCCTAGGTCTGAATATCCATAGATTTTCACCAAATTTCATTAAAATGTATTTTTATACCCTATACCACTATGTGGTTTGGGTATAATGACTTTGTGCTGCTTTTTGTAACTACCAAAAATATTTGACCTAGACCCATCTTTTATTATAACGATCAAATGAATCACTATCTAATTCCGTTTAACGATGTCCGTCCGTGTGTCCGTCCGTCCGTCCGTCGGTCCGTCTGTGTGTCCATGTAAACCTTGTAATCAAACTGCAGGTCGCAAATATGAGTATATTTTGTTGAAATTTGGTACGTAAGCTTTTGTAAGTCGTAGGATGAACGCTGTTGAAATTGGTGAAAATCGGTCCATGTTCAGACCTAGCCCCCATACAAATGACGCCTATGAAATCGGCATAAATTGCCATAAGATCCAAATTATCATATAGATCTTACTCAAATTGGGTTTATATGCGTTTATTACATCCATTAATGAGTAGTCCGAAAATGACCCCTATGGGACAACTTTTAGTCATAGGCCCCATATAGAGCTGCTTCCCGATCTTCACTTAAATCTATCAAAAAGCAAAAATATTGCACTGCTTCTTTTCAAATTTTGTTTGCTTATATTTTTGCAAAATACAAGAGACTTTACCAAACATGATCAGGACCGTTCCAACTTTAGACCTAGTGCCCATATAGATATAGCATCCGGTATGAACATTTTCATATCTGCAGCCAAAAAAATTAATATTTAAAAATCCCACTCAAATTTGATTTATCTTATTTTCTATGTCCAGTTAGTTTGGCCTAAGAGATAGGGTCTCTGAACGCATATTTGGTCTAGACCGACTATAATTTTCTAACTTGTTATTTGCTTCTTGTAATTTGGACACAAAATTAACATGGCAGGATGGACGAACATCGTTAAATCTATCCAAAAAGTTAATATGAGTTGGATGGTATTATAAAAGGTGGTCAAGTTCAAGTATTTTTGGCAGTTACAAACATCAGCACAAACTCATTATACATTATACAACATTATGGTATAGGGTATATAAGTAGCAGTGCCACAGATTATTTTAGTTACTCTTATTTATCTTCCAAACGAAATAAGCTTTTATTATTTTTTCAATCATCATTACATTTTATTATTATTAGTTTTTTATAATACTTTCTAAAAACAAATATTTAAATTTTTCTAAATGTTTGGAATTTATATGAAAAAATTAAAATAATCTGATCTCTTTTAAGGACACATAAATATATATATATATATATATATATATATATATATATATATATATATATATTTGTTTATGTAAATTTTTTCCTTCAATTTTATTCTTAAATGAAAAAAGGTAAACGCTCTTTATTTCATTTGTTTTGGTGACTAAACCACAATGAGTAAGACTCTGTTGACCTTTATATGCCAATGTCAATTGTAAAGGAGGTGTACATTATTTTAATACTGATGAAAATTTACCTTTTATTAGGGTGGTCGACTAGTCGTGTTTGGTGATATCCGTGTGTACACGAACTACCAAAAAACTAAAAACGTACAATTTTAACCCAGATTATTAACCTTTCTTCATTAGTCGCAAAACTTTTTCATGTTTCTTACCATTGGTTGCTCGTATCAAGGCGAACGATAATGCCACTGATGTCACTTGTTGGTTAAGTTTGAGAGTTGAAGCACAAAAGCTGTTAAGTTCTAAGCATATTTGGTGCTTTTGGAAGAAGATTGTGGCAACTATTTCAAGAAACTAATGAATAAAAGAAGATTTAGAGAAAATTTGAGCAAACATTTGTATCATAATATCCAAAAGAGTTCGTGATATAATACAAAACAAAATTGGAGCTTCCAAAAAACATGGTAGTTTTATTGAACTCACAACAAATGAGTAGGAATTTCCCTTTACAATTTTTTCCTATAAAAATGAAGATATACGTTCTTATCAGTGCCCTTCCTTTTAAGAAAAAAACGTACCACTTGAAGCACAGGTCACACAATTGCTGGGACTGGATTTGTCATTCCGTTTATAACGAATCGAAAAATGAATTTGCTACCCTATAAAGTATGTATATTCTTGATACTTATAATAACTCGAGTCGACATAGTGATGTCCGTCTTTCCGACCGAATACCCCCAGGTAACGGTATCAAAAATGCGACATAACCGGAAGTAACACTCTTAATTGTTTTATATGGGGACTTTATCAAAAATTTGGTCAATGTTGATCACTAAGAATGTGATTCTGTGTCGGTCGGTATAATAAAAGATGGGTGTAGGTCTGATATTTTTGGTAGTGGTAAATATCAGTATGAACTCATTATTACTTGACCACATAGTGGTACAGAAGAATAATGCTTACAAGTAGTGCAAACAGTTGCAATAAGACAGGGACAAAGGGCGCTATATGAGAAAAGATATTAGCTGAACAAAGCACATCCAGCAAATCCAAGATTTGGTGTTGAAACGTCGATGATTGATGATTGTACCTCAAGGTTCAATATTTGGTCCACTTTTGTATTCCATATACTCTAATAACTTACCTTCACAAATAGACAATTGTGAAATACATAAACTGCATAAGATAAAATAATGAAGATCTTAAAAAGTATATAGATGGGCTTTGTTTAAACGTAAAAAAGTCAAAAGCACTGATTGTTAGAAACTCTAACATTCTGCCTACCACTCTGCCGCCATTACTTTTAGATAACTCAACTATTGAGGTTACTGAAACTGCCAAGAACCTCGGAATAATTTTTAACACAAAAACATAACTGGTCTGATCATAAAAATGCTGCATGTGGTAAAACGCATGGTATGCTAAGAACTATGTGTATGACTCAATATTTTACACCATTAAATATTCGCATGGTCCTTGCCGAAACCTATCTACTGCCGACACTTTTATATGGAAGCGAGCATTTGCCAGTTGTGATTCAGTAAGAAAACAAAATCTAAACGTAACTTATAACAATTTTGTCAGAACATATTTGGACGTAAAAGATTTGACGAAATCTCGCAGTTTTCAAATCGGATAACCAATGCATCATTTGAAAATCTTCTAAAATGTTGAACTCTAATATTTCTGCACAAAATATTTAACACAAAGCAACCAGATTATCTTTACAAAAGGCTACAGTTTTCCCGATCTAATAGAGGGAGTAAAATAAACTCAATTCGGTATCAAAAATAAATATCTTAAAGATATTTTTTTGTGGAAACTATAAAATTTTGGAACCAACTACCTCTTCAAAACAGGAAAATTTTTTATTTATTTATTTTCCATTTCATGTTCAACAAGATTTAATCTTATATTTAAAGTACAGGAATTCAATATCCAAAAATTACATTATGGCAAAAATATAGTAGAACAATTATTCAAAAAAAAAAAAAAAAAATACACATATAGTAAATTATATTTAAGCTTGTTGAAAAAGTTTAAATAAAAACTGCTTAAAACAATTTGCGTTAATATTAACTTGTTGGGTATGGGGAAGAATATTCCAAAGACGTAAAGCATACATTTCGTCACTTTGATTAGCTTAATTTTCTGTGTTGCACTTAAATTTTTTTCTTTTTCTCTTAAAAAAATTTTTTTTTGATTCATTTAAAATAAATATGTGTGTGTAGCTATTTTTCGTAAGTGGTGAATTAAAAACAGGCTTCAAGCCGATTTATAAAATTGTTATTTTATAATATTTTTTAATCGAATTTTCGATATCCTTTAGCTATCATCTTCAGGACAAAACTATAAAAACATATAACATAATTATTGCAAAAAGATTATCAGAAACATTTAAAATTACCAAATTACTTATTAAATAAAAAACACAATCATAACACAGGTATTTCTTATTTTTACATAAAACACGACAAAATTTGGCGTCGATGCCAAATCATCGATGAGAATCCTAAAAAAATCATCAACGTTTTTTCCAATGAGAAGCCTTTAATTAAAAATAAGAGAGATACCTTCACTTAATTGTAAAAATAAAAGCGTAACGCGTCCATCGATTTTCATGACCCGTATCTCATTTTATGCAAAGGTTATGTGTCTTTACGCCGAAATAATAAGACTTGACACTTTTTCCCGTTTTGGATTTTGCATGATTTTTGAAAATACAAAATTTTAATTTTTTGGGCAAAAAATTATTTTTTTCTTCATAGATTTATTAACGAACAGATTAAAGGAATTATAATTCTTAATTTTTATGAATTCTTTTCAGCAAAATCTGACTAGCGGTTCTCGAGTTCCCCTATACGATACTTACTAAGTTCAAATCGATGTATCTCGATTCCTAGACGTGACTCAGCGAAACGCCGGGTGGTTTCATCCCATCCCGATCACTGACCCCTACCATTTGCGGCACAGTATTATTAGACATCTTCCATATAGTACTGACTTATCAAAAGGATCAGCAACCACCATTAGAAAAAAAAATTTGACTCCGAAATGCTTTTTTTATAAAGTGCGTCTTATCTATATCTCTGAAACATTGCTTTCTTGCTAACAGACCGGAATTAAATGAAGAATTAGAGATGAAACTCGTCCGATATACACCAATAATCCCAAAATAACCGACAAACCAAGCAACTGCCTTGAAAAATTTGAAGCATGGCCTACGAGATCATCGTCTCAGACCCCGTTGGTTCTTCGAGATCATTTTCTACAAAATTTAACTCATATCATTTAAAAGTGAACGTAATTACTTGATTTAGTACCGTATAACTACTGGCTGCACAACAAATTTAAAGGATCACTCCTATGGTTTCTTTCATATGAGATAAAAGCTGAACTATTCTCCTCTTTGTAGGTAATTCCGTAAATCATATTATCTCTGAGGAAAATAAAATTAAAGCCTATGAAATTGAATTGGAACAATAAAAATAGAGTTTTCGTTTTATAACAAAAGTCACATTTTCAGGTAAATACATTCGTAAGTGTTCGAACATAACAGTAATCGTGTATATGCATGGTCACGCATTTTCAGAAATCGTGCTTGAAATTTGCTTTCATCTGAAAATCTGAAAAATAGCTTCTTCGAACTTTTAGATAAGAATACTTGAAGTCCTGAAGTACTACTGCTCCTAGATTTGGAGTAGCAAACACTGTCAGAACTCAGTAGTAGTGGATCTTCGAAGTATGTGTAGTTAGCTCAGAGCATTTTGAACATTATAGAATTAGAAATTAATAAACATCTAAGCTTTTTATCTCAATTACTACTCACTTATATCCAAGTTTACTTAGTGGTCCGAAGAATATTCATATTTATATGTAGGCCGCATACTTTGGGGACTGAAAAAATACTTAATTTTTCTTGGGAAAAATTAACGAATACGACATCCTTTTCCGATATTACCCGATAGTTCTTTAAAAATTCCACCAAATTGGTTTATGTATCAAATTAAGTATTCTGCGCATGTTTTGAAACCAGCATATACGTTCCGCATACTTTGCGGCCATGGCCGCAAACTATCCTATACATAGACAGAAATTATTGTTGCCACATTTTCGTGTTATTTTAAACGCGTCAAAAAGAATTTGCTGTCGACTTTGGAGTTTTATTTTTTGAACAACGCAACCATGTCTTGAAATGTGAACGGATGAAATGGCGAGGGATTTTATATTTTAATAATAAAACCTCTAATTATTACAAATAAATGTATTGCAAGTAAATTTACAAAGTGAATAACCTCACCAAAATTGTAATAATAAATAATAAACAAATCTTAGCGAAATCTTATTGAAATTATCATTGTTTGCTAAAACTTTACCAAAATCACGGTCTATAGTAAGGACTCACACTAGCGACATTTACATTTAATTGTGACCTACAGAAATGCACAACACTGATTATACCTATTTTTTTCCAACCGATAATGAAAAATAAATTAGGATTTTTTTAAGAACTTTTAAAATTAATTTTGCTACTAAAATGTGTCAATTAAAAAAGCACAAAAACTTTTAATAAACACAAAAGGAATACAAAAACCTAACATTAACAAAAAACGTCGGTACAGTAAATATTAATGTGAGAAGTCAGATATTAATGTGAGAAGTCCAATAAAAATTTGTAGGGATGGGATTAGTGGACGTGGCACCTCCTATACAAAAAAAAGTGAAATACTATAAAATCGGCAGTGTTTTGACAAGTACATTTGTTCAAACATTGAGGAAATGCCACTATTAAATTGGTAAAGAAACAAAGGAAGTAAATTATTTTTAAAGTTTGGTAGATGATTTACATACATCGTATTGCCACCTTAATGGCGGATACAATTACGAAAAATTTTAAAAAATCTATGAATTCTGAGATTTCAGAAAGAATTTACTCCCAATTAGTTGGACCTGAGATCCCCTCTCTAACTTTTCTTAATCGAAACATCTTTCATTTATTAAGTTTATTCTTTGTAAATAAAAATGCATTTGTTTTAAAAAATAGTTTTAATGACATTTTTATTTTTTTTTTTTTTGTATAAATTTATTCTCTGGCTTTTCAAATTTAACCAAAATTATAACAAAAGGTACATAAAAGTATATAAATAAAAGAAAAACAATATGTCAAGCATCAATTTTATAATCCATTTTTAATTGAAACATCTTTTAGGTATTAAGTTCAATTTAATCAGAATTTTTTTTAAATAAATATGAGTTTCCAAATTTAATAATTGTATTGACAAATATATTTAGAGATCTTATATGTAATATTAAGTTTTAATTAATAATAATTTTTTAATTTTATAAATTGAAGATCATATACATTTGTTGTATTGTTTATAACAAAAGGTACTTAAAAGTATATTAATAAAAAAATTCATATATCGAGAAAAAAATTTTTAGTCTCTTGTAAATTGAAACATCAATTAAGTAATAATATTTTTAAAAACTATAAAGTTTTAATGAATTATAAATTTAATTAACAAATTTAAGCTGTTTCCAAATTTAAAAATTGTAGTGAGAAAAAATATTTAGATTTTAAAAATATTTTATGTAATATTAAGTTTTAATTAATAATTAGTTTTTATAAATAGATCTGTTCCATTTTTTTGTATTCTTTAAAACAAACGGTATTTAAAAGTATATTAACAAAGGCTAAAATAATAATTGAAAGCTCTTTAAGGTATTAAGTTTAATTAAAATAGTTATTTACAAATAAAAATATATGTTTCAAAATATATTAAGTTTTAATAAAGTATCATTTTTTATACAAACAAGTTCAAAAATAAACTTAGTACAATAGTAATTGATTGGTATAAATCTTTCATGTTGAATGTTGAAAGATATAAAGTTTAATGATCATTTTTTTTATACATACAGTAGCGAGCAGAACGGAGGCATGTCTACAGCTCTTGTAGTTTTTATACAATTAAACCAGAAATGTTATAACCAATTTTATGAAATTTTTATACATATACATTAATTCATTTTAAACAAAATAATGTACTTAAAAGGAAAATAGCAAATGTTTAGAAGATAGATGATAATGAATGCAGTTTTGATTGCAGTTCCATAGTGTAAAAAATTTCAATTCAAAACGATAAGTGATGATTGGAAATATTCCGTTGTTTTTTTTAATCCCTTTTGTTTGCTTGTTTCTTAAAGAGTTGTTGTTTTATCAAATTTTACAATAAATTTGAATTGCATTTTTATAAAAGTAAAGTCGTATTTAAAGAAATTTGCGAACAATTTCGTTCGCACTTGAAAATAATATTGTTGGAATGACACAACATGGTCTATTCTCGCGGAAAATATGTCTGCAATACACGAGGTCAATGCCACTTTTATTACCTTGCCAATCCCAAAAGAGACGCGGCCACGCCGAAAACTTCCTTTTGGAGCCCTCTGTGGAAACCTGGATGATGCGAAAAAAAATATAAAATAAATAAAAAGAAAATTTTACCCGCACTTTAGAAGCAGCCAACGTCTGGGTCCTGTTGACTTGGCTTACTACGCGGTAGAAACCATACTCCGTTAGAAATCCCTAATCGTCCGAGGACGATTCGTACATAGATTAGGTCAAAACAGAACTATTGTCCTAACTTATGTAGGAGACTCTCCAACCAAAGTTTTCTTAATACCCCGGAGAATAACCCACCCCCCGTGAGTATACTAGTGAAAGTAAATCCCTCCTCTGCGAGTCTTTGCAAACTCCAGGGTTCCCCAAACATTATTGGGCTCCCCCTTAGAGCTCTTCCGGGATCGCAGATTTGGCTGTTGGCCACCCTGTGTGGCCTTTGACAAAATGACTATGGAGATACCCAACCCCGTCACCTTATCCCCCTGATATGCTACGGGTGTTGGTATAGTATCATAAAAAAAAATGTTGACAGCCTGGAAGGCTAAGTTGCTTAAAAGTGAACTTATCGCCAACCCGTAGTTATTTTTCAACAACCACACTGTTGGCACAATAATCTCAAGATTATTGAAACAAACTTTTGCAAGATTCGAAGGACTGGCGAGATTAATGACCAAAGACTGAACCATGCCTAAACAACCCAAAAAGAAACATTTATTAGCTTAAAAAAAAAAATTAAAATTCACAATTAACTTCGTTGAACACAAAAATTGATTTGGTCCTAAAGCCGAACATACAACTTCAAATATAAAATAAAAAGATCTACTATAAATATTTTAGTTGCGCCGTGCTCTTTTCTGACAAAAAATGTCGCGATATATTTACACTTTTTTCGAAAAGTGAATTTTTTATATATTCTGAATTTTGTAGAAGATACCTTGTGAATAAGATGAGGTTGCTCTGAATTCAGAATACATAAAAAAATACACTTCAAAAAAGTCCAAATAAAATGCGACATTTCTGTCATAAAAGAAAACGACATTAATCAACGCAAAGCTTTTTATAAAACAAATTAATGATATCTTCTTTGGTTGTCGATAAAAGTTTTCAATTGCTGTGGTGTTCGATTTTTTAGCTCATTGCATTGCCGTATTGCTTTAAAGCATTCGGAGAGTGATGGGAGCTTCTCCAATTCTTTTACATCGCCGAATACCAAATTGATGGCACTTCTTTCTTCTTGTGACCACCTTACCCTCTTTGTTTTTCCAAACGGCGAAGCTATATTTGAAAAGAATTTATTATTTATTAAATGGAAAACAGGCAAAAAATTATATTAAAAATATAGACTCTAAATTTGGTAAAAAAAAGGGGGCGAGCATTTATAAATTTATTAAAAAAATTTTAAATGTCTAATTACACCATGCAACAACACTTATTTGACGTAAGACATCGGAATACATATATGTATCATATGATAAATCACATATATATATACTTAAATTTTATCCCTTGAAATAGAATGTATTTGTTATAAATGGAAAATTAAAATTTATGTAGTAGCAGAAATGACCGCATTTGGGTTTTTAGTTTAACATATTGAGAAGACATAATTTTAATATTTTTTTAAGCTCGTATATCCTTTGAAAATTAATTTAAAAGAAAAGTATATTAAAAATTGTTGAAGTATGTTTTTATATACAAACTCAATGCTGAAAATTTTGTTTCTCTAAATAGTTGAGAAATTTGTAAAAAATTCAATTACAAAAATCCGCCACAAAGAAATAAACAGATTTATCAAATGTTTTTAGATGCAGGAAGTTTCTTTTTGTAACACGTAGTTAGATATACAGTGGCTCACAACTTATTTCGTTTTGTCTATTTTCAAAAGCATAATTAATATTTTCACATTTAATGCAATTAACGAAAAAGAAATTAGTTTTAATAGAAATATTGTTTGTTATAAGAAGAGAAAAAAACCATCACAATGATTTACTCTTAAAAGATATTTTGTACAAAAATAAAATATATAGAAAATCCATCTCACAGCTTCTTTCGTGATTGCAGATTAACAGTTATTACAATCAATTAGTATTTTTTCTAAAAAAGCGAAAGTGCGTAGTATGAAGGATTAGACATTTTGAAATTCAGTTTTGAACTTTGAAAGTGGTAATTAGTTAAATTTTTGCGAAGGGTCGCCGAACATCAATACAACAGCGTGAACTTATAATTAAGCATCATAAAGATGGAAAAATGCAAAAACAAATTGCCGAAAACGTGAATTTGAGTGCTTCTACAGTTCAATACATTATAAAACGATATTATTCGTGAGAATAAAGGGGCCAATAAAATCCGAGATGCGTCAAATTAAATTTTTTCATATCGTTTTCCCCATATCGTTAATACTCCAGCTCAGTCACCAGATCTCAGTGTTATTGGGAATTTATGGAGTGTTCTGGAAAAAAATATTAGAAAACATATAAGTAATAAGCAAGACTTAAAAGTGGCACTGCAACTTGAATGGCAGATGATAACGACCGAATATACAAAAAAAAAAAAAAAAAAATTTTTAGTTCTATGCAATCTAGATTAAATGAAACACTAAATAAGCTGTGAGGCGCTGTATGGCCAATAAAATTGGACCACCTTTGTATTTTTGAAAATTTTGTGCGGTAACTTTCACCTAATAAAAACTCGATTTTTTCCGAATATATTTTGATAATTTTTTTTCTGTATAATTTATACTTACTACTTCTGCGTTTTTTACTTGAACTAATGTTTAAGCTCTCATCTCTACTACTATTAGTAACATCATCTTCAGTAACATTTGTTTCAGAATTAAAATGATCAAAATCAATTACTTCATTCAACTCTTCTTCATCGTCCTCCTCCTCATCGTCATCCCTAATTGCCGCCATCAAAATTTTGGAAACACACGCTATTTCTTGAACTGCAAGTGGCACCCTGTAAATTGTCTTGTGGATGTCTTTATGATGGCCCATAAAATTAGCTAGTTTTTCCACAGATGCTTCTTCAATATTAAGCAATGCCATATACGACGTGAGAGAAACAATACTCCGTTAAAAGCCTCTAGTCGTCCGAAGAAGATTTGTACACACCCTAGGACAAAATAAAACTAATGACCGAGGTTATGTAGGAGGCTTTCCAACCAAAGTCTTGTTAATCCACGGAGACACTCGAGAAGCGAGTATTACCAGCGAAGTTAGTTTCAAGACCTTTCCGAACCCCAGAGTTCACCAAAACAAGTCAGTTTCCCCTTAGAGGTCTTCCTGAACTCGAAAGTTCGGCTGTGAACACCCTGTGTGTTCGTGACAAATTCAAAACAAAGATATTCAACCCTGCCAACATATCTGAAGATTTGCTACAGGTGCTGGTGTAATATCATAAAAACATATTTTTGTCAACCTTTTGGTTTCTGGCTTAACCTTAAATTCACTATCGACAAAATTGTATATAATGTAACTCAAAAATAGGTCTACGATATCGAAATGAAATCAAAAACCATAATATTTGTTATGCTAAAGCTTTTTCTTACATTTAAGTTATTACAAATGTCACTTATACAAAACAAATGTATAGTGAAAATAAAGAATAAGTAACAGAGCTTATTCTTTATTTAGTACTATAATTGTATGTATACATGAGTAATAAGCAATATTGTGAATAATAATAAGCAATATTATGAAACAAGGGTTAGTTAATAAAGATATGTTGAATTATTAACATCACAATTTGTTAATTAATAAAATCAAAAATTTCACAGAAATATCAGAAGACTCTTAATAAACAATGTTTGGTTTCCACGTCTGAACTACGTATGAGTTCAAAATCAAGAACGCAAATGCAAAAATAATATGGACGTCAAAATGTATTGAAATGAACTAAAGTTGGTAATTTGAATACTGGAATGTAAAACTGAACGGTGTAAACGCAATCAAAAATTTTGAATGGGTATTGTATCAAGACTCGCTAGGAATTTAGACCTGAAAATCTTTAAAATTTTAGTCAAGTCTTTAACATGTGAGTTTTATTTAATTGTCTAAATGTTGAATCTACCAAGTAATCGTAATTGGGCTCTTATATGATCGTATAGATGAGGAACGGAATATTTTTCAGAAAGTTTGTTGGCATACCTCAGCACTTCGTCGTTATTTATAACTGGAAAGATTTTTTTTTTACATCATTAGCAACCGAATGGACGCATTGAGACAATCTGCTTCCGGAAAATTATGTCTAAAAAGTTGGGTAACATCAATTGGGAAAAAAATACAAGTAACTTAGTACAATAGTAATTGATTGGGATAAATCTTTCATGTAGAAACAAATTTTTTAAACGACATAGAAATAGTTTTTTATGTTAAAATTTTCATGTTTTTAAAGGATATAGTTTTAATTAGCATTTTTTTTATATATACAATAGCGGGCATAAGCGAGTCATGTTTACAGCTCTTGTAGTTTTTATAAGTAACAGAGCTTATTTTTTATTTTGTAAAACAAGAGTAAGTTAATAAATAAATATATGTTGAATTATTAACATCACATGGCGCAGTCGGTATTAACAAGAGCGCAAATAAAAATGCTAACTAAAGAAGCTGATCAGGTGGTAACAGAAGAAGAAAAGTAGCTGAATGTGGAAAAATTGTGAAAAATATCATAAGAATGGATCTCGTTAAGCCCGTTAAACAACTTGTCATTGTAATGACACATTGTAATGACACTTCTCGGAAAATTGTAAAAAAATTTATTCAGAATTTTGAAATTTTTTTGGAAGCGGCAGACTTGGGTAAACCGGATGCACGAAAAGTGGCTGTTTTGTTAAATGCTATTGGGAAGGAAGGAGTGAAATTGTTCCAATCATTTAATTTACCATTTAGTTTAGCAAAAAAAAAACTTACAAAGAAGTTGTTGATGCATTAGAAGATTTTTGCGTTCCAAACAAACGTGTTGTTTATGAAAGGTTTTTGTTTTACTCGAGAAACCAAAGAGAAGGAGAGAACCTTTTGACAATTTTTTTATAACAATAAGAAAGCTGCGTAAATCGTGTGATTTTGGTGAACAAACCTCATTGATGAGGGATCGTATTGTTATGGGAATAAAGAACAAACGGGTGCAAGAAAAGTTGCTGGAGAAGGATGTCGATTTTGATAAAGCTGTTTAAATATGTAGAGCTTCAGAAATTTCTGAAAGTCAAACAAGGTTTATTCAAATGCTGATAGTGGTACTATTGTTGGTGGAGTAGTGTAGCAAAATTAGCAGAAACAAAAATGAGAGTAGCATTGAAAATAAATTTGAGAAAAATGAAAACAAAGTGTTACATTTCAATGTAAAAAAATGTAATTGGCAACATAAAGGAAGGCAACGTTCAGCTTTTGATTTAATCGTATAAAATGTAATAAAATTAATCACTTTTCTATAATAAGAAATCAGTATCTAGTATTGATAATTTTGATACTAATAATGAAATTTTTTATATTAACATGATTTAAGATAAAACAAGAGTGTTAAATTCTCGGCTGTGTCGGATTTTAGATACCCTCCACCTGAATATCCATATTCTTGCTAAAACCAATACGAACCTATTTTCAACTGTAAGAAAAAGGGTTTGAAAATATATCGATTTAGCGATAATTTTTTTATTTACATTTTTCCTTGTTTTAATATATGAGCACTTTTAAACACAATTTTAAAAGCAAAAGGTGTTAATATAATTAGTAACTCCATATAATGCACAAATATGAACAGAAAGAGATGATGACGGCAGAGAGTACCGAAGAAATATTTGGTTTTAAAAAAATACACGTTTGAAAAGTCACTCAGCCTCCAATAGCACTTCCAATTGAAATAAGGGGAAGATGTAACATAACAATATTTGTAACGTTAAAGCTTAAACATAAGTAAATGTTAAGTTACTACAAATGTCACTTATACAAAACATATGTATAACTAGTTAAAATAAAGAATAAATAACAGAGCTTATTCTTTATTTGGTACTAAAATTGCATGTATACATGAATTAGTATAAGCAATATTGTAAAACAAGAGTTAGTTAAAGATATGTTGAATTATTAACGTCACAATTTTTTAATGAATAAAATCAAAAATTTCACAGAAGTGTCAGAGGACTTAATAAATGATGTTTGATTTCCACGTCTGAACTACGAATGAGTTCAAAATCAAGAATGAAAATGCAAAAATGTATTGAAATTAATTAAAGTTGATTTTTTGAATAATGGAATGTAAAACTGAACGGTGAAAACGCAATCAAAAATTTTGAATGGTTATTGTATCAAGTCTCGCTAGGAATTTAGACCTGAAAATTTTTAAAATATTAAGCAAGTCTTTTACTTGTGAATTTTGTTTATTTTCTGAATTTTGAATCTATCAAGTAATCGTAGATGAGAACGGAATATTTTTCAGAAAGTTTGTTGGCATATTTAATAACCAGTTCATCATACTGTATGGACCTCAGTACTTCGTCGTTATTTATAACTGGAAAGATTTTTGTTTTTACATTAGCAACGGAATGAACGAATTGAGACAATCTGCTTCCGAAAAAAATGTTTAAAAAGCTGGTTAGCGTCAATGGGAAAAGATATTGAATTGGGAAAAAATACAGGTAACTTAGTACAATATTAATTGATTGGGATAAATCTTTCATGTTGAATGTTGAAAGATATAAAGTTTAATGATCATTTTTTTTATACATACAGTAGCGAGCAGAACGGAGGCATGTTTACAGCTCTTGTAGTTTTTATACAATTAAACCAGCAATGTTATAACCAATTTTATGACATTTTTATACATATACATTAATTCATTTTAAACAAAATAATGTACTAAAAAGGAAAGCAGCAAATGTTTAGAAGATAGATGATAATGAATGCAGTTTTGATTGCTGTTCCATAGTGTAAAAAATTTCACTTCAAAACGATAAGTGATGATTGGAAATATTCCGTTGTTTTTTTAGTCGCTTTTGTTTGCTTGTTTCTTAAAGAGTTGTTGTTTTGTCAAATTTTACAATAAATTTGAATTGCATTTTTATAAAAGTAAAGTCGTATTTAAAGAAATTTGCGAACAATTTCGTTCGCACTTGAAAATAATATTGTTGGAATGACACAAAATGGTCTATTCTCGCGGAAAATATGTCTGCAATACACGAGGTCAATGCCACTTTTATTACCTTGCCAATCCCAAAAGAGACGCGGCCACGCCGAAAACTTCCTTTTGGAGCCCTCTGTGGAAACCTGGATGATGCGAAAAAAAATCTATATATATAAAATTCATTTTCTGTTTGTTTGTTTGTTTGTTTGTTTGTTTGTTTGACCGCTATACAAATTTTTATTTTTCAACGGATTTTCCTGAAATTTTGTACATACGATCTCTATACCTCAGGAAAGGTCGCCATATACTTTTCACCGGCCACGCCTAGTTTTACGCCCACTTTTTATGTAAAATTCATTTTCTGTTTTATTCATATTTGTTCACTATACAAATTTTTATTTGTTAACAGATTTCTCTGAAATTCGGTGCACACGATCCCTGTACTCCAGCTAAGGTCGCCATATACTTTTTATCGACCACGCCTACTTTTACGCCCTCTTTTTATATACAATTCATTTTCTGCTTTTTGGTATATTTGTTCGGTATGCAAATTTTTATTTTTCAACGCATTTCTCTGAAATTTGGTACACACGATCTTTGTACCTCAGGCCAGGTCACCGGGCGATTCTTACGGCCACACCTACTTTTACGCCCACTTTTTGTATACAATTCTTTTTCTGTTTTTTTTTTTTGGTATATTTGTTTGCTATACAAATTTTTTTTTCAACGGAATTCTCTGAAATTTGGTAAACACGACCTCTGTACTCCACCTTAGGTCGCCATATGCTTCGTACCGGCCACGCCTACTTTAACGCCCACTTTTTGTATACAATTCATTTTGTTTTTTGGTATATTTGTTCGCTATACAAATTTTTATTTTTCAACCGATTTCTCTGAAATTTGGTATACACGATCTCTCTGCTCCAGGGAAGGTCGACATATTCTTGGTACTGGTCACGCCTACTGTTACGCCCACTTTTGGTATACAATTCATATTCTGTTTTTGGTACATTTGTTCGCTACACAATTTTTTTAACGGATTTCTCTGAAATTTGCTACACACGATCTCTGTACTCCAGAGAGGTCGCCATATGATTCTTGCCGGTCACGCCTACTTCTACGCCGGCTTTTTATACAAAATTAATTTTCTGTTTTTTGGTATATTTGTTCACTATAGATATTTTTATTTTTCAAGGGATGTTTAAAATTTGGTCACACAGGCCACGCCTACTTTGCGCCAACTTCTATGTATATAAAACTTATTTTTTCCTTTTATTTGTTTCTTTATTTGATTGCTATAAAAACTTCTATTTTTCAATGGCTTTCTTCGAAATTTAGTACATATTCCAGGGAAGGTCGCTGTATGATTTTTACCGACCACGCCTACTTTTACGCCCAATTTTCTTATAAAATTCATATTTTGTTGTGTGGTATATTTCTTCCCTATACAAATTTGTACTTTTCAATGGATTTCTCTGAAATTTGGGTTACACGGAAATAACTACACGGTGAACAAATTCCCCAAACTTAAAAAAAGGTACCCAAAAGAAATGAACAAATTCCCCATTTATTTTTAATCGAAATAAAAAATGAACTTACTCCCCAAATTCATTGTTAAATTTTTACATATTTTTATTTAATGAATTTTGTTAAATATTTATTTTAGTAAACATTTGCATACTGCTCTCAATATATGTCCAACAATAAATGCATTTAAAATGAGTATTCTTTTCAAAATAAGATGGAAACAGCTGCGCGGCAGCACAGCTGTGGTTGCCAAATGCGCGGAAGCGGCGCGCGGCGTGCGACCGCGGACTCGCACGCGACGGGTGCGGACGCGACGCGCTCCCGGAACACAGCTCAGCTAAAATATCGCAATGCTCTAAAAAATATGTTTTAGGAATTAAAATAAGTTAAGGAGAACTAAGCGGTGGCACGGGTAGTAGCTGCGAGGAAGCGGCGCGAGGCGCGCGGACGCTACGCGCTCGCGGAACACAGCTCAGCTAAAATATCGACCGCGGACTCGGATGCGACGGATGCGCACGCGACGCGCTTTCGGAACACAGCTGAGCTAAAATATCGCAATGCTCTAAAAAATATGTTTAAGGAATTAAATAAGTTAACGAGAACTAAGCGGAGGCACGGGTAGTAGCTGCGAGGCGCGCGGACGCGACGCGCTCGCGCTCGCGGAACACAACTCAGCTAAAATATCGCAATGATCTGAAAAATATATTTTGGCGATTAAAATAAGTTGACAGCAACTGCGCGGCAGCACGGGTGTGGCTGCCAAACGCGCGGCGCGCGACCTCTGACTCGGACGCGACGGATGCGCACGCGACGCGCTCTCGGAACACAGCTCAGCTAAAATATCGCAATGCTCTAAAAAATCTGTTTTAGGAATTAAAAGAAGTTAACGAGAACTAAGCGGCAGCACGGGTAGTAGCTGCGAGGAAGCGGCGCGAGGCGCGCGGACGCGACGGATGCGGACACGACGTGCTCGCGGAACACAGCTTACCAAAAATATCGCAATGATCTGAAAAATATATTTTGGCTATTAAAATAAGTTCACAACAACTGCGCGGCAGCACGGGTCTGGCTGCCAAATGCGCGGAAGCGGACGCAATTCGGTCGCGGAACACAGCTTAGTGAAATGTCGTATGATAAATTTTATCTACGTATGTGAAATAATTACCTGTTGATCAAAATAGGCCACACATATACTATAAGCAGTTGCTTAAAGAAACCATGCGACACAATATTAAACGTCGCATTAGTCTTTCATTTCTGAAACTTGAATTTGACGTGTCTGCTCAATGATGATCACTTATTGAATGAATTAATTCAATTTTTAAAAATTTTGATTCCTTTAATTTGCGGCCCATTCCGTTATATTTGATGTTTATAAATAAACTGAAAAAAAAAACTTAAAGCGGTTTCGCACCTTATTTTTGAAGCATTTTTGCTGCAGCATATTATAAAAAACTTCTAAATTAAAAAACCAAAAACTTTTTAATTGAAATAATAAATGAATTTACTGCCCATACAAATTTTTGGGGAGAAAGTTCATTTTATTGGGGAATTTTTTAATTGGGGACTAAGTACTCAGCGCCTGGTAAGCATAGTGAACAATTTTTCAAGTCAAAGGCTTTTTCATCCCGGGCAAGACCGGGTAAAAACAGCTAGTATAAAATAAATAAAAAGAAAATTTTACCCGCACTTTACAAGCAGCCAACGTCTGGGTCCTGTTGACTTGGCTTACTACGCGGTAGAAACCATACTCCGTTATAAATCCCTAATCGTCCGAGGACGATTCGTACATAGATTAGGTCAAAACAGAACTATTGTCCTAACTTATGTAGGAGACTCTCCAACCAAAGTTTTCTTAATACCCCGGAGAATAACCCACCCCCCGTGAGTATACTAGTGAAAGTAAATCCCTCCTCTGCGAGTCTTTGCAAACTCCAGGGTTCCCCAAACATTATTGGGCTCCCCCTTAGAGCTCTTCCGGGACCGCAGATTTGGCTGTTGGCCACCCTGTGTGGCCTTTGACAAAATGACTATGGAGATACCCAACCCCGTCAGCTTATCCCCCTGATATGCTACGGGTGTTGGTATAGTATCATAAAAAAAAATGTTGACAGCCTGGAAGGCTAAGTTGCCTAAAAGCGAACTTATCGCCAACCCTGTAGTTATTCTTAACAACCACAGTGTTGGCACAATAATCTCAAGATTATTGAAACAAACTTTTGCAAGATTCGAAGGACTGGAGAGATTAATGACCAAAGACTGAACCATGCCTAAACAACCCAAAAAGAAACATTTATTAGTTAAAAACAAAAAAAAAAAATGATTAAAATTCTCATTTAACTTTGTTGAACACCTTAGTTGGAGCCCTCAGTGGAAACCTGGATGATGCGCAAAAAAATATAAAATAAATAAAATGAAAATTTTACCCGCCCTTTACAAGCAGCCGACGTCTGGGTCCTGTTGACTTGTCTAACTACGCGGTAGAAACCATACTCCGTTAGAAATCTCTAATCGTCCGAGGACGATTCGTACATAGATTAGGTCAAAACAGAACTATTGTCCTAACTTATGTAGGAGACTCTCCAACCAAAGTTTGCTTAATACCCCGGAGAACAACCCACCCCCGTGAGTATACTAGTGAAAGTAAATCCCTCCTCTGCGAGCCTTTCCAAACTCCAGGGTTCCCCAAACATTATTGAGCTCCCCCTTAGAGCTCTTCCGGGATCGCAGATTTGGCTGTTGGCCACCCTGTGTGGCCTTTGACAAAATGACTATGGAGATACCCAACCCCGTCAGCTTATCCCCCTGATATGCTACGGGTGTTGGTATAGTATCATAAAAAAAAATGTTGACAGCCTGGAAGGCTAAGTTGCCTAAAAGCGAACTTATCGCCAACCCTGTAGTTATTTTTATCAACCACAGTGTTGGCACAATAATCTCAAGATTATTGAAACAAACTTTTGCAAGATTCGAAGGACTGGAGAGATTAATGACCAAAGACCGAACCATGCCTAAACAACCCAAAAAGAAACATTTATTAGTTAAAAACAAAAAAAAAAAAATGATTAAAATTCTCATTTAACTATGTTGAACACCTTAGTTGGAGCCCTCAGTGGAAACCTGGATGATGCGAAAAAAAATATAAAATAAATAAAATGAAAATTTTACCCGCCCTTTACAAGCAGCCGACGTCTGGGTCCTGTTGACTTGGCTAACTACGCGGTAGAAACCATACTCCGTTAGAAATCTCTAATCGTCCGAGGTCGATTCGTATATAGATTAGGTCAAAACAGAACTATTGTCCTAACTTATGTAGGAGACTCTCCAACCAAAGTTTGCTTAATACGCCGGAGAATAACCCACCCCCGTGAGTATAGTGAAAGTAAATCCCTCCTCTGCGAGCCTTTCCAAACTCCAGGGTTCCCCAAACATTATTGGGCTCCCCCTTAGAGCTCTTCCGGGATCGCGGATTTGGCTGTTGGCCATCCTGTGTGGCCTTTGACAAAATGACTATGGAGATACCCAAGCCCCTCAGCTTATCCCCCTGATATGCTATGGGTGTTGGTATAGTAACATAAAAAAAAATGTTGACAGCCTGGAAGGCTAAGTTGCCTAGAAGCGAACTTATCGCCAACCCTGTAGTTATTTTTCAACAACTACAGTGTTGGTGTTAAAATTTTCATGTCTTTAAAATAAAAAGTTTTAATTAGCATTTTTTATACATAAAATAGCGGGCATAACTGAGTCATGTTTACACCTCTTGTAGTCTTTATACAGTAAAACCATCAATGTTAAAACCGATTTTATGAAATTTTTATCACATATACATTAATTCGTTTTAAACAAAACGATGTACTTAAAAGGAAAACATAACAAATATTTATAAGACAGATGACAATGAATGCACTCAGTTTTGATTGCTTTTCCATAATGTAAAACCAGGGGGCAAATCGTCGCAGTCGATATCGAGTAAAATCAATCGAAATTCCATATTTTAGTTCCTTATTTAAAGAAGACGGACAATCGTCAGACCCCGTTTCACTTTTATTATAAACTATTATTATTAACTCTTTAGCTGTGATAGAGTAAAATTACTCTCACTTTTATTATAAACTATTATTATTAACTCTTTAGCTGTGATAGAGTAAAATTACTCTTAGTATTTTATTTTGGAAAATAAAAAAATAATTTCGATCGAAAAATATCGATATCGAATGCGACGATTCGAACCCAGACTGTGAACACTGTGTGTTCGTGAACAAATTCAATAAAATAAAAAAAGTCCAACGCTGAGTCTAATGCCGCTTTGTTTTCTGACAAAAAATGTGGCATTTTATTTGCACTTTTTCGAAAAGTGTATTTTTTTATAATCGAAATTAAGAGTAACTTAATTTTATACATCAATCGAAAGGTCTCAGAGCGCTGTGTTCATAAAATGCAAAAAATTTCTATTATTATCCTCTTTGAAGTCATGGTGTGAAAATATTCAAAAAAGCGGAACAATGTGGAAATTTTCTCACACTATGACCTGAAAGAAGTCAATGGCTACAATTTTTTGCGATTTACGAGCGCTCGACTTTAAGGCCTTTCGATTGGTGTATAAAATAAAGTTGCTCTTAATTTAGAATATAAACAAAATACACTTTTCGAAAAAAGTGCAAATAAAATGCGACATTTTTGTCAGAAAAGAAAACGGCATAAGTCAAATTTTGAATTACAAAATAATAAAAGTAATTTAAAACTTTGGAGTCTGTTGCAAATCTGAATAAAGACTAATAAAGTTATTTGGATTTCCTCGGCACATACAACTGTACTGCATATTGAGGTTAGTTTCTTCATGTTTTCTGAAAAATATAACATCAAGTTTAAACAAATGTACAAATCTTACAAAGATTTCAGTTGCGCTCAATCACAAGTACGCCTTTTTACATAACTAACAAAGCTTTACATAATAACTTCTAAATACCTTTTGTAATATCAGAATTAAGATTTACCAGTAATTAATTAGAAAGACTTAGTAAACACATAAATATTTTACCAATTACATTTTTAGATAAAGCCGATGAAGTCAGAAGGCTTAAACGAAATCATATATAAAATATCGCTTTTAATATTTAACTTAACTATAGATGTGGCAAGCAATGCTAAGGACACAATAATTTTTTTTTAGATTTGCTACAATATTATTTTATTTTAATAAAAGAAAATTGTTCACTCTTTAATTTTCGACCGTACTGCCAGCTCATAATACGAATTTAATACGTTGCACAACGAATTTTCAATCGAACACAATTTTGCTTTCGAGGCTGGATGGCACTTTGTAAAACTTATTGCAAATATAAGTTGTAAAAAATTTTAACTTTATGAGATTGATCTGCGTTGTGTGCATTGCCGCAGCACTTCATCTCTAGTAGACAGCAATTCCATAAACGTATCCTTGCAGCTAAAAATTTGCTATAAATCTGTAAACAAATGGTGTCATAATAATGTCACAATGAATGTGCGCCATAATACCAAATGAAAGTTCGTTCGATCGGTTAATTCGACCACAATTGAAAATCAAAAGTTGCTCATAACAGGCACCTATAATACAAAAAAGTTTTTTTTTTATACTTTTATTTAAAATAAAATTTTGAAGAAAAAAAAATTGTTACTGTGTCCTTAGAATTGCGTGCCACTGTATTTGTGTTTATAATATATTGCTTTAAATGGAAACCAATAAGACGTGTTATTTGTATAAACTTACTGATTATTATAAAAATAGATTGGAAATAAAAATTAAAAACAGTACGTGCTTACTATTTTCGGAATTGATTTCCGTTGATGTGTTTTCTTCGGATGTATGCAATAAAGTGCGCGATTTGTCATTTGCCTTGATTTGAGCATTTCTCGAAACGTTATTTGATAAAGGATATGGAGTTGGCGATTTGTCATCTACCTCGATTTGCGCTGTTGTTGCAGTTGATAGAGGCAATGACAATGAAGTCAGCGATTCGTCATCTGCCTCGATTTGCGCTGTTGTTGCAGTTGATAGAGGCAATGACAATGAAGTCAGCGATTCGTCATCTACCTCGATTTGCGCTTTTGTTGCAATTGATACAGGCAATGGCAATGAAGTCGGCGATTTGTCATCTACAATATATAGTTCAAACAATTTATTATTTTACAATTTAATTTATCCATTTCTGTTTTAGAAATTATCAATTGCTTTGTAGAGCATTCCATTTATTTCATATACAATCAATCAACTGTATTTCAGGCAATTTCCATTGTATTTTTAAATTATTCAGTAAACTGCTTTTTTACGGAATTGATAATTTCTCAAACATATGTATTTGTTAAGTTCTGCAATAAAACATATATCAAAGGAAACACAAATCTATAATATTAATAGGCTAAGAGTTTTCTTGTGACTGATGTTGTGTTCTTTAGTTTTATCCCGATTTTGACCAAACGTATATTATTTGAAAGGTATTTCTTTTTTGCCGTTTTGCAGATTTACAGATTCTTAAAATTTTTCCTTTATTTTGAGTGAATTGCATTTAAAGTTGTTACTAACACATACATAAAATTATACAATTCTGAACAAAAATTCCGCATGAAATTTCTCACTTCTCCCTTTTCCCCTATTATGAATATAAATTCCTTCGGAAAAAAATTCCATGGGAAAAAGTAGTTATTCTCAATGAACTTGACTTTGGTTTTTTCCCTCAAGAAATTTCCCTTGCAAAACAGACGGGAGTTTACATCAAAATGTAAGAAGTATTTTGATAAAACAAAATTTATTGGGCTGGCTATGTATGAGTTTATTAAATTTGTTAATGTGTTTGTAATGAAAATGACTTTGTTTTTTGTGTTGATTTGTGAATTGGCTGTCATTGATTAGCATACTTTTAAGGAAAAAATAATGAAAAAATAAAATTTGCACTCGAATTTCGAGGGCTGGAATCTGCTAGTTTAAATAAATGCTATTAATAACGAATAATCAACGAGGTATGACAAAATCGATGCATTTGTAATTCTTTGCCATTTAATGGTGTTTTATTTTTAATTCTAATATTTAACTCCATTTTACGTCTTCAACATTTTCCCTCACAATGAAAGTGCGCCGAAATCATAATGCTTTTAAAACCGAGTAAACCAGAAAATATAATAACATCATATAGACCCATTATTGACAATTTTCTCTAAAATTTGTGACAAGTTATTTGTAAAAATTTAATATTATTCATGACCACCAATTCGGTTTTAAAAGTAAAGGTAACTAGACATCAAATTTAAACAAATCTACTGGCTTCTTGGAGATAAGCCTCAACTTTCTCTGGAAAACAAAATCCTCCTTTATAAAACCATATTGAAACCCGTTTGGAAAATAATTTTTAAGAAAAATTGTGGTATATTTGAGCAACGCAGACAGATAGAGAGGCAAACAACAAAGTGTAGGTGGTAGAGATTTAGTTTTGAAGTCGATACGAGGAGTTAAGCTTGGAAAGAAATTGTTAGAGAATTTAATATTAAAGCAGACTTACAAAAAAAAAAAAAAAATACAAGGTCGAACGTAAGCATCTCGATTTGTGTTAAAAATTATCTGATATCTTGTTTGTTTGATTTATAGTCATTTTTCAGACATATTGCAATTACTACTGTAATTAATATGCAATTTTTAATTTTGTTTAAATGGTGCATGGTAAAGAAGAAGAAAAGCATATATTTCAAAAATTCATAACTGCACTGTATTCTTAATCGGACCGGTTTCTGGCATTTCAGCCTTCATCAGCGATTTATTGAACATTGTGATAATTGTTGTGTTTTAATTGAATAGATTGTTTCTATATGAAAATTTTTTCTACTTAGGGCGGCCGTGAGGTTTTGAACCGTGAACCTTCACATACACTCGTACTTGCACTTTTTGGTCAGCGCTTTAACACACTCACCTAAAGTCAGGCCTACGAGCAGTGTGGTTAGTTTTCAGTTTTCGTACCATACAGCTTTACTTTGTATTAATTTCAGAAGATACAACTCTGTCCAAACAATATATATCTGTTAAAAAAAAACGATAACAATAAAAGAAAATAAATATACGCAGAAAAATTGATGCTTTGCGGCCGAGTACTAGAATCGACACAAATCGGTTTAAAAATAACTTAAAATCATTTCCAGTGTACCCTTGACACTAAAATAATAAGTAAGAAAATTATAGTCGGTCTAGACCGACTATACGATACCCTATACCATGCGCTTAGAGACCCTATCTCTTAGACCCAACTAACTGGATATAGAAAATAAGCTAAACCAAATTTGAGTCGGATTTTTATTAATTTTTTTGGCTGCATATATGAAAAGTTCATATCGGATGCTATATCTATATGGGGACTAGGCCCAAAAATTGACCGATCCTGGCCAAGTTTGGTAAAGTCTCTTGTATTTTGCAAAAATATATTCAAACAAAATTTGAGAAGAATCAGTGCAATATTTTTGTTTTTTGATAGATTTAAGTGAAGATCGGGAAGCAGCTCCATATGGGGCCTATGACTAAGGGTTGTCCCATAGGTATCATTTTCGGACTAATTAATGGATGTAATAAACACATATAAACCCAATTTGACTAAGATCTATATGACAATTTGGATCTTATGGCAATTTATGTCGATTTCATAGGGGTCATTTGAACGGGGGCTAGGTCTGAACATGGACCGATTCTCACCAATTTCAATAGCGTTCATCCTATAGAGGCTTATATGGTAAATTTCATCAAAATATATTCATATTTGCGACCTGCAGTTTGATTACAAGCTTTACATGGACACACAGATGGACGGATGGACGGACGGACATCGTTAAATCGAATCAGATAGTGATTCTGATTCGATTGGTATAATAAAAGATGGGGCTAGGTCAAATATTTTTGGTAGTTACAAACAGCAGTACAAAGTCATTATACCCAAACCACAGTGGTACAGGGTATAAAAATTTTAAGACCAATTGAAACAGATTTTTTTGTAAGCATCGAAAATATATGTATTTCTAACACTTTAAATATATGAAAAGTTGAAAAGATCCATTAATTGCCTTCGAGTAACTACATTCCTCTTTTATATTTAAAGAATGTTGAATTATGTTGTCGTTATGAGATATGAAAGAAATATATTTTTAATTGATTTATAAACCAAATACTATATAATTTTTTTTTAACTATTCGTTATATAACAAGAAAGAAGATCAGAACCCTTATGAACCCTTATGAGTATTGGAATATGCTTTTTGCCTTTAGCCAAACTGCGAGCGAGTTTTAATATAGAAAGTTGTACAAGACCTACCAGACTAAACATATACTACATTCACAAATGGAAAATCAAAATTAATCCAAACAAGACACCCAAGCAATAATTTTTCCATTCAACAAATCTCCCAGAAGACTGCCAAGACGCCATCTTCTTATTGGATATAATACCATAAATGTACTTAATCATGTCAAATATCTCGGAGTTGTCCTGGACAAAAAGCTTACTTTTAAACAACATATTATAGCTACGTACCAAAAAGCTATAAAATCGTTTAAAGCATTATGGCCACTACTAAATAGAAGGTCATTTCTAAACCCCAAAAATAAAAATCTACTCTTTAAAAGTGTTATAAGGCAAATATTAACATACGAGTGTCCTATTTGGAATGTCGCTGCCAACTGCCACCTAAAACGCTTAAAAATTATACAAAACAAATGTCTTAAAATGATAAATAAAAAGCCCTGGAGGTATCATACAAATCTTCTTCATGAAGAAACAGGTTATGAGAAAATGATCGATTTCATAACAAGAATGAATAACAATTACTTTGCCAAAATTTAAAATTCCTCTTACCCACTGATAAGAAAATGTAGAGAAATAACGTAAAATTAAAAAGAAATCACAAAATTAAAAATTATGTGCTTATAGAGGGTCCATTGTTTCTAATAAACCTCCTCTAAGCATATAAATATTTTCAGATAGTATTTCAATATATTAAATCATATAAAGGTTTTTTCCTCCCATTTTCCTTTAAAAATCATTAAAAAATAAAATAAAAACTAATATCTTTTGATCCTATATATTATATAAAAATATATAATAATAATATATAATACATAATATATATATATGTATATAATATGAGGTTTGGTATACAGACTCCTTTTTGCATATTATTTACAAAGCAATTTAGGAATATGAAATTTCATATGAAGGTTCCACCAGAGAGACAAACATCGGAGAAGAATAAAATTTGTTTTAATTCGAGCCTTAAAGGGATAACTGAAACTTTTAACTGATAAATTTTAATTTTTTTTTTTTTTTTTTATTTTATTTATTTATTTATTTATTTACATTGATATCACACACAACAAGATATACATCTTTTTAGTTAAAGTGTGTGATCTTATATTGACATACATACATTGATTTGTTAGGTTGTACTTTAAAATAGTAAAAAAAAAACATAAAATAAAATTAATAATACATTAGCAATTAGCAAAAGCATTACACACTAGAATTTACAAAATTAAAACAGTATGGATCGTTATATTTAAAAACTTCAAAGTAAAATATTTTAAAAACTTGAAAATAAAATATTTTTAAATTGTGTAGCGTTGCCAATTAGTTGGGTGCTGGAGGGTAATGAGTTCCAAAGACGCACAGAGTTAATAAAAAATTGCCAATCAGATATAAGACTATGGTGTCGAACATGAATAAGTTTCATTCCCCTGTTTGATCGGGCAAATCGAAGACGACTGTATAAATAATTTGGCTCTTTGGTATATATTATCTTATGTAAGAAGATTAATGATTTAATTTTTAACAGATCATCAAAGCATACGCCATATAAGGTTTTTGAATAAGGTGATGTTCCATCATATCTTTTTATGCAATAGACGAATCTCAGTACAGCATTATATGCAGCTTTTAACCTGGTTCTACTACGAGCGTCACAGCTAGCGAATATTTCACATCCGTACAGCAGTTTAGGCATAACAAAGGTTTTAGCAAGAAGATCGCGAGTCTTCACCGTAGTAAGGTGCTGAGTGGGGTATAATGTTCGCAGCATAGCAAATGTACTTCCAGTAGCAGCATTTATATGTGTATTCCATTTGAGGGAATTGTTGAAAATTATTCCAAGATTTTTTGTTGATTCCACGAATTCAATGGTTTGATCACCTAATATAACAGAAATGTCAGGTGGGATGTTCTGTTTTCTTTTTGATATTATAAGGCATTTTGACTTTTTAGGGTTAAGACGGAGACTATTTGTTGTAGCCCATGCATATACTCTTTTAAGATCGTCATTAAGCTTCGATGAGCAGTCATGAATCGAGGCGCCCAAATTACTAATGTATATTTGGACATCATCAGCATATAAATGAATTTTGCAGTGAGAAAGTTGTTGAGGTAGATCATTGATTTACAAAGAAAATAAGAGAGGACCCAAAATAGAACCTTGTGGTACACCATTAGGTACTGGCAATGGAATTGATGTTGAGTCATTCACGGTCACTGATTGAATTCGTCCTGAAAGATATGTCGCTATTAGCAAGACAGCAGTCCTGGAAAAGTTAAAAAATGCCGAGAGTTTGATACAAAGAGTTTTATGATTGACACAATCAAAAGCCTTAGAATGGTCCAGCAATACAAGAAACGTAGTATAGCCAATATCAATATTTTTTCTAATGTCCTCAGATACATTAGAGTGCAGTGACACAGCTATGTTTTGGTCTAAAACCTGATTGGTTATCATTGAGGAGACCATGATCGGTCAAGTATCTCATCATCTGAAGGTGCAAGATTCGTTCAAATACCTTCGAAAAATAGGGAAGTATTGCAATTGGTCTATACTCAGTTTTAGATTTTGGAACCGGAATAATTTTGGCGTATTTCCAGCAACTCGGAAAACAACTGGTAGTTATGATTGTATTGAAGATATGAGTGATAACATGTATTAATTTTGGTAACAACAATTTTATAAATTTTGGATCAATGAGATCTAATCCGACAGCATTTGACTTAACAGATAAGCAACACGATAGGACATCAGGTTGGATTACACACGAAAATTCAAATTGAGAAGTTGTTTGTATAGGTAATGGTACCATTTCCTCGTTTGTGCGTGCGACTGCATTATCTTGAGTTGCAGTAAATGATGTAGTAGGAATACTAACGAACAATTCATTTAATTTATTGACATCTAAGTTGTTAACTGTTGTGTTTTTACTTCCTATTCCTATCTCCTTAATTGTTTGCCATTTCTTCTTTGAGTCTATCGCTGACCGAAAGCGTCTTGCATAATAGCTCGACTTTGCGTCTCTTATACTTTTTGTGACATTACGTCGCGCAATACGATATTCCTCATGAAGATCGGATGTTCTGAATCTCTTCCAGCATGCATATAGCTTATCTCGAAGATTAATTTGGTTTTTTATGGAAGAGGTGAACCAGCAATTTTTTCTTTTATCTCCACGACAATTACGTGTGGGAACAGTTCTTCGGTAGAGGCCATGTAATAAATACTGCTCCAGTCAATACAGTTGAAGTACTCATCCAATTGATAAAAATTGATGTTACGGAAATCCCGATATCTGTAAGGGGTTTTGGTTTCATACAATGTGAAGTTGAATGATAAATAAATGAGGTCATGTTTAGAGAAACAGGGCACGCAAAGTTGATCAAATAACAATGAATTTGAAGGATTACTTATAATAAAAATGTCAAGCAACGAATTAGTTGTAGATGTATAATAAGTAGGATTTACAGTGTTGACGATATATAATCCAAATGACATGAGGGATTGCAACATGTCCGAACCAGCCAGAATATTTGAATTAAAATCGCTAGCGATAACAACATCATTGTACTGTATGGTAAGGGTTTCAAGAAGGTTTAAAAAAGATTCATATGGAATTTGTTTGTTAGGTCTGTAGGTACAACCCAATAGTAATTTACTTTCACGTGAGATAATTTCAACAAATAAATATTCTATTTTGTCGTCCGCCTTTGATGAGCAAATAAATTTTGTACAAATATGATTTTTAATGTAAATAGCAACACCACCTCCGTGTTTTAGTCTATCATTTCTTAATAATTTATAGCCTTTGGCAGCAACCATTCCATCAGTTACACTTTCGTTATACCAAGTTTCTGATATACACACGATATCCACATCAGATTCCTCAAATAAATATCGGAACTCATCCATTTTATTGACCAAACTTTGTGCATTAATATGGCATATGTTCAATCCATTACGCTGTTTTGTTAAAACTCGGATCATATTTTTAGTACTGTCATTAGAACTCAACCCAGTATTAAATGTTTGTGACATTAAAATGTATTAAAAATAATAATAATAGGGCAACGCTACGAGTATTAGGAGGATAAAAGTTACAATTCATATTTCAATTTTGTTTTAATAATGTAAGCATACTTATACGTATAACACAAGAATTATAAGAGACTTTATACAATACAAGTGCTTGGATAGGTAAAAATAACATTAAGAATAGCAATACATCAGTTAAAATCCTATTGTATATCATTTTGATGCGGTTCATTACGATTATAAGGCAGAAAAAACTGATTTAGTTCATTAATGTCTTCAATTCGTTTAGGTTCCTGGTTAGTAGAGACTTTTATGTAGACTAGTCCACGCAATGTAAAAGCAGATAGTAAACGATTCTGCTTACGTAAATCAATCGCTGTCTGAAATGTTTTGAAATTTGTTGATGTTAAGTTTTCATTAATAAAGACTTTCCTATTGCAGTTTTTTTCAGAATTAAATCCAATATGATGCAGACATTTTCTAAAATGTGCTAGTGTCGTAAGGCGACATAAGTTTCACAAGTATAACCGCATCAGGCGAGTTTAATTCTTTATTGTTTCTGTTCTGTAGACGAAAAATGGATTTGTATGCAGGTGTTGATATATTTAATTCATAACATATGTTATCAAAAAGTTCATTTAGGTTCTCATTAGCCTTGTATGGAATACCATTTATTCTAAGATCACACGAAATAGCTATATTTTCCTGGCGTTGAATTTGAGATTTTAATGTTTTTATTTCTGTTTGAAGCAGTTTAATTTCGGTACAACCTGCTTCAAGCTCAGTAACTCTCTCACTTACGTTATGAATTTCACTCATTATATCAACAATACGTTTATCAAGCTCATTTAAGAGTCTATTTTCAACAGTATTTATCTTTAATTCAACTTCACTTATTTTCTCGTTCATCTGAGATAGAATTCTAGCCTCACTCTCTTGTATGGATGACGCAATTTTCGTTGTTATTAACTGGTACTGTTTCTCAAATCTTTTATCCATAAGTTCCATTAAACGAGTTGGAGAAAGTGTTAATCGCGCACTTTTTGCATCATTGTTAAGTGGTGAAACATTTTCCCTTTTATTTTTAGTGCTGATATTGTTATTGTTATCCATCATTTTTATTTATTTTTAATGTATTTTAATATAAAATTTGTGCAATATTAATGCAAAACTACGCAATGGAATTATTGCGCAGTGGATTAGTTAAAATGAATTCGATGTAATAGCTTAATTCCGCTTATTGAGGGTTTATATTTAAAACATCGTTGTTTAAACAAACGGAAATTTTTTAATAAAAACCTCAATAAATATGTATTTAAAATAATTTAAATATTATTTAATTACTTACCCAATTAACGACGACGGCGATAACGACGAAGATAATGTTGGAGGAGGTGGTGATGGTATTGATGGAGGAGCTGGTAGTAACTGTCTATCGGTTCAAAGTCAGCTTCATATATATCTAAAATAAGATTTTCCAATAGAGATTGCGTTAAAATTTCAGAAGGGATGGAAATCAAAATTTTTTATCAAAACTTTTAATGCAAAACTACGCAATGTTTTTATCCACATGGAATTATTGCGCAGTCGATTAAAGTTAAAATGAACTCAATGTAATAGCTTAAGGCTACAACAAAATGGCGTACGTACAACGATATATAGTTGCCAATGTTCAGCATTAATTTAAAATAATTTAAATATTATTTAATTACTTACCCAAATGTACTTCTTCCTGCTTTACCAGCAATCGTCCAAGTAAAATATGGCAAATTAAAAAATTTACATTTCAAATATATTACAATTAAATTAAAACTTTATATTGTTTTACCACAGCTGCAACCTCCTTCCTTACGATCACCACACGAATGCCACTTTTAAACGCGTTTCTTACATATCAGAATGGACGCTACATGGTTGTATTTGATCGTATTATATTTTATAATGGCGTAAAAAAAGTGTTGTATTTTGACGGCATGTATTAGTGACAACACACAGTGTATTTTTTTTTGGCGATTTATTTTAAATACGCAAAAAAAAGTTTTCGTTTAAAATTTCTCTACTTTTATAAACTATATCTAAATTATTTAAATTATTGTGACAATTGTGCAATATAACACGATGTCTCGACTAGCTATAAAGCTGCGTTCACACTATGTGTTTTGCTTGTATTTTTTTTATTTTTTTAGCACGTGCAACTTGTACACATAGTGTGAACCCTTTCAAAAATTGTTTATGTACAATACATTTGGCAAGACATATGTAAATTTTTCAATTATAGCAGATTCTATTTTGGCATGACAACCATATGAAAATCCAACACTGTTTGTAGCAAAAGAGAAACGGGGTAAATTATAAAGATGAATATTGAAAGAAAAACAAATTGTTTAATATTAATTAACAATTAAAAAATATATAAAATATATAACTTTATTTTTAACACAATTTTTTTTATAAATTCACAAATTAAATCAGCTGTTGTTTATATTTAGAGGTTATGTCATACGGAAATACATATGTACGTTTGAATGCAATAATTATGAATCGTATGTAAAACGCCAATTTTGACACACACAGGGAATTATGTATGAATCGTAAAACTGAATTTACATATGGAAAATACACATATATAAACACACCTCAATTAATGGCAATGTTCATGTTAAATTCAGAGAAACAAAATGAGACAATACGCGACGTGGGCAAATTATGTTTAGACATTTCATTTCCAAAATGTTTTTGAACCGTAAACAAAACAAAAATGCGTGATTGTACTCAACGCTTTAAAAGAGTTAAGAGTGTTATGCGAGAATTTTGTGTACTACTCTGCTCGTTTCTTTCAACATATACGTTGAATGTAAACACCAACAGTTTCTAATGAATTAAAAAGTCGATTGCCAAAAAATATTTTGTATAAAAAAATTCCAAAATTTTTAATACAAAATACATTAAACCGGGTAAAAAACCGATAAACAATATATTAGAAGAGTTTAAATATAAATCATCTGAAACAAAAAAAAAATCAAATCCAATGGAGTTATATCACAGAACAATATTGGGACACAACACTGAATACAACCTCTTTATGGATTGAAGTTAACAAAAATTCTATTGGCGAAAATCCATTTAAATAGTTATCAATATTTGTATTGTCTTTCTCAAAGGCAAAGTTGAACGTTTGATTGGTTTCATGGCTTTAAACAAAAAATACAGATGTAATCCAAATAATATTTTTCTATTTTTATGCCCACATCAACCCTTATTTATCCGTCTTATTATGAAAATTTTTTGAAAAAATCGCGCGATTTTTTTTTAAAAATTTTCCGCTTTCGGCGCTTTTTCACACAACAATTTTTTAAATACAATTTTTTTCTATTTTTATGCCCAAATCAACCCTTATTTATCCGTCCTTTCCTGCGGCGCTTTTCCACACAACAATTTTTTAAATAATATTTTTTCTATTTTTATGCCCAAATCAACCCTTATTTTCCGCCGCTGGCGGAAAAAATAAAAATATAAGTAATGTTATAATTCCAACAAAAGGAAAAATGTTTTATTGTTAAAAATTTTAATAACAGGCCGAATAAATAAAAATACAATAATAGCTTTATATGTTATGGGTTAATTTCGCGAAAAAAAAAAAATTAAAAAGTGTAGGTAAGATACCTAATATCTCTGTCCCTGATTAGTACAACTATTTCTTATTGTATAATGTAGCAAATCAATCGACAAATAGTTTCAGATCTTATTAATAAATTGGTTTTACACGCTCTCTTTAAAATAATTATTGAATATATTGAATATTTTAGAATATATGCCCTCGGTATACAAATTTGTTTATACTGTATTATATATAAAAACTAATTAATCTACATATTTTCATAAAATAATGAAAAAATTTGAGGAATTTTATGATTAAATTAAATTTGTTTTATTTAAAAAAAATCCTGATGAAGAAAATATTTATAGATTTTCATAAAGTCAAATTGACATCAAGGGTACCCTACTGGTTAATCTGAGATAATAAGTCCAGAATATTATTTTTTGAATAATTAAAATATTATTACCAAGTTTTATTGAAATCCTTCCACAAATATTCATTATTTCGATATTTTGTTTTAAAAAAATATAAATCTCCTTAAATTTGACCTTTGACCTTAAAGAGGGACAGTTTATATTGCTTCAGTTTAATCTTAATTTACAAGATTGAGAACCTATATCCAGTAGTGTAATATTTTGACAAAAGATATTTGAAATATGAAAACACCAAAAGGATGTAAACTTAAAGTTGAAAAGGTATGTAAAATCACATTTTTCTTCAAATCCGCTGAAATAAAAACGCTGTCCTTGCCAAATTAAAAACAGGAAATTTTCTTGAAAAAATTTTTGAAAAAGTAAAAGTGGAGATTTTGAAAAAGTGTAGGTAAAATCCCTAATATCTCCGGTCCTAAGAGGGCTAAGAGGTCAAAACTTACATCAAAATGAAGCCAATGGACCCAGCTATCACACAGTTGGTGTAAATACCAACATTATATACACCATTTTACGAGATAATGGGACGTTTCCGAAAAAAAATTTTCCAAAAAATACAAAAAATTAGATGAAAGGCACTCCAGTAAGCTTTCCAATGATATATATATTGCTGAAATCCGATAATAATTGACAAAGTTGTGTACAAATCAAGGTCAGGTATTATCACAATATCTCACACACGGTTCTGCACAAACAAAGGTAGCGGTATTTGAATGGATACATCATTTGCTCATCAATTTTCCAAATGTATATCAGTTTTTGGCAAAATTATTAATTCACAACACTCAAAAGGTAAGCTTTAATACAAATTTTTGATATATACAATGTAAGTGTTATAATAAATTTTTTTCTTTAAGAAACTACTGATTTCAATGAGGCCCGTTACCGGAAAATTGTATTGAGTTTATTCAATTTATTCAGTGCTAAGTTACGTACCACTTTGAGGGATGTTTCGAGTGAAAAGTCAGCAGATTATAAATAAATTCAAATTTGAGTTTTTTTTTATTGTTTAAAAAAAGTGCCTCTGGCAGAAAAAATAAAAATATAATAAATAATGTTATAATT
Source organism: Cordilura impudica (assembly GCA_963682025.1). Classification (NCBI taxonomy): domain Eukaryota; kingdom Metazoa; phylum Arthropoda; class Insecta; order Diptera; family Scathophagidae; genus Cordilura; species Cordilura impudica. Next base: position 282,563,463 of record OY821517.1, on the reverse strand, counting down.
CCAAAAAAAGGAAAATGTTTTATTTGCAAAAATTAAAATAAAATTAGTTACAATATTTTAATAACTTATAAGTAATTAATTATCCCATCCGCATCACACATTGTGGCAAACATATGTAGCTGTTCGCTGGCATACATTATATTTTGTTTACAAAGTCGGTAACTTTTTTTTAACTTAACGGCGTCAAAAATCAATTTTTTTCAGAAAAGTATGGCAACATTAAGTAAAATTTATTTTGCTTCTAGAGGCGAAATTGGATACTAATAACGTATATATAGCAAAAAGGACCATTTTAGGATATACAAATAATGAACTGGAATATATTTCCATCGAAATCTCAATGTTCGGAAAAAATGTCCTCAAACTGTTCATGTCCTCAAAGTATACACAATATCAATGAAAAGAATGGGGACTGGGCCCAAAGTATCCACAATGTCCTCAAAACATCCTGTGTATTGAAATTCCACCCCCAAAGTATGCGGCCTACATATATATATATATATATATATATATTTACGTTTGGATAATTTCACTAAAATTACATCTCTTTTAAAGCTGAGGTGAAGAAGAATTTAATTAGGGTATGCTAGGGTAATGTGAACAACTTAATTTTTTTGAAGATTTCCCTAAAGTTATAACAGAAAATTTATCTGTATTTAAGATTTAATAATAACGTATTCATATTTAGAAAATGTACATATGTATATATAAAATCTAAAATGTATGTATTTATAAATGTATATATTTATATATGAAATGTATATGTATGAAGAGATTTAGATACGTCAAAACAAAATTATATTAAAAATTGGAGGACAATGCGGAACAAACTAGTTGATAAATTCAGAAAATTGGCTTGCACCACTGCGATATCGGTAAAAGATAGAAACCACCATTTGCATTCGAAACCCATTTTGTAAAGTACAGTTCTAGTTCTACCATTTCTAAAGCAGTTTTAATTTTCAAAAACACAAATCAAATAAATAATCACATTTTCTGAATATAAATCTCAACTTTCACTTCTTAAAAATGTTGTTAAGATTTCCATAGGAAAGTGGGGTTTATTTACTTAATCGATTAACTGAAAAAACTACGCCTACGAACATTATAAACTCTCCACTTTAAACATGATTACAATACGTCATGTTAAATGTGAGAAAAAATTAGTCAAAAGTTATTATTACATTTCATACTCTTCAACATTCTGTGATAATGTTTTTGTTTGTATTTATTCAAATTAGTTGACCAAAACCCATCTTCTAGCAATAGTGGTCATCCTTGGGCGTGATTCAAGCTTATATACAAACCCTTAGCTAAGTATATGCATATACGAACTATATTCTGCATACACGATTAACATTAACTCACAGACAGATCAATGGAGGGATAGAAGTAGCACTAGGAAGTAGTATAAGCAGATGTTCAACTATTTTTATAATTCAGTGAAAATCTATCAATATAATAATATAAGTAAGTTTGAATAAATTAATACGTTAGGAAAATATTTTCTGTACAGACATTAAGTTTATCATATATTTGCAAAAACACATTATTCAGTGGTATAATAATAGCATCCGAAATACCACAAGGTAGCATCCTGGGATCAGTCTTATAAAGGGTCCGCCATCTAACATTTTTTTTTTCAACTAGTGCTTCTTTCGTGAATAGTAACACTTAGCTCATGTCTGATTAGACAGATAATTTGTTTTATCCTTCCGCTGAACGAATATGGTTGTGTATATGTTTGAGCAACACTGGGAAATATTGCGACATTACTTTGAAAATCATGGTAATGTTGCAGAATGTGTGCGAAAATTGCATACGGATTTTGGAAGAAGAGAAGCACCGTCAGCTCCGTATGTTCATTATCTTGTGAAAAAAGTGAAAGAAACTGGCATCCTCATCGATAAGCCAAAGAGTGAAAAGCCAAAAACAGTGCGTACACCCGAGAATATTGCTGCTGTGGCAGAAAGTGTGCGTGAAGCGCCATCAACATCAATTCACCGTCCTTCTCAAGAATTGAACAATTCGGAGGCATCACTGAGACGAATTTTGCATAAAGACCTTGGTATGACGCCATACAAAGTCCAATTGGTTCAGGAGTTGAAGCCAACTGACCATCCAATGCGTTTTCGCTTCGCTAAGTGGGCCTGCGATCGACCTACAGAAGATGCCGATTTTGCCAAAACAATCATCTTTTCAGATGAAGCTCATTTTGATCTTGGCGGGTATGTAGACAAGCAAAATTGTCGCATTTGGGGCACAGAAAACCCGCATGCATACATTGAAAAGCCGATACACCCAAAACGAGTCACTATTTGGTGCGGATTTTGGTCCAGAGGCATAATTGGGCCATTTTCTTCGAAAATGAGCAAGGAGTGGCCGTTACAGTCAATGGCGATCGTTGTCGGGCCATGTTGAACGAATTTTTGTTCACAAAAATTGAAGAGGAGGATGTTGGCAACATTTGGTTTCAATAGGACGACGCTACGTGCCACACAGCCGAAGCTACACTCGATGTTTTGCGCCCTGTTTTTGAAGATCGCATTATCAGCCGCAGAGCTGATGTCGTTTGGCCACCTCGGAGCTGCGATTTGACACCGTTGGACTATTATTTGTGGGGTGCCCTCAAAGATAAGTGTTACGCCAACAAGCCAGAGACAATTGACGCTTTAAAGGACAATATTCGTGAAGCCATTGGTGAAATACAGCTGCACACAATCGATAATGTGCTTAAAAATTGAACCGATCGTGTAGGCTACTGCATGGCCAGCCGAGGCATCCATTTGAATGAAATTATTTTCCATTATTAACCGGAAGGATTGTACTTTCAAATAAAAAAAGAAATTTGAGATAATAGTAGTTTTTTTTTATAGCATTTTCAAAAAAAAAAAAAAAGTTATTTGGCGGACCCGTTATTAACTGTTCTAAGTTTGTTATATCGTTTTTATAAGGAAAAGTTTTGCGCATTATCAGAATTGTCCACCTGACAATAATAAATTCTAGTAACCTAATCCATAACAAGTAAGATAATTATAGTCAGTATAGACCGACTATATGACACTCTATACCATGGTTTAGTGACCCTATCTCTTCAGTCCAACTAATTGGATATAGAAAATAAGCATCATCCAAATTTAAGTGGCATTGTTATTAATTTTTTGGCTGCAAATGTGAAAAGTTTCATATCGGGTGCCATATACTTATGGACTAGGTCGAAAAATGGACCGACCATCACTATGTTTGGTAAAGTGACTTACATTTAGAAAAAATTTATACAAACCAAATTTGAGAAAAATTTGTGCAATATTTTTGTTTTTTGATAGATTTTAGTGAAAATCGGGAAGCAGCTTTATATGGGGCCTATGAATAAGAATTATCCTATAGGGATTATTTTTGGACTACTGATTAATGGATATAATAAACACATAAAAACCCAATTTGGCTGAGATCTATATGATAATTTGGATCTTATGGAAATTTATGTCGATTTCATAGGGGCATTTATATGGGAACTTAGTCTGAATATGGAGCGATTCCCACCAATTTCAATAGCGCTCATGCCGTGGCAAATAAAAGCTTATATGTCAAATTTCGTCAAAATATATTGATATTTGGACCTGCAGTTTGATAACAAAGTTTACATGGACACACAGACGGACGGACGGACGGAAAGTTATTCTGAGTCGATCGGTATAATAAAAGATGGGTCTAGGTCAAATATTTTTGGTAGTTACAAATAGCAGCACAAAGTCATTATACCCAAACCACATAGTGGTACAGGGTATACAAAATAGTTCAGTGGTGTCTTGGACGGCCATTTCTATAGCGACGTCATAAAATCTGTTTCCAAAAATTTTTCCCTAATCGTCATACAGAAGATTTATCATACCGAACTTGGAGTGATATAACCACACTTCTCATATATTGCTGCTTATATGCAATTATATAAGTTTTTTGTTTGTCAGTCAAAACCATTGTTTATTTTTTTGAAATCGATGTTTCAACACCAAAAGATTTGCAAAAAATACATCATTGGATAAGAATTTTATTGAGTAGATCAGAAACTGATCAACAACCATAAAAAACTTAAAAGTTCCACAAAAAAACAGTCATGACCAACTAGAAGCAAAGAAACAACAGATATGGGAAACTGAAGTGGCTTATGAAACTCAAAATCAAGGTTAAGAAAGTACACGCATGAACCACACTATGTTCTGTTCTAAAGCAGCCAACACATATTTGTATATCATATGAATTATGTATGTTTTTAAATTTTGTACGGTGCCCAACACAATCATGGCTGTGTTTCGTTTTAATATTTCGTTATCTACACGAACATTTTTCTGGCACGTAGTTTTTGTTTCGAACATACATAAACCACACAGATTCGAGTATAGCTCTATTTTAAGTCCGTTTTTTGCACGTGTACTGCTAAAAAAAGGAACATGTTCTTCAACGCGTACATCCAAAAATTAAAACATTATCCACTCGCGATCGAAAAAAAAAGAAATTAAGTCATAAACAACATATAAAATTTCTGTTTTTTATTTTATTACTATCTGTTTATTTTTATTTTTTTACCCTTATTCTTATCTTTTTATTTTTATTTTTTTATAACTGCTAATGAATTATTTTAGATTTTTTTAAAACAAATTTGGTTGAAAACTTTGTTCTTGGTTTTATATAGGTGTTTCAGATTTTTTCTAGATCTTCATACCTCACTGATGAACAGATTTGTAGGGATAGTGAGGACAAAGACTTTTCATCCGGTAGTGGTGATGAATATAAAATGACTGGTGATGAAAGATGAAGATGAAAGCGGTGAAGATGATGCCGCTGCTGATTTTTTTGATATTAATCCTTTGTGTCAAAAAACAACAGCAATACAAATAGCAGGATGCAATCGAACTGCTAATGTGTTGAGATTGCGGCCAGGTATTACTAGTACTACTTCATCGCGCGTGAGTAATATAAAAGATGCGTTTCTGATATTTTGGCACCACATATTGAGAAAATCATTTTGGAAAACTCGAATGTGTTTGAAAAAGAATTAAAACGATGAAAAAGTCGATGCCGATATGCTTTATTCCTATTCTGTTTAAATATTGGTTTTCGTTAACAAGTTGAATGAATATATATAAATAATAGCGCTGCAATTTCAATTGCTTCATTTCAGATCGAAGAATCTTGAGCTGTTCGATGTAACTTTCCGTCCCTCTATTTTCAGAGAAATGGTGATAAAAAAAAGTATGAGTACTTACTAAAAGGATTCACTTCATTACAAAATGATTTCTGAATTTAGAAAAGCCAACAGGTAGTCAAGGGTTGTGTTTTGTAACATGTGTCTTGTAACATATCAGCATGGAAATTAACTATTTATTGAACTTAATACACTTTCGTATACTTTTAGAATCACAATTATTGGCCAGAACAACAAAAAAAGGCGAAACGTCGTTTATTTTATTTTCAGATTGATTGGATGTGCGGAAATTGGGTTTAAATCACTCACTAACTGTGCGTGACTATGCGCGACTGTATCGATCGATCACTCCGTGACTGTGCCTGACAATCCCAAAATTAATCTATAGTTACAGTAAGGCTATGGGCCAAGTTTCAGATCAATTGGATGAGGGGGAATGGGGTTGTCCCATGGTAGACAGACAGACAGATAGATATACGGACAGACAGAGAGTATGCGTTGAAAGAAAGAGTTTTAAAACAGGCAGAAAAGAACGCTTAAGCAAATTATAGTCAAGAGTTAGATGGGTGCCTTTGTGAAGCAACCATTTTCAAGGCTCACCACAATCGAAAAAATACTATATAGAAAATACTATACTTTTATATAAATGCATAAATAAAACTGATGTTTTATTTAAATAAAATAATTTTTTGTATGTATTATTGATGAGCTAATTTGACCTGATTCCTTTAAAAGTAATTAAAAATGCATTTTTAATTTCTTCTTTCCCAACGTTTCGTAGATATTTTGTCTACTTTATCAAGGGAACGTCTATTTAATTAAATAAAAACATTATTTTTACAATATTCACATCAATGACAAACAATAATAAGTTATTACTTACAATATTATTTCTATATTAATCTTAAATCTTTACATTTATAAATGGAACATAAATATATTTTTTTATAGAAAAACACAAAAACATATATAACCACAAATTTAACATTTAAACAAGTAAGAAAATTATAGTCGGTCTAGACCGACTATACGATACCCTATACCATGCGTTTAGAAACCCTATCTCAACTAACCCAACTAACTGGACATTGAAAATAAGCAAAAACCAAATTTGAGTGGGATTTTTATTAATTTTTTTGGCTGCAGATATGAAAAAGTTCATATCGGATGCTATATCTATAAAGGGCCTAGGTCCAAAAATGGACCGATCCTGATAATGTTTGGTAAAGTCTCTTGTATTTTGTAAAAATATGTACAAACAAAATTTGAGAAGAATCAGTGCAATATTTTTGTTTTTTAATAGATTTAAGTGAAGATCGGGAAGCAGCTCTATATGGGGTCAAAGGGATCATTTTTGGACTACTCATTAGTGGATGTAATGAACGCATACAAACCCAATTTGAGTAAGATCTATATGACAATTTGGATCTTATGGCAATTTATGTCGATTTCATATGGGTAATTTGTATGGGGGCTAGGTCTGAACATGGACCGATTCTCACCAATTTCAATACCGTTCATCCCATGGCCGATTAAAGCTCATATACCAAATTTCGTCAAAAGATATTCATATTTGCGACCTGCAGTTTGATTACAAGCTTTACATGGACACACAGACGGACGGACATTGCTAAATCAACTCATAAAGTGATTCTGACTCGATCGGTATAATTAAAGATGGGTCTAGGTCAAATATTTTTGGTTGTTACAAATAGCAGCACAAAGTCATTATACCCAAACCACATAGTGGTATAGGGTATAAAAAACAGATTACTTTTAATATCACAGTTTGTTGATGGCAACCAAATAGCATGAACTAATGTTGTTGGTGTCTTCTTTTAAGTTCATTGTCTTGTTTATATTTTGTTGTATTCGTAAGCTCTCAATGGTGTATCTCTTTTTTTCAATATGTTCCCTATCTAATATTTTGACTTTTTCAAAATCAGCTGTGTGTCCAGTATTTAATATATGCTGTGATAGTGCTGTTGTTTCTTTTTTTTTCGTTATATCCATTTTATGTTCTCTCAGTCTTGTTTCTAGGGTTCTCTTCGTTGTACCTAAGTAAATTTGTTCACAGCTTTCGTCGTTGTTCCCTTTACATTGAATTTCATAAACAACATTGCTTTGTTGTTCTTTTTCAATTGGCGCTTTTATATTTGAGAAAATTGTGCTTAATGTTCTGTTCGGTTTATAAGCAAAGCTAATGTTTTTGGACTCTATTGTTGTTTTTATGTTATTGCTGTCAGTTAAACCAGGAACATATTTTACACTGTAAAATTTTTTGTTTTTATTGGAGTTTTGGGTTTTGTTCAGATTAGTATTTTTATGTCTAATTTTTGTTGATACAAAATAAATCTGTTTTCATAAAAAATACATACAGATATAGAAAACTACACAAGGATGGATTATGAATTTTTTTCCAAGGTAGGAGTACGGTTTAAGAGACTGCAGCAAAGCTCCATTATATATCCGAAATGTTGATGAAACTCGAGACCTAAGCATCATTACGATCAAGCCAGAGGTCTACCAAACAGCCCGGAAATACACAATTCGTCTTCAGCTACTCTCAAACGATGAAATACCACCCCCATTTCATACCTCTGGTCTTACCAGAAGGCTCAATCGTATAAAGCCTCACGATCTGCTGGGCCTGAGACAAGCCAATGTACCGCTTGATAATGAATTAAATCAGTAATCCCAATATAAGCTGTCGACAAGCTCGATCATAAAATTTTTACTCTGTACTTTTTCATAATAATCTTTAAATATAACTGCTACTATGATTTTTATACTTATTAAATGAAAGCTTAAACTTATAGCAACAATATTGGAAAAAGTTATTTATAATCATTTAATTTTTCAAAAATAAATCTAAAATCTTTAATTTTCACAAATAAAAAATTATACAATTACAAAACATTAAACTAAGTGAACAAAGCATAAAAAGAAAACGACAACTTCTCTTACATCACAACAATAACATATTAATAATCAAAATAACAAGTGCATACTCCTTATTTTTTTTTTTTTTTTTTATTTATGTAAAAAACTATCATCATTACAATTAAAATAATTTATACATATATTTAATATCTACAGTTTTTCAGATTTTACTGAAAGTATTGCAACAAATAATTTACTTTTTTTTTTTTTTTAATAAGTGAAAAAACATTTGGAAATATTTACATGTAGGTAAAAAGATAGGGAAAAAACCTTTAAGTTTTCTAAGAAATTCTTTCTTTAACCCCTTCCTGCATCTTCTATTCAGAAGTTACAGAAAAAGTTAATTTTACAAATTTCTTATTAAATCAAAACTTGAAGACCTGTTTCTGTCTTCGAATCTTGTTGTTATTTTACTAATGACAGTTTTAAACAGATCTTGTTTAGAATTTCTGTGCAGCAGTGCAGTTGAGTATCTTCTAGGCAGGTTGTATATAATCTTCAAGTTTTTATTTTGGATAATTTGTAGCTTTTTAAGATAAGTGTTGGCACATCTCGTTGACCATACCTGGCAGCCATATGTCATTATTGGTCGTATACACATATTATATAATAACAGCTTATTTTTGCAATTCAGTTTAGATTTTCGGTTAAGCAGAGGGAAAAGCGCTCATCCGCACTTTAGTGCCTTATCACCCGCTTGTGTAACATGATTTTTGAATGTTAGTTTTTTATCGAAAACAACTCCCAAATATTTGACTGAATCAAGTATTGGAATTTCAGTCCCTTGCATACAAAGTGTTATTTGCGGAATTCTTTTTGGTGACTTGCTAAAAGGGAAAATAATTGCTTGTGTTTTCCCATGATTTATCTTTATTTTCCATTTGTTGAAGTATTTTTCAGCATGGCTTAAAGCTTTTTTCATGTTCTTCACTATTGCATTTGAAAGTTTTCCACTCGTTAATAATGCGGTGTCATCTGCATAGAAGGCCGCTGTTTGGTTTCTTAGGGCTTTAAAGTCTGAAGTATATATAGAGTACAGCGTTGGTGATAAGATTGATCCTTGCGGAACTCCTGCAGGAATATGCCTTTGTGTAGATTTTTCGTTATCCAAATTGACTGTAAAGTATCTGTCTGATAAAAAACTTTTTATAATTTTTTGTAAATATATAGGGTAACCAAATTTATTGAGCTTAAAAATAATTCCATTGTGCCATATGGTGTCAAAAGCTTTCTCAATATCAAGAAAAGCTATTCCTGTGCTTTTACGTTGATTTTTGTTGCTATTTATTAAATTTACAATTCTCTTCACCTGATGTATCGGTGCATGTTCTCTTCTAAAACCAAACTGCTCATTACTCAAAATATTGTTTTGTTCTGTAAATTCATTTAGTCGCGTTAGTATGATTTTTTCAAAAATTTTGTCTAAACCATTCAACATACTTATGGGACGATAGCTTTTGGATGATTTTTTATCTTTTCCTGGTTTAAGTATTGGTATTACCTTGGCAATTTTGAATTGCTTCGGGAAATAACAGTTTTTTAAGCACCAATTGAAAATTTTTGTAACAAAATTGAAAAATACATTTGACATCCGTTTTAAAACTATTTGTTTTATTCCATCTATACCAGGTGCTTTTGAATTTTTTTGCTTAAAAATGAAAAATTTTACTTCGTCCACGGTTGTCAACATATCAGTTACATTGGTAGGCACAGATTGTGAGTCTAACCATTGAATGTTTTTCGATACCATACGTTCAACTGTCGATTGTTGATTATAAGTTATTTGGTGGGAATTTTTAAAAACATTGCATTTCTTTCATTATTGAATACATCAGCGCCATCTATTGTCAAATTTTCTGCAGTTGCTTTATTCCCTCTTATTGCTCTGTTCAGCTGCCAGAACTTGTTGTTGCCAGGTGGTAATTTTTTAATAAAATTACTCCAGTTGTCATTTCTGTCTTTTGATACGTTAAAGTTGATTAAAATATTCAGCTGTTTAACAACAGATGATAAGTAATGTCTCTCCGAAATGTTGGTTGCTCTTTGTAATTTACGTACAAACCTTTTTTTTGGCCAATTAAGTATAAAGTTAATTGAGAAATTTTTTCTGCCAAAGTTGTTTCTCCTTAACTGGAATTCTTTTGGAAGCCTCTTGGATTATGTGAGTAATTTTATTTATATTTTCTTCAATGTTTGACTCGGTTATAATTGCAGATAGTAAATTATTTCTTCGAATCTCTTGGTCTACCCATTGATTGATTTCATTCCAATTTGCCATCTGATACAGTGGAATAAGTATTTTTCTTTCAATAATGGAACCATAAATTTGACATGTAACTGGAACGTGAACAGAGTTTAACTTACCTGGATGAGTTTCTATTGCCGAAATATTTAAGTTCGAGTTTGTAAGAAGAAGGTCAATAACTGATGCTTGTGTGGGTGTTGAACGCTGCCCAAATCGAGTAGAGGTGTTGGACGAGTGGATGTAATAATTGGAATTCATTTGATGGTTATATAGTTTTCTACCAGCAGTGTTGTTTCCTTGGCAGTTCCAACTAGTATGGTGAGCGTTAAAATCGCCGAAAACAAAAAATTCAGACGTTGTTGTGGTGATTTTGTTTAAATCTTCAATGAAGCTGTTAGTGTATCGTGGGCAGTATGCAGCTGTAAATCTAATTGGCCGGTTATTAATATTTATTACAATGGAAACATTTTCAATATTTGTTGTTGACATTATTGATATATATTGGTGTGGAATTGTACTTTTAATCGCTATTAATACACCTCCTCCATGGGTTAATCGATCTTGACGGTAGATTTTATAATTAAGCAATTTGAATTTGTGTTTTTGTTTTAAAAAAGTTTCATTAATAAAAACTACATCGATTTTTTTTCATTTAAAAAGTGTTCCAATTGATATATAGCTGTTGGATTAGTTATGCCTTGGGCATTCCAAAGCATAACATTGATTCTATACATTGTTATTTCTTTATATGACATGTTTAAGCATATTTCCAAGTACTCGCAGCTTGTCATATTTGTTTTTACATTTTTCTAGAGCATCGACTGCATCAAAGAAAATTTCTAATAGCTTTTCGTTAGAGAGATCATCGTTATCATGATCTGTTATTTGAGCTGCTTTAGCTTTTGCTGCGTAGGAAACTTTATTGAGAGCATTATGTGCTCTACTACTTGATGGAATTTCATCGGTGCGAGGAAAAATACGCACCTTATTAGTTGATGATATATCACGGTTATTTGGGATATCGTCATCGCAGATGAAAGGATCAGGTTCCGAATGTTGTGGCATTTTACGAATGTGTTGTTTTCTGGAAACTCTTTGTCGTGTTTCTAGGTACTCGCGGCGCGATGGACAGTTTATGTCATCTGCTCGATGATTAACATTTTTCAAGTTATTCTTAATACAATTAAAACATTTTTATATCACAGGGCCGTCACTTGTAACTTTATTTAACTGGCAACATGAATAGTCATGTGGACCTCCACAACCTAGACATACATTCTTTCTAAAACAATTTGATGAGCCATGACCATATAACGCACATTTTGAACACTGTGTTGGTCCTCATGCACGACGCCGGGGATTTCTCCAGTGGACCACTATACCATAAAAGTATTTTATCTTAAATACTTCTCTTTTAGAAATCTGACTTCTGTTAAATTCTAGCATATACAAAGCATCGTCAGATGTGGATCGTGTGGTTTTAATTTCATTTATGTTTGTTGGTTCTATATTGTACGTATTTTTGAACTCCTCAAGAATCGTTTTTAGTTCGAATTGTGGTAGACCAAAAAGCATAAGTTTAAATTTCTTGTTGTCTTTAACTGGATGCGTAAAGAATTTAATTTCTTCGTGTTTAAGTTTTTTTAAAGCTTCATTGAAGTCAATCAAAGTGTTTGGCATCACTTTTGTACCTATCGACATTCTCTTATACTTGGAGTTCAACCCAATATCTTTATGATATCAGTGAACTTATGACCACTATCAACAATAATTGGAGGAATATTGTTTGCATCTCCACTTACTTCACCTTCTTCTTCGCTGGTGTCGTCATCCATGTCAGATAGCACTTGGAATCTATTATTTTCTAGAGGTTTGGGAACTTTAAATCTAGGGTTGTTACCCCAGAATTTTTTGCGTTTTTGTGTGGGGACCATTCTCAATTATTGCAAATAATTGAAATTAAAAAATTAATTGTTTGTTTACAAAAATTTAACACGTGAGAAAAGTTGAATTTTTAATAACACGACCGTATGTTGAGAGTGTCAACAAACAACGATACTCCTTATTTACAATTCAACAAAGCATAAACAAAATAAAAATAATATTACAAACATTAAAACCTCAAAGCATAAAAAGAAAAGAAAACGAAACGAAAAGAAAACGAAAATTCTCTCACAACAAGAATAACAACAAAATAAAAATCAAAATAAGTACATACTCCTTAACTGCAATAGAACAACCAAAGCGCAAAAGAAATAGTCAAATTTTCAGTATAACAATAAATTCACAATAAAACAACTTTAAACATTACATCTGATCTCATTTTTTGTTAAATACAATAAGTGTTACCACATTGCTAATTATAATAATAGCCTGTTTGATGAATAATTGTACCATTAAAGGTGATGGGGAAAGAATGATCACTTGTTGGCTGTACCATGAGCTATGTCATACTAAATATAGTGGTCTTTCTGGACTAGTTGCTGATGCTTTATATAATAATAAAAGGTTACATTGGTGTTGCAATAAATGCAGGAAAATCGGAGTGAATTTCTACCGTTTTTTCAATGATACACAAAAGGAATTCAATGATATCCAGGAAAAGGTAACTAAATTATCGATGTCTATATCTAGTTATGGCAAATTATTTGATGATTATAAATCATTAGATAATTTAAAATCTCCACCTCATTCTTCTCCAAAACGTCGTAAATCGTCACGAAATACAAATAAAGATAAATCTGATAATCTATCTGCTGTTCCTACGAGTTCAGTAACACTAACATCTGATGCCTCAGTAATTAATTGTAATGCTGATTTGCCTGTGAGCTTTGCTGAAGTGCCATTAAATAAACCTGTGCCTTCTACAAATACTTGTCCTGTGATAAATGCTGGTCAAATTCTTTCGCTGAGAGCTGTTCTTCCAAAAAAAAAACTGTTTTTATCTCGCGTTTAACGATTGAAACTACTGCTGAAGATGTCGATGCCTTCGTTAGATCTAAGTTGGGCCAAAAAGCAGAAATTTCGACATATAAGTTCCTTTTTTTTTCTCAACTTCGATCTATCATATCCTTTAAAATTACCGTTTCTTATGATCTTTTTGACCGTATTATTAATCGTAACTTTTGGCCTGAAAATACATTGGTTTGAGAATATATATTTAGACAAAATTCTAACAATATTGGCCGCCTTCCTCAAACTGATTCAAACGTTCCAAAAAACTAAAGGATCTTACTGGTGATAATATTTCATTAGTTTACCAAAACGTTCATGGCCTGAGAACTAAACTGTCAACTTTATATATTGAAAGTTTCAACATAAGTCATCATATTATCGTATTTACTGAAATTTGGCTTAATCATACCTTTTTATACCCTATACCACTATGTGGTTTGGGTATAATGACTTTGTGCTACTGTTTGTAACAACCAAAAATATTTGACCTAGACCCATCTTTAATTGTACCGATCGAATCAGAATCACTTTCTGAGTTGATTTAACAATGTCCGTCCGTCCGTCCGTCCGTCCGTCTGTGTGTCCATGTAAAGCTTGTAATCAAACTGCAGGTCGCAAATATGAATATATTTTGATGAAATTCGGTATGTGTATGTTCAGACCTAGCCCCCATACAAATTACCCCTATGAAATCGACATAAATTGCCATAAGATCCAAATTGTCATATAGATCTTCCTCAAATTGGGTTTTTTATGCGTTCATTGCGTCCATTAATGTGTGGTCCAAAAATGATCCCTTTGGCCCCATATAGAGCTGCTTCCCGATCTTCACTTAAATCTATTAAAAAACAAAAACATTGCACTGATTCTTCTCAGATTTTGTTTGTATATATTTTTGCAAAATACAAGAGACTTTACCAAACATGATCAGGATCGGTCCATTTTTGGACCTAGTCCCCATATAGATCTAGCATCCGATATGAACTTTTTCATGTCTGCAGCCAAAAAAATTAATAAAAATTAGACTCAAATTTGGTTTTTGCTTATTTTCTATGTCCAGTTAGTTGGGCCTCAGAGATAGGGCATGGTATACGGTATCGTATAGTCGGTCTAGACCGACTATAATTTTCTTACTTGTTAAATACTGAAATATTTTGTAATAAATATAATATTTTTAGACGTGACCGGTGCAATAAGATGAATGGCGGTGGCGTTCTTATTGCTGTCTCAAGTATTCTATCATCTGAGGTTTTATTAATTGATTCCTCTTCAAACATCGAATTCGATGAGTGACAGTTCTGAACTTCACGGCCGTGTGAAAAGGTCCCGACGGACCTTTTTTTGTAAATCATGTTTTTTTCATATAAAAATTTTTTTTTGATTTTTTGCTTGTTTTTATTGTTTATAACTAAATTCTACATACAAAAATAATTTTTAAAATTTTTTAAATTTTTTTTTTTTTTTTTGCTTGAATTTTCTTAAGACTATTATAAAAAAGTTTAAAAATTATTGTTCCTGAGCGTGTACTTCTTGTCCCCCGCCCTGTGCGCAAGTGTTGCAGCGATGTAAAAGTGTGCTATGTTCTCCGCAAACAGCGTTGCCGCAGCCGAAGCAGTATGCCCGCGTTTTCCGCTGCCGCCCGTACTCAGAACGGCAAAGGCGACATGACGGTCTGCTTGACCTAGCTGCAAACGACGGTGCATTGCCTTCCATCGGTCTTGGTAATACCTGAAATGAAAAGAAAAATAGAAAACAAATAAATATATATTCTATTCTTGAATTTGAAGATGTTTTTTTTACCCTGACATCGAATGCTTCCATTGCGTATCCTTGGATATGAGGTTACATGGTTGTTCAGGGCACGTTCTTCGATATTTGGTGTGGCCAATTGTTTCGTTAGCAGTAACAAGAACGACCGCCGTCTGCCACTCCTTTTTATAGGCTTCATTTCGTTGTAAATCGTAAAAGCAGCCAATGCAGCGACGTCCAGCATATTATAAAACATGGCTAACGGCCATCGTTGTGTTGCTCTTTTGCAGCTGTAAGTGCCTAGCATTTGATACATGGTATCAACGCCGCATTTGTTGGCGTTGTAATCTAATATGGCATAGGGCTTCCGCTTCTCGGTTTGCTCGTCAACGAGGCAGGTGTAGTGCATTGTGGAGAGCACGTTCACCACTTTATTTTTTTTCGGCACGTATGAGCATAACGCTATATCCCGTTCGTTGAACCCAAATAATGTACTATTGATGGTGCGCTTCGGGTTCTTCTTGAACTCCTGTGGAATGAGTGTTTTGTTGTGCCGCACTGGAGCAACATATGCGGTCTTCCTCCTCAACAAAATACGCGCCAAGTCAAGAGCGGTAAAGAAATTATCCGCGTATATAGTACGGCCAGCATCTATATATTTTTTCACAAGATCCAGCACTACGTTCTGCCCTTGGTTTATCTGCCGTTGTTGGTTTGGCAGTTTTCCAGAATATATCATTCCCTTCACAGGATAATAACTCTGTGAGTCGCATAACCACCATACTTTCAAACCATACTTAGCTGGCTTTGACGGAATGTATTGTGTAAAGCGGGTCCGGCCTCTGTAAGGGAACAACTGCTCATCAACTGTTAGTGCTTCATGAGGAGTGTAAGCTGCTGCCAAGTTATGTTGCAACATTTGCCAAATATCGTCAATAGCCGCAGTTTTGCTGTTGATGAGTCGCTGTTGTCGAGTATTTCCATTGTCGAATCGAATAAATTGCTTTATACACATGAAGCGATCGTACGACAACGCAGCTTTGTATATTGGGCAACGCGTCGCGCCCCATGATTCCATAGCTGGTTCATGGTTTGATCTTGTGAGTCCAACATACAAAAGAATAGCTACAAAGGCATCAAACTCTTTCACTGTCATATTGTGCCTTTCCTTGAAAGCAATAAAGTTCATGTCTTCGAATTTTTCTTAGAATTTTTTGTTTTTATCATCATCCCTAATGTCTTTGAGTTTAGGTCTTTGTGTTCACAACAAGTAAATTATGTGTTGAAACAATAAAAAAATTATAATGATGCCCAAAAACATGCATTTATTAGTGAAATTCAGTACAAGGTCCATACGGACCTATTCACACGTCCGCGTACTATTCTCACTAAAACCTCAATAACTCCTAAAGTAATGATCCGATCGGCTTGATTTTTTTTTCCAAAAGATGCGCAACAAAATACTCTTGGAAAACAGAGTAACTTTGGGGGGGGGGGGGGGTTGTAGTGGCCGAAGTAGGAGTAATATCAGTTTGAAAAGTAATATCAGTTCGGAGGGTTAAATACAATCATAAAAAAATATTTGTTACTTGCTCATACATCCCTCCATCGTCTCCGCAGATGTGGAGAAGCTTTTAAATCTGTTCTACGTTCTGCGAATCCGGATGACTCTGTTATTTTTCTTGGAGATTTCAATTTGCCTTCAATTTCGTGGAAGTTCTTACCTGAAGAAAAATACTTTGTTCCGACTAAATCAAATGATAAATGTGATGAGCTTTTTAATATTTTTTTTGATTTACATCTTTTTCAATTAAATGGAATTCTTAATGATCATTCAAAATTATTGGATTTAATATTTGTTAATGAAGTTACCGAATGTTTTACGAAGCGATCAAACCCTATTTCTATTCCTGAAGATGGATATCACCCTACTATTGAAGTAAATATATCCATTCCATCTGGACTTGTAGACTAGACACACCTAAAAAAAGTGTTAAAGTTTTTTGTTTCGCTCAAACGAATTACACTATGTTTAATGAACTTATAAATAATACAAACTGGCATGATTTATTATCGTTATCTACTGGTACAACTCGTGCCATTGATCAAATGACTGAAGCTTTCTATAACAAGATGTATTCTTTTATTGAGTCATGTGTTCCTAAAAAATTTTTTAAAAACCTTTCTCGACCGCCTTGGAATACTAGGAAACTGGTTAGAGTCAAGAATAAAAAAAAAATATATATATCAAAAAATATAAGAAAACTGGATCTCTTGTTGATCATGGAAAATACTCCATTTGTCGTGCCGAATATAATACTCTGAATAATTCATGTTGTTTAAACTGTTTGAAAAATAATTTTAAACGAAATCCAAAGTCATTTTACAAATTTGTTAACTCTAAGAGAAAAACTAAGGGCTATCCTGCTGTTATGAAATTTCTACATAATGAATCCTGTGATGATACTATTGTATGCATTTTATTTGCTGACTTCTTCTCTACTACTTACTCCGATGCAACTTTTGATGATTCTAATGTCTGCTCATATTCACTGACTGCTACTCAAATTATATTCATACCTTCTCTTGCTATATCTGTGGTTTCTAATGAATTGAAAAACTAAAATTTTCTTGCAACAGTGGTCCAGATCAAATTCCGTCCAGTATTTTAATAAAATGTGCTGATGTTTTAGCTGTACCATTAACACTCATGTTTAATACCTCAATTAAATACGGTTATTTTCCCATTATGTGGAAGTATTCATTCATTATTCCGCTATTCAAATCTGGTAACAAGGCTGATATTACTAATTATCGTGGAATTGCTAAACTAAGTATTATACCTAAAATTTTTGAAAAAATTATAACGAATTATCTATGCCATCAAGTAAATACGTTAATTTCTCCCTTCCAACATGGTTTCCAAAAAAGATGTTCAACCTCTACAAATCTATTACAATTTACTACAATAGTCAACCATGGTTTTGTTGAACGCAAACAAACAGATGCAATTTATACTGACTTCAGCAAGGCTTTTGATAAAGTCCGTCAAATCTTTGCGCAAAGTGGATATATTCTTATTTAACTAATAGAACACAAAAAGTATGTTTTCAAAATGTTACTTCAAAGCCGATAGATGTAATGTCGGGAGTACCACAAGGCAGCCATCTTGGACCGCTTCTTTTTTCTTTGTTTATAAACGATCTTCCGAATGTTATTCGTTTTTCAAACATCTTGATGTATGCGGATGATGTCAAAATTTTCAACACTCTGATCATGTTTTTCTCCAAAATGAGTTGAGTTCATTTTATTCTTGGTGTAGTTTAAATTTAATGGAGCTAAACCTTAAAAATTGTAAACATATGCGTTTCGTCAAAAAGAGGCCGATATCTGTCAACTATGTGCTGGGTGATTATTGTCTCGATAAAGTAGATAACTTTATAGATCTTGGTGTTTTATTGGATCGTAAACTGACCTTTATTCCTCATATAACAATTACTGTCAACAAAGCCAGAGGTGTACTTGGTTTCATAAAACGTTG
Source organism: Cordilura impudica (assembly GCA_963682025.1). NCBI lineage: Eukaryota > Metazoa > Arthropoda > Insecta > Diptera > Scathophagidae > Cordilura > Cordilura impudica. The sequence continues at coordinate 282,544,827 of OY821517.1, read as the reverse complement.
TGCTAAAGAGTTTAATGATCCCTATGTCACCAAAACTTTATATACGTCACTTGTGAGACCTATCCTGGAATATCCTTCTATAATTTGGGACCCAATCTACCAAGTTCATGCCGACAGTCTGGAATCTGTGCAGAAACAAGTTCTTTTGTTTTGTCTTCGGAGTTTAAACTTCAATCCAAGTAATCTTCCATCCTATACCAGCAGATTTGCCCTTATTAAGCTACCAACTTTAAAAAGCCGGAGAACTATGCTAAATGTTTCATTTCTTCTTAATATAATTAATGGTGATGTTTGTTCCGGTTTTTTGATTAACAATATATCATTCAACATTCCTCAACGACCAATACGTTACTTTTCACCTTTATCTGTACAGTTCTATAGAGCTTATTATGCAAATGCAGACCCTCTCAGGAGAATGTGTATTCAATTTAATGAACTTTATAGATTTATTGATTTCTCATTAAATACTAATCTATCTAAAAGTAAAATAATATGCTTTCTAAATTCATGAATATCTATGTACTAAAATTAATTTTAAAATGTTTTTCTTTGTAAATAGTCTGTAAGGATTAATTCCATAGACCAATATACGAATAAATAAATAAATAATATAAAAGTAGGCTATCACTGTGGAAACTAACACTGGTATTCGTGCGGCATAATTTCGATTTACAAGATGCTTAGATAAATAGAAAATAATATTTAGAAATCGTTATTAAGTGCTAATACCTTGTAACATGAATCATATTCGTTATTACTTAGAAGAATATTTTTGTCTATCGATATAAAAATGTTTGCATTGTACAACGACTGCTTGGTTACAGTAGCTTAAGCTAGATGTTCTCAGTCAAACTGATATAACATCCACTGTAGACAATCAACTCTTTTGATGTTGTGCAAGGATTGTTGTTTCTACTCACAAATTTTAGTACCATAAAATAAGTTGTTAAAGAAAGACAATAATTTGCTTAACACCACGAGAGCTCTAGTTATTTCTTGTAAAAAAAAATGCTTAAAAATTATAAGTCTTTTTATTTTAAATATAAAGAAGTATTATCATAATTTACAACCTATAGTTTCATATTTGTTGGAACTAGTTGCAAACATTAAGTTTGTAATATATTTAGTACAAAATCTATTAAGTTCTGAATATCTATTTGCCCTACATAAAAATTTCTGAAAAACCAATAAACCTTTTCTCTGTAATTATTTATTTCAAAGGCATCGTCGTATATGGTTGATATGTCATCGCTAATGGAAAAAATACCACACTTGCAACTCGTGTAAATTATTTAACATCACATTACTAACATGTACGCGAAACCTCATGCATAAAATTTGCTATGAATATTTTCATATTATAAAAACATGTCTCTCACGATATTTATCCACACTTTAAATACAGGATTGGCGTAACAACTGAACAGAAAAGAGGTTTCATCGAAGTAATATTGTTGCTATTCTTGGTTTCGAAATGTGGCGAAAAGTTGGATCGTTACCGATTATTTGCAACGTGTAAAACCAGAGCGTGTAAAACCAATTTATTAATAAGATCTGAAAGTATTTGTTGATCGATTTGCTACAACATCTATTAAGAAATAGTCGTACTAATCATGTATGATATCAAAATTAATATTATATTTGACAGTTATATCAGAGAACAGTTTGGAATGAAAAATTAATATTGCTGTCAAATGTAGAAAGCACTTTTTGAATATAAGCCCTCGATATGGTATCGTTTAGCCAGTCTATACCGACTATAAATTTCTTACCTGTTTCTAGTTTTGTTGGTATTAACTTAACTTACGCGTGCAGACATTTTAAGTCACGCAACCTTTGAATATGATACCATATGGGATATTGCACATCAAAGTGAACCTTATTTTCATATTTGTTTCTTTTAAATTTTAATTTTATGTGCTTTTATGAGCTATGTATGTGTTCAATATTTCTAATAATGGAGTTACTTTGAAAATTTTCAAAAAAGCAGGATCATTAAAGTTAGTCTTTACCGAAAATTGTACAGTTTGACTTGGAATAACTCATATGTAAAACTATGTCGCTTCAATAGGAATCTCTATGTATTAGATTCTAAAACATAAAGTGTTCCAGGCATAAATTGATATCGGTTTTTGGTTTCATATATACGAACTTCAGCACAGCGTAAAAAAATGCAGTTTAACCTTCACATACTTTTATCTATGTACTTATGTGGCTGGCATAAAAATATTTTACAAATTATTTTTTACGTTCCTTTTGAGTTGTGAGGTTGATTTTTTTCTTTCGTTCAATCCTAATAACGGGTTATATTATAATATATTATAATAATTTCGCAATTATTAAGAACTTTATTTTAAAGTACCCCAAAATAAATTAAAATAAAATTCTTAATAAATGCGAAATTAACCCTAAGCTCTCTTTTGTTGTGTTTTATTTCTGACTTTCTGGTTGCATTTTCCGTTTTGGTGTATTCAGAGAATTATAGTAGAATTTCACGGCGAATATTTTTGCGGAACATTTTAACCGCCTAAATTTCTCTTCTAATGGTGTTCTTGCTCTTTTAAAAACTTTAAGCCCCCCCTCAAATGAAATTCAGATGTAAACTTTATTTTTTGTCTCCTCTATCAAAATTTACAGGCCGGACCTTTTAATTTTTTTGTGTTCTGTTATGGAAACACAAAACTGTTTCCAACATATAATATGTTGCTAGCATTGATTATAATTTCGTATATTCAGCAAACTCCTTTTATTTGTTCATATTTATAACAGCGTTTATAAATAAAAACATGTTTTTCATATTCTTAAAAGGTGCCAATAAATATGTGGATTAATAACTATAACGTTGCTCGAATATTTGGAACAAAGATTAAACAATTGACATCAGAAAACTTCGGTCAAAAGTTATACTAAACTAATTTAGCCCATTTTCATTAAGTAACATATTTACTGTACGGGGGGCAGCTGACAAGATCTTTCAATACAATTAGAAAAAACATTAAATATTCTGCGTTAATTAATTTACCCAGCATTTCTGGGTAAGAAAAAATACAGATGAAATGCACGGAATAGCATTGCATTCCGCTCAAAGTGACTCTTTGGAGCTACATTTTTAGTGAAAAAGTGTTTAATCCCCATTTTTGAGGATGCCGATAACAGCAACGCAACCGTAACTGTTAAGTACCATAAAAATATCTGAAACAAGTTTTTTTTTGGTGCATTTTTATGAAATAGGTCCCGAGCATTGATTGTTGCTTCCATTATTGACAAAGTGCAGGAAGTTATTGTTGAGAAACAAAAATGGGCAAGCTATTTTGTTTCATCGCTCTACATATACATATAGATGATTACATCCACACTAGACATTTAAAATGAATGAATCAAGGCTACAGTTCCCACTATAGAACTTCGGATTTGTATATATAATTTCATCAAAATCTCAGTAAGTACTCTTCTAGCTCTCTTATATCCTTTTTTTAAACTAGTATAAAACCTGTAAAAAAATATGTGACTGTTCTAAATATTACAAGCTCAAAAGCTTAAAATATTGCTTATTAAGTAACATGCAAGTAATTCCAAAGAACTAGCGCTAAAAAGATTTTTGCAATTAAATGTTATATATGTTAAGACTATTTAACATATAACACCAAAAATAATAATAAATGTATTCGCATTTATAATAGAAATTCTAAGTTTAGATATATTATCAACTGATGTGCTAAGCAACCAGCAAACATCCGTGAACTCCGTGGTATATTATTTTAAAAAGTGGAAAATATCCGTTAACACAACGAATATTAAAGCTATATTTGCTTTTCCCAGAAAAATAAAAGGATGCTTTCTACCGCAAGAGAATATTAAAGTAGATAGACAAAAAAAAAAATGTTATTTAATGAACATATCAGTTATATCTTCTATATAACAAGTAAGAAAATTATAGTCGGTCTAGACCGACCATATGATACCCTATACCATGCGTTTAGAGACCCTATCTCATAGGCCCAACTAACTGGACATAGAAAATAAGCATAAACCAAATTAGAGTTGGATTTTTATTAATTTTTTTGGCTGCATATATGAAAGAGTTCATATCGGATGCCATATCTATATGGGGACTAGGCCCAAAAATGGACCGATCCTGACTCTGTTTGGTAGAGTCTCTTGTATTTTGCAAAAATATATACAAAAAAATTTGAAAAGAATCAGTCAATATTTTTGTTTTTTGATAGATTTAAGTGAAGATCGGGAAGCAGCTCTATATTGGGCCTATGACTAAAAGCTGTCCCATAGGGATCATTTTTGGACTACTCATTAATGGGTGTAATAAACGCATACAAACGCAATTTCAGTACGATCTATATGACAATTTGGAATTATGTCCATTTCATAGGGGTCATTTGTATGGGGGCTAGGTCTGAACATAAACCGATTCTCACCAATTTTAAAAACATTCATCCTATGGCTGACAAAAGCTCATATGCCAAATTTCATCAAAATATATTCATATTTGCGACCTGCAGTTTGATTACAATGTTTACATGGACACACAGAGGGACGGACGGACGGACATCGTTAAATCGAATCTGTTAGTGATTCTGAATCGATCGGTATAACAAAAGATGGGTCTAAGTATTTTGGTAGTTACAAGCAGCAGCACAGTCATTATACCCAAACCACATAGTGGTATAGGGTATAAAAATTGATATATGTTTGTATGTTTGTATGTATGTATTTTATATGATACTACACCACTGGACCGATCATCTGGAAAATTTTACAGTAGTTAATTGCCTATACGGAAGGAAAATTATGCTATATTTTTTTGGATTTATCAAGTGGGCGTGGCACCTCCCATATAAAGTGTATTTTTAACATCTAATTTTATCTGGAGTACTATGACAGCAAGAGCTCTGAAACTATGTACATGTACATACTAAACTAATTTGAAGAGTTGCGAAAAAATGGGTAGGAGCGGGCGAATAGGCGTGCCACCCACCATACAAAGTAAATATTTAATGTCATATAGCTAATGTCATATGTCATATATTAGTGTCAGTTCATAAGATATCAACGTTAGTATCCGGAAATAATGGGCGGGATCAAACCAGTGGGCGTAGCTCCTTCCACACATGGTAAATATCTAGAGTATATCTAGGAAGTAGCAGCATTTAAACATGCACCTATCACTTCCTTCGACGTTGATCGGTAATTTTCAATGTTTAAAAGGTTTTGGAGACCAAATATACTCACCTTTACTTTTGAAAATATTAAGAAATCCTTATGTGTTTTTATAAACCAAACTTTTTATACCCTATACCAATATGTGGTTTCGGTATAATGACTTTGTGCTGCTGTTTGTAACAACCAAAAATATTTGACCTAGACCCATCTTTAATTATACCGATCGAATCAGAATCACTTTTTGAGTTGATTTAACAATGTCCGTCCGTCCGTCCGTCCGTCCGTCCGTCCGTCTGTGTGTCCATGTAAAGCTTGTAATCAAACTGCAGGTCGCAAATATGAATATCTTTTGATGAAATTTGGTATATAAGCTTTCGTCGGCCATGGGATGAACGCTATTGAAATTGGTGAGAAGTGGTCCATGTTCAGACCTAGCCCCCATACAAATTACCCATATGAAATCGACATAAATTGCCATAAGATCCAAATTGTCATATAGATCTTACTCAAATTGGGTTTGTATGCGTTCATTAGATCCACTAATGAGTAGTCCAAAAATGATCCCTTTGACCCCATATAGAGCTGCTTCCCGATCTTCACTTAAATCTATTAAAAAACAAAAATATTGCACTGATTCTTCTCAAATTTTGTTTGTACATATTTTTGCAAAATACAAGAGACTTTACCAAACATGATCAGGATCGGTCCATTTTTGGACCTAGTCCCTTTATAGATATAGCATCCGATATGAACTTTTTCATATCTGCAGCCAAAAAAATTAATAAAAATCCCACTCAAATTTGGTTTTTGCTTATTTTCAATGTCCAGTTAGTTGGGCCTAAGAGATAGGGTTTCTAAACGCATGGTATAGGGTATCGTATAGCCGGTCTAGACCGACTATAATTTTCTTACTTGCTCTTATTGTTCTTAATGCATTTTATATGCGAGTTCAAATACGTTTCTAACAAGTGGCTTAATTTACTTTTGGTTTAACTTTATACTTTATACTTTATACTTATACAGAGTACAAGTTAAAAAAACTAAGAAAATTATAGTCGGTCTAGACCGACTTTACGATACCCTATACCATGCGTTTATGGAACCTATCCCTTAGGCCCAACTAATTGGATATAGAAAATAAGCATAAACCAAATGTGGGTGGGATTGTTACTAATTTGTTTTCCTTTGAATATGAAAAAGTTCATATCGGATGCAATATTTATATGGAGACTAGGTCGAAAAATGGACCGATCCTGACCATATTTTTTGAAAAAAATATACAAACCAAATTTGCGAAAAGTCTGTGCAATATTTTCGTTTTTTGATAGATGTAAGTGATGATCGGGTAGCAGCGTTATGTGGGGGCTGTGCCTAAGAATTGTCGCATAGGGTGTATTTTTGGACTACTGGTTAGTAGGTGTAATAAATATATACATACCCAATTTGACCGAGATCTATATGATAATTTTAAGTCGCTGCCATAGGTGCCATTTTTATGGGAACTATGTCAGAACATATGGCGCTGAGTGCTCAGGCCCCAATGAACATATTCCCAAAAAAAGAAAATTGAGCAAATGCCCCAACAAATTTGTATGTAATTGGGGCATTTGTTCCTGATGAAAAAATTCCCAAATTTTTATGGTGTTTGGGGAACAAGTTAATTTTTATTTCAATTTGAAATATTTTGGGGCATTTGTTCATTTTTAACTTCTAAGTTTGGGGCCTAAATTCATTTGGTTTAAGACCGATGAACAAATATACTCCAAAAATAAACTACGAAACCTATTTATGTTATTGTTTTTTGTAGTTTATTTATTTTCGTAAACTGAAAAAATATCGGGAATCATTTGTAAATTGAAGTAATCAGTAAATAAAATTTATCGTAACTGTATTCCGCGAGCGCGTCGAGCCCGCGTCCAGGCACCGCTTCTGCACACGATTGGCACACACATCCGAGCCGCTCAGTTGTTGCTTACTTATTTGTAATCGCCGCAAAATATATTTTTTGCAGATCACTCCGATATTTTACATTTTGATGAGAGCGGTATGCAAATTTTCATTTGCATTAAATAAAAATATCTGAACAATATTGCGGAATTTTTTGGGGCTTTTTTTAAGGTTTTTGGGCTTTTCTCCATCGCAAGCTTACGCCCTAATTTTTTGGGGCATTTGTTCATTTTTTTGGGGCATTTGTTCATTGGGATCTAAGTACTCAGCGTCCTGAACATAAACCGATTTTCGCCAATTTCAATAGAATTCATGCTATGGCTGATAGAAGGGCACATACTAAATTCCATCAAAAGGTCTTCATATTTGCGACCTGTAGTTTGATTTAAAAGTTTACTTTGACACACAGACGTACAGACGGACGGACGGACATCACTAAATCGACTCAGAAAGTGATTCTGAGTCGTTCGGTATAATAAAAGATGGGTCCAGGTCAAATATTTTTGGTAGTTACAAACATCAGCACAAAGTCATTATACCCTAACCACATAGTGGTATAAGGTATAATAAAGTAAAACACAGACGTGTACTTTTGTGTTTAATGTAGCTTTTTTTTTGCATTTATGAGACTGAATTTTTACGTTTTGATGCAATTTATTTTTGTATTTTTTTTTGTTAATAATTATTATAAAAAAAATTTTAAGTGTATTTTTTAAAATTTTAGCGCATATTTTTCTATATCAGTGCATGCTTTATGCGTATAAAACACGATTTTAACTGCATAGAAGTCCGGGCTTACAGTATGTGAAGGTTAAATGTTTACAGCACGTGCAAGGGGCGAATACAATTTCTTTGTAAAAATAAATCGTAGTGACAAATTTATATCTGATATTAACAGATATTTAAGACCATATTAAAAAATAATAATAATAACAAAAAAGCACACTAGCTATGAGTAATTTTTAAAGTAATATATTATTATTAAAATATATAAATATTCTCTGGGGATAACTGGAACTGATTCTTATCTTATATATATTTACCCTGATCCCTGACATAATACACATACCACTCCCTACAAAGCTATGCGAAATACACAAACAAAATTTAATCTTTCTCATTTTATACAAACCCACACACAATTTTCTCTCTTTTATGTTACCAACCAGTGCTGCTAATAAAATCTTCTGAAAATCAACAATTTTGGAAATAAATCGCCAAAATCGTTATTTTTAAAACAAGAAATTGTCAAGAAAATAAAAATAAAACTCTACAAAATATTACAAAATGAAACAATCAAATTTATTTATATCATTCATATTACGAATATTATTACAGCATTGGTTATTTCTAATGTATTAGTGGTGAAATTTCAACGAAAAAAATTTAACACACCAATCAACTAAATAAATTTATTGACATGTATCTATAGCTGAAACATATAATATAGATTTAAAGTATCGCCGTAATTGAAACTTAAATCTTAAATAGAGATGCTATTCAAGGTATTTCCGTTTTGAAACGACTTGACCCAGAATTAAATCTATACATACTTTGTAATTTCCATTTACACTGAACAAAAACTATCAATTTGCGATAAACAACCCATTAATTGGTAACCCTTGAAATCGTAATTTTTATACTACTGATAATTTTAAATGTTCAATCATCATTTTTACAAATTTAACAAATCATTTTAACAAATTGAAAAATCGTCGAAATTCAATAAGCTGTCAAAATTGGCAAAATTGCAAAATCGTCGAAATTACAATAAGTTGTCAAAATTGGCAACACCTGCTAAACTTATTCGTTTGTCTGTTTTGTTTTTCATCTCAGAATTGTTTTGTATTGTTAAGAGTACTTTCGCTCAGTTCATTGATGGCCAGCACTTACCAAAGAGTATGCTTTTTTTGATAAATATTTGAGAAAAAAGAGATCTTCAATGTAGATTTTGTTGTTGTCCAACGTATGATTTCGTTTATAGCTCTGTATTGAAAAGCCTTTGAAAAAATAGGGCAATATTAAGTTTAAAATTTAAATTATTGTAACTTTGCATAATTAAATTACATTGTAATTTTAGAAGAGAGGTGGGAAAATAATTTTTTTTTCACTCATAATATTAAATTTTGCATAATATGCTTTTAATAAAATTTGAATAAACATAAATTACGTAAAAAGGTATATTTAAGATTTTAATTTGAATAATTTATTGAAATTATCATGGAAGAATTAAAAGCGATTTTTTTTTTAAGTAAAACTAATACGCGCGCATTTTTTATTTTTTCTTTTTTGGATTTATAGATAACTTTGCAAAAAATATAGTTCTCTTTTTTTTCAGTTTACATGTATGATGAAATATGAAATATTTTTTTCTTTTTTGTGTACATTGGTGTATTGGTGTTTACATTTCGTTAAGGGGTGGTATGGTAGGTTTTAAAACCTTTCTTTGCATTTCTCTTCCTGAATGCACAACATGTCGAGAGTGTTGTGTCAAAATTTTAAGTAAATCAGGGCAAAACTTAAAAAGATCAGGTAACCACTAAGTTTTTTTTTTAATTCCATTTTCTTCCCCATTTTTTAACAACAAATTCCCGAAATTGTATAGCAAAAATCGTTTTTCACTTCAAAATGCTGCAAAAAAAAAAATTGCAAAATTCTTCGTCACTACTTCAGGAAACATCTCAACTTTTAAACGCATTTCAATTTTTTTTTTCACATGGTCCGGTAATGAGTTATGATGTTCACCGCAAAACAACAACGCCTCCGGATATTGGCTGTCACGGACTTATTTATTAAAATTTTTAGTTGAAAATTTTTTCAAAGATTCTTTAAATGTTATGCTATAACGTGTATTCATGTCTTCAAAAAAGAATTATGCAATTAATTATTATTATTAACTTTTAAAACCTTTAAAACATTATTTGTTGCTTCGTATGTCATTGTCGCGTAGTGCCTTTGGCTTCTACTAAATTTGTGATTTACGCAGAAATAGCATGTATCTGATTTGTGATCTTCAGGTTCAATCCATGTAGAATATTTTTTTCGTAGAATATTTTAATCCTTAAATGTCCTTTTTTAAAGAACATTTTTTGATTTTCTCGAAAAAAGGGTCAAACTGACCCATAAAGAGACCAGTTAGAGGGTTAAGATCTTCAATAAAAATAATCCTCATACAATTCCACAATACAACTCTGACCATAAGAATTCTCTCAGACATTAACTTACAGCATTTTTTTTCATAAAGTATAATGCTCCCTTCGACCAAAAAATTAAAACTTTGACCCACTGTAAAAAAAAATACTCAGACATGCTGGACCATAAGTTTGTTCTACAAAAATGATCTACTCAACATACCCTTTCAGAATTATAGGGTCGCTATTCTGTTCCAAAAATGCTGTTGGACAGTGTTATTAAATTATTAAGACTAAAATTACCGAGTTTCTATCAAAATAAAATATTTTTTTAAAATCATATAATATTAAAAACTTCTATGTATAGAAGCAGAAAATATAAAGCAAAGGTTGGCTACTGGCAAACTTATGCGAAAATATACATAAAAGGACCTTTTACAAAACTTCATTTGAAAATCGAAGTTTTTGGTTTGTATTTTTTACAACTTTTTTCCGATTTTTTTTTTATTTTTTTTAAATTTTAAAAACATTAAAATTAATTTTTTTTAAATATATAAAATATAGGAAAATTTTGAAATGGGGAAAAAAAATGGTTTTTTAAAGTCAAAATTAACGGGCGCCTAGGCGCCACACAATCCACTAGTTACTAAAATAATAAAGATACGTGGAAATTATATACGTTTAACTAGGCCTCAATATATATAATACTAGATGTAACTTGCTTCGCTACACCTTCCCCCGAATCGTTAGGAAAGGGCTCCCGCAAAGTCCCAAGGCTCTCACTAATACAGTAATTCAGATATATCACATTTAATATTAAGTCTGTGTGGGGGTGCCATGCGCATATATCCAATCCCGCCCATTTTTTTGTCTGACTACTCACGTTAATAATACACTTAATATGTATGACATTAAACATTTACTTTGTATGGGAGGTGCCACGCCCACTAAAAATATTAAAAAAAATTACAGCGTGGAGCACTCCCATATCCGCAGTAAAGCTCTGTGACAATTTCAGGAAGATCGGATGAGCAGTTACGGAGATTACCTCCTACAACCAAACAAAAACACATTACCTCTTCATTTGCTAGTATAGATTTTTAGTATAGATTTTTTTATTTCAATGCTTGCTGATATAAAATGTTTTTTGTTTTTTCATTCGGTACAATAATTATCAGATTTTTCGGCATTCCTACCTTGGAGCAATGTACATAAAGCTGCCCATGAGAAGACGATGGATTATCCATATTAGATCTGGCAACACTAAACTACTGGCCTTGAACTTAGTATCAGCAGGATGCCTAGTAGGCAATTTTTAGAACCATATCTTTAAACCACTTGATAATGTCGGAATCAGTTGGTATTTTTTTCATCTTCATCACTTTATCTGCTTCCTTGGAACTATTTGTATCATTTGCATATATTTTTTTTCAACATTGTGTTGTTTTTTGAAACATTCTTAAAATTTTCTCCAGCAGAAATTTTACTCCGGAAACAACATTTAATGAAACTTCTTTGTTTAAAAAATATGACATTTTTTAACCCACCATACTCACATATAGTTGGTGACCAACTAGCTTACTTTTGAAGCTTTAAAAAGATCAGCCTGGTAAACAAAATTATTTTACCAAATAGATAAAGTAGCATATAAAAGTACTGAAAAGCAACTTTATGTTCCAGTTATCGCAGAGACCCCACCCTAAATATTGTCTAAAATCAATATTTTAGACAATAAAATCAATATTTATGACAACAAAATGACATTCTGGATTAATAAATGAAGAAATAAGTATCGATAACTGTATCCGAATTTAATACCTTTTTGTACAATTAAGTCATACTTAAGTACCAACGAACTTTAGTACAAACTATGTAAGTTTTCGTATAAGAAAAAAGAAAAATTTAACGAATGCAACCCGTAGCTAGAAGTTACGGTTGAAGACGTAACTTCACTTGGATTTCAACATAGCGAGGGTAAGCATCGAAATGAATGAATTGCAATTAAACCTCAAAACTAATTGTCTTATTTTATTCACTTTCTTTATTCCCAAACCTAACTATAACAATTTCTTGGGATATATGTAATTTGTCAATCCATGCCAAATTACAATAAATCATTTAAAAGAAAACATCCCCAAAATCCCAATATTATATCTCTACAGATTTAAAGGAGCATCTCCCATCTCAAAGCCAATTGCAAAAGCAAACATACGTGCGATTTTTGATTTTGCCCATTTTTGATTTTGACGACTTTTTTTTGGGCGATTTTTATTTTTCAGTTTTGGCGATTTTTGATTTTGGCGATATATTTTCCACGACAGATCACATTGATAACTATTGTACTTGTCAAAAATCTGTCGCTTTCGTAATATTTCATAGTTTTTTTTATAGGAGGTGCCACGCCCACTAATCGCATCCCACCCAATTTTTATTGGACTACTCACATTAATATCTGATGGAGGCGTGCAAAATAATGGATTCTTTCCCTTTTATAGTACACCAGTTATATGATATTAGATATCTACTTTGCATGGGCGGTGCTACCCCACTGTTTCGATCACCCCCATTTTTTTGTTCGACTAATCACAAAAGGAACCTTTGAGCTCACGCAAAGTCACAAAGTTGCCTCTTTTAGAATAGTCCAGATATATGATATATATATGACATTGCTTTGCATGGGGAGTGCCATGCCCATTGGTGTGAACCCGCTAAATTTTTGTCCAACTACTCATACTAAGATCTGATGGGCTCGTGCAAAATGTCAAAGCTTCCCTTTTTTAGTACAGCAGTTATATGATATCATATATATTTGGTATGGGCGGTGCCACACCCACTGATCCGATCACGCCCATTTTATGTCTAACTAATCACATGAATAACTTATGGGCTCACACAAAGTCCCAAGACTCTCGCTATTACAGTACTCCAAATATATGGCATTTTATTTTTACTTTGTATGGCAGGTGCCATGCCTATTTGTCCGATACTGCCCATTTTTTGTCCGACTACTCACATTAATAATAGGTGACTCCACAAAAATTTGCAAAGATCTCCCTGTCATAGTACTTAATATATATGTTATTAAAAATTTACTTTGTATGGGAGGTGTCATGCCCACTAAAAATATTTTAAAATTTACAGTCTGTAGCACTTCCCATATCCACAGTAAGACTCTGTGAAAACTTCAGGAAGATCATATGGGTAGTTACGGAGCTTACCTCCTACAAACAAACAAACAAACAAACACACATTACCTCTTTATTATATTAGTATAGATATACTAAAGTGAATACATTATTGAATATTTTTACAACAGTTTTAAAAGCTTTTTTTTTCCATTTGTTATATCCAAGTGTAATTTTTAAGCTTTTTCTTTTAACTCATACTCTCTGTCTGTCTGTCCGCCTGTCAGATTAATTTTGGGGTAGTCAGGCACAGTCACGGAGTGGTATTAATGTCATTTCCCCTCATTCGATTGATCTGAAACTTGGCCCATACACTTGCAGTGAAAAAAAATTAACTTTGACTTAGTTACGCACAGCCACGCATGATCACGCACGGTACCGGAGAGATTTAAAATGGATTTCCCCTCATCCAATCAATCTGAAACTTGGTCGATATACTTGCAGTAAAGAAAGACTAAGTTTGACATAGTCACGCACAGCCACGCATAGTCACGCACAGTCACGGAGTGATTTAAAACCCATTTCACCTTATCCGATCGATCTGAAACTTGGTCGATAGACTTGCTGTGAAAAAAATTAACTTTGACATAGTCAGGCACAGTCACGCATAGTCACGGAGAGATTAAAACCTCACTTCCCCTCATTCGATCGATCTGAAACTTGGTCGATATGCTTGTTGTGAGAAAAGATTAACTTTGACATATTCACGCACAGTCACGCATAGTCACGCATAGTCACGATGTGATTTAAAACCCAGTTCCCCTTATCTGATCGCTCTGAAACTTGGTCGATAGATTTGATGTGACCAAAGATTACTTTTAAAATGAACCCGCAATGTCACGCACTGTCGCGAAGAGATTCGAAACTCTTTGAAAAACTTTGATTTTATGGGTTAGATTATTGCGAGTATATATTTTGTACTTTCTTTAGTATATGTGAGAAAAAAATAATGAATTCGTTCAAGAAATATGAATAAATAACTATATACTTGTTTCATAAAAATATATACATACTTGTTTCCTTGTCCCATTAGATTTTAATATTTTTGTTGGATTTGAAAGTATAATAGAAAATATGAAAAAAAAAATCATTTATGTTTCACTTAAGAGTAAAAAGTCAAAAGCTGAATAAAGATTTTATTTAATTAGATTTTCGTTAAAAAAAAACAAAATTTAGAACGCAAAAATCTTGAAGACGAAATTTTAAGACCAAGGAAAAAAATTTGACTCATGCTGTAGTATTGCAAAAAAGTTAAACGTGTGGCATCAGCCGTCTAAGAAAACTGTAATATGTGGATTGTCCTCTTACGGCTATGCTCGTTTGGTGGAACAAAATATGATTACTCAAAACGCTGGAACACCAAAAATGGCTGCCGAAGCTCAGGAAAAATTGGACAAAGTGACCATACAGTAAAGAGGGCTTTGCACAAGAATGTAAACGAATGAATGTATAAATGGTGATTGAAAAAAAGAATGATTTAGTCGGATGAAAATTTCAATGATGTAATTTAATATAGTGATTAGTAGTAGTAGTTCTTTATTTTCAGAAAACACTTATATAATATTACAATATTTGTTTTTCTTATATTTAAGTGTTACTATACATAAAAAAACAAGTAAGCAAATTATAGTCGGTCTAGACCAACTATACGATACCCTATACCATGCGTTTAGAAACCCTATCTCTTAGGCCCAACTAACTGGACATAGAAAATAAGCAAAAACCAAATTTGAGTGGGATTTTTATTAATTTTTTTGGCTGCAGATATGAAAAAGTTCATATCGGATGCTATATCTATATGGGGAGTGGGTCCAAAAATGGACCAATCCTGACCATGTTTGGTAAAGTCTCTTGTATTTTGCAAAAATTTATACAAATAAAATTTGAGAAGAATCAGTGCAATATTTATACCCTATACCACTATGTGGTTTGGGTATAATGACTTTGTGCTGCTGTTTGTAACAACCAAAAATATTTGACCTAGACCCATCTTTAATTATACCGATCGAATCAGAATCACTTTCTGAGTTGATTTAACAATGTCCGTCCGTCCGTCCGTCCGTCCGTCCGTCCGTCCGTCCGTCCGTCCGTCCGTCTGTGTGTCCATGTAAAGCTTGTAATCAAACTGCAGGTCGCAAATATGAATATATTTTGATGAAATTTGGTATGTAAGCTTTTATCGGCCATGGGATGAACGCTATTGAAATTGGTGAGAATCGGTCCATGTTCAGACCTAGCCCCCATACAAATTACCCATATGAAATCGACATAAATTGTCATAAGATCCAAGTTGTCATATAGATCTTACTCAAATTGGGTTTGTATGCGTTCATTACATCCACTAATGAGTAGTCCAAAAATGATCCCTTTGACCCTATATAGTGCTGCTTCCCGATCTTCACTTAAATCTATTAAAAAACAAAAATATTGCACTGATTCTTGTCAAATTTTGTTTGTACATATTTTTACAAAATACAAGAGACTTTAATAAACATGATCAGGATCGGTCCATTTTTGGACCTAGTCCCTTTATAGATATAGCATCCGATATGAACTTTTTCATATCTGCAGCCAAAAAAATTAATAAAAATCCCACTCAAATTTGTTTTTGCTTATTTTCAATGTCCAGTTAGTTGGGCCTAAGAGATAGGGTTCCTAAACGCATGGTATAGGGTATCGTATAGTCGGTCTAGACCGTCTATAATTTTCTTACTTGTTTTGTTTTTAATAGATTTAAGTGAAGATCGGGAAGCAGTCTATATGGGGCCAAAGGGATCATTTTTTGACTAGTCATTAGTGGATGTAATGAACGCATACAAACCCAATTTGAGTAAGATCTATATGACAATTTGGATCTTATGGCAATTTATGTCGATTTCATAGCGGTAATTTGTATGGGGGCTAGGTCTGAACATGGACCGATTCTCACCAATTTCAATAGCGTTCATCCCATGGCTGATAGAAACTTATATACCAAATTTCATCAAAACGTATTCATATTTGCGACCTGCAGTTTGATTACAAGGTTTACATGGACACACAGACGGACGGACATTGTTAAATCAACTCAAAAAGTGATTCTGATTCGATCGGTATAATTAAAGATGGGTATAGGTCAATTATTTTTGGTTGTTACAAACAGCAGCACAAAGTCATTATACCCAAACCACATAGTGGTATAGGGTATAAAAATAAAAGAACTTACGACTTTGACAGCTGTCGTTAGTCGGATGAGTTATTTTTCTTAAAAAGAGTATTAAAAATTTTTACACATTATTAATATTTAAATTCTTTGATTAATGTTTTTCTATAATTAAGTGCATTGATTATATATTGTACCAAATTATTCCAATCTGTATATTCGCCATTTAAGATTGCTATGACGAGCTCATCTGATAAGCATATATATCCAAAGTATTGGTATCTAAATGTTTTCAATATTGGGCAACGCCCTATGCAGTGCTGTATATTTTCAACTTCGCTGAGATTGCACAAAGAGCATGTTTTTGAATCGTTTGAGAATCTTGTGCCATTTAACTTGATAAGGTCACCTCTTGCTTTAAAAATCCACATAATCTTGGTTTGGTCGTGGTCATCTACCATATAATCTTGACCTTTTGTTAAGTCAAGATTTTTATAAAATCTCGATGTATCTAAATACTGTTGAATATATTTTTTTTTGGCCGATATTCGCATTTTCTCTAATAATTGGTTACATATGCTGTTCCAATAATTTTTTGTAACGTTCTCGAAAATAAGATTTATATTAAATTGTTCACATAAATTCCTTAGATTAGTAACCCATAAGAGGTTTTTTTGTATTAGTTTGTGTGTTAACTTATATGGCAGTCTATTAGTATTATACTCGAATAAAGTTCGCCCAATATATCGCAGGTGCAAGTCCAGCGTATAGAGGTGGGAATCTTGCATGCTTGTCTCCAGCATGAGTATATAAGTTGGCGTGAACGAAGGAAGGTTTAAAATCTTTTTTACAAAATAACGTTGGAGTTTGTCCACGTCTTCAAAAAGTGAGTACCCCCATATTTGAGCTCCATAAGTTTGGATTGATCTGCATACCGCTTGAAAATGTTGCCATTTTACCCTTATGGAAATATGTTTTTTGCTTAGGAAAGTGTTCCAGGTTGCGTTTATATTATTTTTGGCTGCAGTATTTCTTTTATCGACGTGTTGTTTAAATATCATTTTAGGTGTCAATGTCATTCCCAGATAATCAAAACTAGTAACCGTTCCTAAATGCCATAATCTCAGATTTACTGAGATTAACTTCAAGGTTCCAATCCCTACAATACTTTTCTAGTCTTGTTATCATAGTTTGCAGTGTACGTACATCATCAGCCAATATGACTATATAATCTGCAAAAAGTAGTATTCTTATATTAACTCCATCGATTTAAAGACCTCCTCCTAGGGCATTGTGAAGATCGTTAATATAAAGCTCAAAAAGAAGCGGGGACATGAGGCAACCCTGCTTGACGCGTGAGTTAGTAGTGAACTCTTCTGACAATTCCTTTCCAGTCCATACAACTGATTTTGCGGTTTTATATATTGCTTATAAACAGTTAACAAACTTTGATGACACTCCCATTTCGCGTAGCTTATATATAAGCAATCTCCTAGACACTTTATCGAACGCTGCTTTAAAGTCAACAAAAAACGCATAGACTTTCTTTTTTTCCTGAAACTTGAGGTGAATTATAGCCGATAAGTTATATATGTTGTTGATTGTGGAGTAATTTCTTCTGAACCCAGCCTGGTATTCCAACAATATATTATGTTTCTCTGTCCAATCATACAACCTTTAATTGAGTACACCCATCATAATTTTAGCCACACAATTCATAAAAGAGATCCCACGATAATTGCTTGGCAAGTTGCTTTCACCCTTTTTATATATTGGAAAAATTACACTGACTATAAAAGTTTCATCCGTTAAACCATTTTCCATAATTCGGTTGTACACATTCGTAAGCTCTTGTAAAAAATTTAAGGGTGCATTTTTAAAGAATTCATAAGGCACTCTATCAATACCTGCTGCTTTATTCTCTTTTGCATTTAGAAGTGTTTTTTTAATTTCATTCACCGTAATTTCTGAATCCAAGCCAGCATACATTTTCCAAGCTGCAGCATATGATATACCATTAGATATCTGCGGTGGGTTTAATAGATCATCAAAGTAATTTTTAATCCTTGTAGCAGTGATATTTGGTCATATGTTAAACGTTTCTCCTCTTATCTCTCTTGCTATATTCCACCATTCTTTACTATTGCTGATTTTACATATTTTTGATTCAAGGTTTGTATAGTATAGTAATTTACTTTCTTCACATAAATTTTTATATCTTCGATTTGCACTAAGATATGCCATACTCTCTACTTCTCCAGGTGACTTTCGGTAAGATTTGAGTAATTGAAAAGATTCATCCCTTGCTTTCGAGCATGTTCTGTTAAACCATTTTTCTTTAAAAACTCTCACATTTGAATTAATATTGTAACATAAGCCACTTGATGAGGTAAACACTAGTTTAGTCAAATCTTTCAATTCTATTTCCTTACTTTGCTGCATTAACACCTGAAGATTTTGTTCCATTTTTTGTAGATAGTTTGACTTCTCTCTTTCATTCCATTTTAACTTTGGCAGTAAATTCCGTATCAATTTCAAAAACAAGATGAATGGGAAAGTGATCTGACCATATACGATTTTTAACAGAGAAATTGTTTACATACTTAAGAATTTCCATAGAGACTGCACAAATGTCGTTAACCGACTGACCGACTGCGTTTGCAAATGTAAAATTTCCCATTTCGTTGCCTTTGGTTACACCGTTAAGAACCATTAAACCATAGTCGTTACACAGATCCATAAACTGATTTCCTTTACCATCTACCTTCTTATCTTCTGATCTTCTAAAAGTGTAACCATGCGTGAACGAACTGTAGCAATTAGAATCGTACATTTGTTTTATTTCGCCTATTCGTATATTTAAATCGCCTATAATTAGCGGATTTTCTATGTTATTATTTTCTAAAAATCTTTTAAGATCTCCGAACTCATTTCTCCAATCAGCGCTTCTTAAATACAATGGAATAAGGGTCCAAGATACTTGTCTTGTTTGCAACTTAGTTATATTAACCTCATCTAGCTGTGAAAAGCTGTATTGTAGACCCGATTGTATTAAACTTTTCTTCACACCGAACATGCACCCTCCTATACCTCTACCAAAAACGCTTATTCGCTTAGCTGGTTTCCAATGTGTACAAAAATTGCCAAAATATTTTTTAAGATTATCGATTTTATTTTCCTCTGTATGGGTTTCCAGTAAAATAACTGTATCGTACGTGCTTATATATTTAAAAAAGTCACTTTGCGCCAGTTTATTTTCCAATAGATGGATATTATATGACAAGATGTTTATATACGTCGGTTCTTTATTTGTTTTTAATATATGTTCAATGCTACTTAAACTAATATTACAATTTTTTTTATTTTCTTTTACCGATTTATTTAGTTTTTTGAAATGATTTTAGTTAAAATTTCTTCGTAATCTAAGCATATATTGATATTTTCTGTACCATAAATATTTACCAACATTTCTCCGCCTGTCTTTTTTCCACACATGAGTACTTTATTATTGTCCCAATACATCAGGTTGCCATCTACCACCAGTTTGTACTCTCTGACGCTTACTTTCTTATCTTTGTTATATGCAATTAAATCTTTACGCAACATTAACATAACTTTTTTATCTTTCTGATGTTCAGTACCGAAACTACGGTCAATATAAATTGAAGCTCCCGCAAGATTTTTGGTTCTCTTAAACACTTCTGTTACCATTTGAGAAGATCTCATTTCCACCATTACTGACATTTTGTTCTCTTTTTCGTAAAGCTTTGAAACGTGGTCAATTTCGACATCTCTATTTAACTTCAGTTTGTCTTTGAAGACTTTTTTGATGGCCCCATAAACTGATTTAGTACCATCTAAGCCTCGAATGATAAGCTTTTTCCTTCCCAAGTCTTCCTCCATTTGCCTCATTCTGCGTTGATCGATCTCATAGTTCTCCTTTAGCTTTTCAACTTCTTGCCTCAGCTCTTTATTTTCGATTTTTAGTTTATGCACTTCAGTGTTAACATCATTGATATATTGTTTAACTTCATCAAGATCATTTTTTGTCGGTAAATTCTTCAGTTTCTCATCAAGTAATGCTGACATTGATTTTTACATCAGGCTCATGAGGTTTGATGTAGACATGTTACCCACAGTGCCAGTTGATTCATCAGTTTCCGGGGATGTTTCAATTAATTTTCTTTTCGGTGTTTGCGCAACTTGGCCCACTGTGCTGCTGGTTGACGCATCAATTTTTTGCATACTTTTAAGCATCTTATCTAATTATGTTATTTTTTCAGTGTGGCAATGCTTCTTAAACCAATATTTTGCAAGAGCGAGACCAGCTCTTTAGTTATTTCTTTTATTCTTTGAGTGAAGTTGCCTTTTTTCAGTATCCAGTAAATTAATAATTTCTTTCTAGGAATTAAAAGTTTGAACACGTTTTTTTTTTATTAAAATAAGCCACAGAGCACTAACAACAACTCGATGAAAGAATGGTGTGATAATTGTAAATCTACGATTGATATATTCCAACATCGATTTTTATACACTTTACTGTGCTTCGTTGACAAACCACAATTTTCAAGTTATTATATTGTAATAATTTAATTTAATATATTGACAGTAAGCATTTGTTTCGATAAACTAAATAAATAATATAAAAAAGTAAAAAAACTAGTCCGACACTGACCACAGATTAATTAAATAATACATACAAAATTGATTTCAATAAATTTAAGGAACCCGATTTGTATAGGAACTATGATTTAAGTTGGGCTTACACTCTGGCGATTCACCCATTAAAATATGTAAACCATTTAAGAAAAAATAATAATAAAAAATTTTCAAGCAAAAGTTTCCAAGGAAATCTTCTTTACTGGTTTGATTGAAGAATTTTAAATTCATAAAAAGTTTATATATTTTTCCTGACTTAGAGAGCCCGCAAATATGAAAAAAAAACATTTTCATTGAGATTAAAAATATGTATAAATGTTCTGTGTGTAAATAACCACAATCATTTGCATATAAATAATTTGGCTTTGACAAACGGCATAATACCTCACGTTTTTTGCAACATAAAAACCAAACAAATTTACCAAAACAAAGCTTTGAGGTTTTTGATACGGCTCATATTGACAATGTTCATATTGTTTGATTTACGTTAACAAATGGCCAACACAAAATTGTTTACATAACAAAAAAATATGACTTTTTCCAGTTTGTTATATAAATAGTGATAAAAACAAGTAAAAGTGTTAAATTCGGCTGTGGCGAATCTTTTTCACCCTACACAAATGCCCTAAACAAAATATTAAAAACGATAGACAAAAGCTGCGTTTTAACATTAATATGGATGTAGTGGCTACATTTTTAACAATAGTTTTTAATATTAAAAAGATTATTAAAGACATTTTAGATATTTGCATGAAATAAATTAATTAAAAACAACCAGAGTAAATGTAAATAATAAAATGATGGGTACATCGACCCAGTTCTTATGTTATGTTTCATAGAAAACCATTGATTCTTGTTTGCCTTTAAACTTATGAAACCGTAGTATGGCCAAGCATCGTGCATAATGGGATGTTCAAAAGAAAATTGGCTTGATTGAATAAAAGCTTTGAGTTAAGTAGCAACAAAAATATTGTTATACCCTGCACTCGAGTGCGCAGAGGGTATATATAAGTTTGTCATTCCGTTTGTAATAATTAGAAAAAAATCTGCACCCCATAAAATATATTATAGCAAGCAGAGTTGCTATAGCGATGTCCGTCTGTCCGTCCGTCTGTCTGTCCGTCTGTAGAAATCACAATCATGGCGTCAATCGGTCAGCTAAGGTGCTCGTTTGCATTAAAAATACTTCAATAATATCCTGAGAAATTTTCTATTTAAAATCATCCAAATCGGTTTATTAGGCCCCGAGAATCCAGCGAAGATAATCCTACGAAGAACGAAAAATGTTTTAAAAAAATATGATTATCTATATTGTTCTTGTCACGATTACGCCCTTATTAGGATAGCTAGGATGCTTTATTAAACTGAAAATCATTTACTAAGGTTTCTATTTTCTTTTAATCATGACAATCGGTTTCACAAGTCCCGAGAGATCACTGAAAGGGTTAAAACAAATGAATATATGATGTTCTTCTGTATTTTTTTATTCTAAATTTTGCATTCTTGTCATAGCTGTTCTTGTTATTTTTGTGGTCGTTGTGGTTATAATATAAAAATTAACCAACATCAAAAGCAAATGATGCTAAGCTACCTAATAACTTAACAAAAAATTAACATAATATTTTCGTAATATGTGCATAAAACATAAACTTTTTTATATTTTTCTTATATACTAATTAATAAAAAAAAAAACACAACAATAACTTTCGATGTTGTATTATTTACTACATACATACTAATAGAGTATATATATATATATATATAAAAACAATATTCTGCCATTTTTATAACAGCAAAAATGTTACAAATTGATACATACTGCTGTTACAAATATCTAAATACTCTAAATAATATACATATATTTCTTATTGTATATCCATAATAAGTGCATATTAAAAATAAATCGGTATATTAATTTACAGATATGAAATTCTACAATTTGTGGAGTTGCAGAATATAGTATGGCTTTAATGGTTGTATTTTTAGAACAATATATATACTGCATAGTTGTATTCAAAAGCAGTAGTGAAACATAAAATATTTACCCTGAAAAAAAAAAAATACTTTTTCTTTTGTCAGTGATCCAGATGCTAAAAAAGCACTCATTTTTCCATTTATGATTAAAGATTTGTTGACCAGTTGAACCATCCATGCCCCATTTTCCTACTAACTATAATTTATTTTCAGTAATATTTTTTAAATCCACATAAATCGATTGTAAAATACATTTGCTGGTGTGATTCAAGAGGTCCTGCAATCTTGTGGAAGCCCCCTTCTCTTCAATTAATATATTATCGGGATAACATTATTTTTTCTTCTCCAGTATTTTAACATATGATGGATAATATTTTGCTCCCAATAACATTTCGTTGTACTATCTGAAATTTTCATATTTTGCCTTCGTTAAATTTAGGTCCAAGGTCCATAAACATTGCCAAAGTTCCATTTTCTAATGTAAACTCTTCAGTAGTACATGAATTACTTTTTATTTTACAAAATTTTTCTGACGCCTCATGGATCAATGCCGCATCATATTTTTGACAAATTTCGCTTACTTTTCGTCGTTTACTACTCTTACTGCAATTAGATAATGATACCTCTGGTCTGCCACGATCATCGTTTTTAGTAATACCAGTATTCCTCAAATATGGTTTGTATATATTTTTTCGAAATATAAGTGACTTTACCTGATATGGTCAAGATCGATTCATTTTTCGATAAATATACCACTCGATATGAACTTTTTCATATTTGCAGCAAAAAAATTAATAACAATGCCACTCAAATTTGGTTTATGCTTATTTTCTATATCGAATTAGTTGAACCGAAAGATAGGGTCTCTAAACCATGGTATAGGGTTCATATGTTCGGTCTAGACCTACTATAATTTTCTTACTTGTTTAGTTTGAAATTGTTTTCCCCGTTCCTCTATATTCTTAACTATTATTTCTTTAATTTTTTTCTTTTTCATTCTTATGAAGTAACCATATACGGTAAATGTTTCCGTTTGTAAGAAAACGCGGCACTAAACATAAAAATAAATATAACATTATAGCAAAAAATAGTGTGAACTTTTTGCATATTTACTCACTCCTTGCTGAATTAAAATATTTATAAATCCAATTTTTTAAAAATTTTAAGTTTATTTTCATTTATTAGCTGCAATTTTTGGAGAGGTATGCACTTGAAAGTAAAGAATTACAACATAAAGTAAAGAATAACAAGAGTTACAAAAGCTTATTTCCAGAGAACGAAGCCGATGTGAAATTTTTGTCCACCGGCGGATGGATAAGATAACCATTTATCATCTATACTAATATAATAAAGAGGTAATGTGTGTTTGTTTGTTTGTTTGTAGGAGCAAATCTCCGTAACTACCTATCTGATCTTCCTGAAATTTTCAAAGAGTCTTACTGCGCATATGGGAAGTGCTATAGGCTATAATTTTTCACATTTTTTGGTGGGCGTGGCACCTCCCACACAAAGTAAATTTTTAATATCATGTCCATATATTGAGTACTATGATAGGGAGAGCCTTGTAAATTTGTGTGAGGTAACCTATTGTTAATAGTAGTAGCTACTCCGGAAATGGGCGGGATCGGATAAGTGGGCGTGGTACCTCCCATACAAGTAATAGTTCAATTTTATATATCTCGAGTAATGTGATAGAGAGAGCTTTTCAAATTTTTCTGATGTCACCTATTATTCATGTGAGTAGCGGGATGCAAAATGGGCAGTATCGGCGCAATAGCCGTGGCACCTGCCATACAAAGTAAATATAGAATGCCATATATCTGGAGTACTGAAATAGTGAGAGTCTTGGGACTTTGTGTGAGCCCATAATTTATTAATTTGATTAGTTAGACAAAAAATGGGCGTGATCGGAGCAGTGGGCGTGGCACCGCCCATACAAAGTAAATATATGATATCATATAACTGGTGTGCTAAAAAAGGAAGCTTTGACACTTTGCACGAGCCTATCAGATCTTAGTATGAATAGTCGAACAAAAAATTGACACCAATGGGCGTAGCACCCCCATGCAAAGTAGCTATTTAATGTCATATATCTGGAGTACTGTAAAAGAGAGAGCTTTGTGGTTTTGCTTGAGCCCATAGGTTCTTTGTGTGATTAGTCGAACAAAAAAATGGGCGTGATAGGAGCAGTGGGCGTAGCACCGCCCATGCAAAGTAGATATCTAATATCATAAAAGTGGTGTACTATAAAAGGGAAAGACTCGACATTTTCCATGAGTCCATCAGATATTAATGTGAGTAGTCCAATAAAAATTGGGCGGGATGGGATTAGTGGGCGTGGCACCTCCTATGTAAAAATATAAAGCACCACGAAAGCGACAGTCTTTTGAAAAGTTCATTAGTTATCAATGTGATTTGTCGTGGAAAATATATCGCCAAAAATATATCACCCAAAAATCGCGAAAAATAAAAATCGCCCAAAAAACAAAAATCTTCAAAATCAAAAATGGTCAAAATCAAAAATCGCTAAAAAGAAAAATTTCGAAATGATATTCTAAGTTCAAGGCCAATAGTTAAGTGTTGCCAGATCTAATATGGATAATCCATCTTCTTCTCATGGGCAGCTACATGTACCTTGATCCAGGGTTGGAGTGCTACAGGCTTTAAATTTTTTTTAAATATTTTTAGTGGGCGTGGCACCTCCCATACAAAGTAAATTATTAATATCATATATATTAAGTACTATGATAGAGAAAGCTTTGCAAATTTGTCTCATGTCATCTATTATTAACGTGAATAGTCAGACAAAAAAATGGGCGGAAACTTAATATTAAATGTGATATGTCTGAATTACTGTATTAGTGAGAGCATTGGAACTTTGCGTGAGCTCTTTCATAACGATTCAGAAGGGGGGGAGGGGGAGGGTGTAGCGAAGCACACCGGGTTACATCTAGTATCATTATATTTGTATGATAATAACTAAATAATTAACTTAAAAATTTTTATACAAAAAATTGTATGCACGTACATGACACATTTTAAATTTCGTAAAAAAAATTTAGTTAATTTCAAATTTATAGGTCCTAGTTTAAGGATTAATCTATACTTAATATAATAAAGAGGTAATATGTGTTTGTTTGTTTGTAGTAGTTAATCTCCGTAACTACTTATCTGATCTTCCACAGAGTTTTACAGCGGATATTTTGAGTGGGCGTGGCACCCCCCACACAAAGAAAATTTTTAATATCATATACATATATTGAGTACTATGACAGGGAGAGCTATGCAAATTTGTGTTAGGTCACCTATTGTTAATATTGGTAGCCACGCCGAAAATGGGCGGGATCGGAGAACTGGGCGTGGTACCTCCCATACAAGTAATAATTAAATGTTATATATCTCGAGTACTATGATAGAGAGAGCTTTTCAAATTTGTCTGATATCACCAATTATTAATGTGAGCAGTCGGACAAAACTGGGTAGTATCGGACCAATAGGCGTGGCACCTGCCATACAAATAAAATATAAAATTCCATATATCTGGAGTACTGTTACAGTGAGAGTCTTGGGACTTTGTGTGAACCTATAAGTTATTCATATGATTAGTTGGAAAAAAAATGGGCGTGATCGGAGTAGTCAGCATGGCGCCGCCCGTACAAAGTAAATATATGATATCATATAACTGGTGTACTAAAAGAAGGAAGCTTTGGCACTTTGGACGACACCATCAGATCTTAGTATGAGTAGTCAGACAAAAAATTGGCAAGTTCACACCAATGGGCGTGGAACTCCCCATGCAAAGGAACTATTTAATGTCATATATCTGGAGTACTGTAAAAGAGAGAGCTTTGTGGCTTTGCGTGAGCCCATAGATTCTTTATGTGATTAGTCGAACAAAAAAATGGGCGCGACTAATCACATAAAGAATCTAACTGGGAAAGACTCGACATTTTGCACGATTCCATCAGATATTAATGTGAGTATTCCAATAAAAATTGGGCGGGATGGGATAAGTGGGCGTGGCACCTCCTATATAAAAATATGATGTACTACGAAAGCAACAGTCTTTTGACAAGTACATTAGTTATCAATGTGATTTGTCGTGGAAAATATATCGTCAAAATCAAAAATCGCCAAACCAAAAAATCGCGAAAAATAAAAATCGCCCAAAAAACAAAAATCTTCAAAATCAAAAATGGGCAAAATAAAAAATTGCTAAAAATAAAAATTGCCAAGTGATAGTTTAAGTTCAAAGCCAATAGTTGAGTAGTGCCAGATCTAATTTGGAAAATCCATGTTCTTCTCATGGGCAGCTACATGTACCTCCAGGGCAGGAACGCCGAAAAATCTGATTATTTTTGTACCGAATTAAAAAAACAAAAAACATTTAATATCAGCAAGTATCAAAATAAAAGAATCTATATTAATAATCTATACTTAGCATAATATAGAGGTAATGTGTTTGTTTGTTTGTAGGAGGCAATCTCCGTAACGACTTATCTGATCTTCCTGAAATTTTCACTGATTCTTACTGCGGATATCGGAAGTGCTACAGGCTATATTTTTTTAAATATTTTTGGAGGGCGTGGCACCTCCCATACAAAGTAAATTTTTAATATCATACATATTAAGTACTATGATAGAGAGAGCTTTGAAAATTTATTTCAGCTCATCTATTATTAATGTGAGTAGTCAGACAAAAAAATTGGCGGGATTGGACAAATGCGCATGACACCCCTATACAAACTTAATGTTAAATGTGATATATCTGAATTACTGTATTAGTGAGAGCCTTGGGACTTTGCGTGAGCCCTTTCATAAAGATTCGGAAGGGGGGAGGGAGACGGGGAGGGCGTAGCGAAGCACACCGGGTTACATGAAACTTAAAATTAAATGAACTTAAAATTAACCTAATTTTTTCACCAGAATTTAAAATTTGTTATGTACGTGCAGGCACTAAAAAATACCTTTCATTTGTTATACAGTATGCACCTATTCATTTATAAGTTGTGTGCAAAAAGTTAAAAAACGAAAAACATCCATTTTCGTATGCCTTATATCTCCCAAAAATTTGGGGTTCCGCCCGAAGAACCAAAGTACTGGTCCGTTTTTTCATGCTCTGTCACAATTGTGACGTGCATGAGGGACTTTTTAAACCGTTTGAAAAACTTCCCTATTGAGATCGTATGAAGTTTTTTAAAATATACCTATAAATAGGATACCTTAAAAATGCTCTACATTAAAAGTTGCATATAATATTGCACTTGGGTAGAAATATATTTTGTTTAGGACCCTTAGGTGTATTAAATACCGTTTATAGCTAAGCGATTGAGAGCCGCTATTTTTATGGCAGCTTATGCAAATAGGTCAATTTCATTTTTTTATACCTTTTTTTGCCACTTAAAAATTATATGAAATAGTCACTCAATGCCCAAGAAATTACATGATGTGATTAAAAACGAAATATGTTTTTTATCACTGTAATGCTATAAAACAAAATCATCGAAAAAGTAGGGTTTGCCCGCTTAGTTTCCGAGTATAAAAACTTCAGATTGTTTAGTTTGAATTTTTTTTTTTTTAAACTTCAACTTTGGTCCATTATAGCATAAAAAATAGATACTTTACAACCCAGAAAAAGCTCAAAACGTCTTATCTAATGTATTATCTGTCGATAACTGCAAAAAATTAAAAGAATTATAACAAAAAAAAAATTAATTTTGAGCGCTTTTGACGACTGTGCAGTGGTGTAGTTTCCTATAAACTACAAACAAACAAACAAACATACAAGATTCCATATTTATACACAAGATTAGATTAATTTATCATCGACTTAAAATTTTCAGCGATTTGTTGTTTAATCATGTATGAAGTTGCTCCTCTAAACATAAATTTGCATAAATCTTCTTTATAATTGGAATTCCCTTAAAATTTTACGAACACAAAATAACACGAAGAACAAAATTGCCTTAATAATGTTTCGAAATATTTAGTGCACCATAGTTTTCAGGATTTGACCAGAAACTGAAGTATTTACCGGTATAATGCAGAATTTATGTTATAGATCTCTGTGCTCAGGCTATCTACAGTTTGGGTTAATGATTGTGACCATAAACAAATTTGACCTTGACCTGGCCAACCTTTTTTTGTACGGATAAACCAAAACAATTTCTGAGTTTACATTGCTATCTATTTTCTTCTGAACGTCCGTCTTTCGGTGTATGCGTTCAAATAAACAGTTTGCTCATGCTACAGATCGCAAATATAAAGTGAAAGGAAAGATAATTAAAACAAACAATTTAAATGTGTTTTCTTTAATGCCACCATCAATAATTGATGTATTTGTTGTCGATATTTTCTTGTTATTACTTATTTTTGTAAACTTGATTATGAATGCAAAAGTACCTATGTTTACAGAAAACCTACGTAAACAATATACATACAAATATATAGCAAAATATACTTTTGGTTTATGTCATTATTGTGTATTGGAAAATACATTTGCTGTACCGGCAATTGGTTAAACACAAACATTTCCGTAAACAAATACGGGCATTGGCTTTATAAATAGTTAATTGCCGTATCAACAAATGTTTGTACTTAAATATATTTTGGTCGATGGCTTGAGTCGTAAACCAAAATACATTTGTTTAGTGATTAAATGAAGTCATCGGCCACTTTATGAACACAATAACGCTATAAAAGTACTTGAATTAAATCTGTTACAAGTGC